>VZSE01013199.1:402353-456548 GCA_013398275.1 Promerops cafer | reverse complement strand
GGGGAGCGGGCGCGGAGCTCCCGCGGGCGGGCAGCGCTGCCGGCACCCCCGCCCCGCCGCCTTCCCGTGTGCCTTCCAGCTTGTGGGGACAGGCGGGCTTTTTCTCCTTCCTCCCCCTCACTCCTTCTGCTTCCTCCATATGTGGTCCCAAATTACTCCTTGTTTGACTCAGCAGTCGTGCTTCTCTCACTCCTGGTTTTCTGATTATTTAGTTAAGCATCTTTTTTAGTGGCAGCGCCCAGGCAATGCACTCCAGGCAACCATCTCCAGCTGCACCTCAGCTGGCCTCCTCAGTCCTTTCACAGGCTCCGGTTCAGTGCTACTTCATCCTGTGCCTCCGGTAGGTAGGTTTCAGGCACTTTGTGGTTGAGGTTCTTGAGAACAAACCGAAGGAAACCAGTTGCAGACAGCTCTGACCCAACTGGTGAAATGGTAAGAAAGACCCCAGTACTTCAGGCAGACACTTCAGACACTTTCCAAAACAGGAGGCACATGACTGATGGTTTTGTAGGGCTCATTACCTTAAAACAAAGTCATCCTTTGTGACAAACGAATGAAACTTCAGCAAATTAATTTACGCTTCATGTGAATTCCTCTGTCTAATCCAGGTTGCTTGGCAGCTCCTTATGGACAACTCGATCACTTTCTTTCCTTGCATAGCTGTATTTGATGTGTACATATCCTGTATACGTATGCAGATAAATAGACATCAGTATCTGATGCATTGCTTTGGGATGTAGAAAGTTGCAATGGAAGTGTTCTATCTTGCACTTGATAGGTCAGTGGTATAATTAAAAGCTGGGTCTCTTCCTTACAGGTCTTTGGTGTTTTGAATGTTTTCTGCAGTCATTGATTTCTGTGTATAATTTTTTGGAATTCTGATTGCAACGTATGTCACATAATGTAGAAAAGTAACCTTCAGTCTAAAGGAGTTTGCTAGATAGAATGTCTTTTTTTCTTTTTTACCTCTCTGTGTGTTGAATAGCTTGTAATTCATTGGGGGTTTTTTTGATTGATGCAGAATTCCTGTCTGTTATTTGTCCTTTTTCAGTAATGAATTGTAAAATTTTCAAAATTGAACATTAAACTTTTAATTCATGTCAGTTTCATGGTACACTGTAGTAAGTTGGTAGTAGTTAGAGTTCTGTGGATGGATGTCAGCTAGTTTTGTGGAAACTTTTTACATTCCTTTGTTGCTAGATGCAGTTTTGTGTTGCTTTGCTCCAAAATTTTGTAGCTAGTTTTAGGATAATGAAAAATAAAGCCAGCTACTTGGCTTTGCACTATTGTAGTGCACAGAACTAGTTCTAGGTTAAAATCTTAAATTATTGTTGGATTTTTCTTTTAAGTTTGTTAGACATGCCCAATTAAAACATTTCAAGTATAGTAGAAGAGAGGTTGCAATTATGTGAGTCACTGAATGTGTTCAGTTTGACTGTGCTTACCTAATACCAGTAAGGTTGAATTTTCATTTGAAATCAGACTGTTGAGGTACCAGGGTTTTTGGCCCCACCAAATGACTTCAGTGCCTTTGCTTATTTCCAGCTTAGAGGTTCAGGAATATAGTTACAATACTGCAGAATAAAGCATCACTGATGGTAAGCATTTTCTAAGTGCTACAGCAACACAATTTGCTTTTTAAGAACAAAATTGTGACTGTAAACAGGAAATGCATTGATTTGGTTTGGCGTGAAAAGTCCACTTGCTGTTTGGACAGTGTGAGTGACTGAGGAGTGTATATAATAATTTTTCTGCAGAAGTTAGTGTCTGTAGAACTTGGGTATGTCTTACAGAAAGAATTATTTGTAGCTAGAGGTAATGATTTTTCACATTGCCTAGTTCTCTATTTGGAGTGGGGTTTTGAGAGTAAGAAAAATTAAGAGGCTGGTCACTTATGTACATTATGGTTTTCAAAACATTGAGTGAATCCAAAAAACTACACAATTTTTCTGTCACCCGTGTCTTGTGCTGCGGCTAGGGAAAGCCTGGATAATTACAGTAGTCATTGTGTGGTCTTCCTGTCAGAGGAGAAGAGGAGCTGTGTGAAACAGTAACTGAGGTCCTGGTAGAAGGGCAGAGAGGAGCTCTTACCTGATAGGCAGTGAAGGCATTAAGAGACTGAGGTGATGGTTGCTGCATTCTGCCATTGATCTGTAGGGGCACTAGGTGAAAAGTTCCCAAAACTCTGATTCTGCCCTTACTTCAGAGCTTATTGGAAATATTCTAGACTATTTCTCCACTAAAAAAAAAATAATATTCACAAAACCAGAAAACATCTTCATGTTTTCTTTAGTGTAGATTATTGTTAACCTCTGACAATGTCACTAGTATTAGTCACCAACTTACTACCACCTACCAGGGAATTCTACCTATTCGCCTAAACCTTTGGGAATAGGGAAACCAAAATTGCTTGGAGTAAAGAAGAAGTTTCAAGTGCAAATCTTCTTCTTCTCCCCAAGATGAAAGAGAACGAAATAAGAAGTGACAGCACTGGAGATTAGATAGAAGTATTAACTTTATTTTTTTCCTCTTTCTTTCCAGATGCACCAAACTTTGCCATCAGAAGCCCTTGGATCTGAAAGATGATAACACGGAAATTCACTGTCCTATTACAGTAAATCCATGGCACATGAAGAAAGCTTTTAAAGTTATGAATGAATTAAGAAGGTATTACTTCACTGTATACACGTGCCTGGAGTCCAAAGTTCGTTTTTACTTTCATTTGCATTTGTTAAGTTAATAATAATAATAATAATAATTTGTTTATTAAGAACATACAATTTCAGAAGTAGAGCTGAGGAGAAGGATTAAATATACAATGAAGTGATAGCTGAATGATAGCTACATGATGATAGCTGTAATGTATGCAGTATGTTTTTGCACCTCATAAGTTACTCAAAATTTTTATGAGACTTGAAAAATACTTACAGGTTGTACTTAAGGAGTTAGTTACAGCTACTGATCCTCTCTTGTACGCAGTTGATCCTGGATAGATGAAGTGACTCTGGTTGAGCCTTAGGCTCTTTGTGTGCCTGTTGTTGATTTTCGTGGTAGAGTGTGAACCACAAAAATGTTAAAATTTTCTAGTCTGGAGACATAGGTCACAGTATAAACCAACTGACTGTACATTTTCTTAGTTATCATTTGCTTGCCCCCTGGGAGAAATTGATGAACTCCCAAATCAAATGTTGAAAGTAACTTTTCTCAATAAAGTTTTGTAAGACTTTGAGGGATAATACCATCAGTTTCAGCGAAACTGGGAGGCTGGTGCTGATGGTGTTCTTAGCATCCATGTTGATTTATATTTTACATATGAGTAGGTGAAGTGATGTTGAAAACTGTGACAGCTGGTAATTAGCGCTCACAGCTGATCTCTGGAAATCAAGACTCACAGCTATCACTGATAGTAATTTAGTGCTATAACTTACAGCAACAATGGAGAAATTAAATAAATAAAAACACTTCTCTAGCAGAGACAATAGTAGAGGCTGTGAAAATCCTTAGTTCTTTGTTAGTTCCCATATAAAATTAAAAATTGGAGAGGCTTCACCAAAAAGAAGCACAGCAACTGATACCCTTTTGAAGTATGCCTCTGCCGTTGATCTTTGCTGTTCCATATAGGTAGATCTTTAAAGCTGTGTGCTGGATAGACTGACACTTGTTGCTTCACCTAAGTTATGCCCTTGGCTTTTTCAAGTGTCCCAGTAACCAGATGCAATGTCTCAAGTGGCATAGTAGAGCCTGGCTGGAGCCAGTAGCAATGACTTCCTAAGGATGAGCAAGAGTTTACATGGAGAAAGTTTCCCAGAATTAATCTTAACAATAGTTTCAGAAGTCAGAAACCTTACCTGCATTTTGCTGTGTTGCAAAGAAAAGATTCACCATGTTCCAGCAGAGTGCATTTTTGAAGCTCATGGATTATTTTCAGAATATACTTTAGTTTCCATGGTTACCTAAATTCAAATTGCTGTAGAAGCAATTTGAGCAATTTTGCCATGCATGTATAAATACTTAAAGTTTGAACAGGAGCTGTGCCATATAACCTTAACTAGTTCTCATTTAAGAAGGTAATGCAACAAATATTTACGATTCAAGCTGAGTACAGCTTTTAAGATGGTAAGTGGTAATAAAATAAAATTATAAACATTTCTAGTTGCATTTATTTGTTTGAAATAATAAACAGAAAAGCTTAAAAATGGTTCAGACTTCATTACTCTAAACAAAGATCTAATATTAATCCAGTAAATGATATTTTTGATTTAGAAACAACTTTAATTTGGGATTTGCTAGAGGTATACTCTCCAGGAAGTGAATAGCTAGTGAAAAAATCATTTGCTTAAGCATCTAAATACATTTGGTTTTGAATGCTTAAGTCTGTGTGTTTACGTTAAATTTTTGGCTGCTGACAGGTTGTCTGGCTCCAGTAGCTTGTTAATGAGTTTTTACGTGCCTTCAAATTTTGACAAATATTAGCAATTTTGTCCTTTGTATTTTTTGTCATTTCATTGCTCACCATCACCTCAATACTGAGTAGAAAGCTCATTAGGATAGCTAATTAATTCTTGACATGTGACAAAATTACACTCTGATGCCTGTCTTTTCACTTTATTATAATTTGCTTTTATGACAAAGGAATTTGATGTAACCTGTATTTATTAAAATCCTCTTTCTTACAAACAAGACTTTACCAAAATCTTTTGAAGATAGAGGTAATGAAAACTTTTTCTGTATGAATCAATGAAAAATAGCCTGCAAGTTGGTAAACAGTTGCTCAGTTATTCTTAAATGCATACTTGCTTACCCCTTTTTTCTCATTTTCTATGCCATGATGTGTATCCCCCACAATTCTGTTCATTCGGTCACTCTAGATGAGTACAATACCACTTCAGAACGCAACCTTTTCTAAAATAAATTGATGTGCCCTCATGCAATGAAGGTGCTGAGTTGCTGTGGAAGCCACAAGATGCTTGCAGCAGAATTCATGATTAAGTTTTTAAGCTCGTTTCTTCAGCAGTTTCTTTAGCTTGTCAGCTCTGTGGTAAGGCAGAGCATCTTCATTCACCTGGTGCAGTTCCAGAGTGGAGGTGCCTATGTCTGTGTATGTGCAGTGTAATTAGTTAACCCTAGTCGTGCATTGATGTAATTCTTTTGCTGCTGGCTTCATTGTTATCTTTAGTATTTCTGTGCAACTCAGTATAAAACTTTTTGTTCCTGTTGTCAGGATAAGTGCAGGTGTCTGATAAAGCTGGGTATCTGATGCCCTTTTGTGTGTAGCTTTCTGTTTCCATTTTTTATAATAAATGTAATGGTTGTTTCAAGATCTTCTGAATTGTGTGTTTCATCTGGTGCAGTCATTACCTTACATTGTACATATTATTTGATAATAAACATATTGCAAGTTAAACTTACAAGATTTGCGTAGTTGCTGGAGGTATTAAGAGCTGAAAGCAGAAAAATAATACTGTACCAGGATTGTAGTATGGCCCCAAAGGTTAGTTGTGGCCACCAAAATTTTTGGTGTGTGAGCTCTGCAAAGCCACCTTACTTGAGTCTGGGCTCATAAAAATTGGGTGATTACAGAACTGAGAGATCACAGAGTTTTCTTTTGGACTGAGGTGAATATCATGAGCAGTTTGGCTGAGAGCTCTAGTTCTGTCCAAGCAAATGCAAGTGCTCACCTGTCTTTGCTACAACTCAGTTTTGGTAGTTGCAAACTATCTAAAAATCTTTAATATGTATTCAGGGATGGTAAAAATTTATCTTTTTGGAAGTACTGAGAATAGAAATCACTGGATTGGTGTACAGCTCTAGCTCCATCCCTAAGGAATATGTTCTGTGAAGTCATACTTTTCTCTCTTCCCTCTGTTGCTGTGGCTCTGAATTTTGTGGATTCCATACTACCTCCACAGGGACAGTGCTAGCATGAACAGGAAATAAAAGGCAACCGTAACTATGGCTATTTAGATTCTGTGAAAGTACAGCCTTTTGGTGTTGGGTGTTTTCTTTTTTTCCCCCCTCTCCTCTTTCAGTCTAGAAAATTGGATTATAAAGAGTACACATGTATGGGTTTAAGTGGAAGAGGTATAGCCAATAGCTGTAAACTGCGTTAGAAAAACCTGTGTTAGGAATGGTTATAAAGGAGATGTTACTTTTTTGCAGTTGAACAGGGAGGAAGTATGTTACAGTCACAAAGGGCAAGAATGCAAATGCATGTAATGAAGATACAAAGTCAGTCAAGATATGAAGTTAGCAATAATAAATTCTAAACTGCTCAGCCTGGAAAAAAATAATTGCTATTGTGTGCAAGGGCTGAATATGAAAAATATTCAGAAATAGTAAACAGAAAATAGTAAATATAGAGATGATTGAGTAGTGGATTTGAACAATTAAGTAGGCATGAGTTTCCAGTGTAATGTGACACAGGCATCTCAGTTGATGTTTGGATTCTTTGTTGTCTGTAAAGCCTTGTTTCTTATGTAATTTTTTTTTTAGTGCTTGTGTATATTAAATTCTGGTTTTTTCTGTCATAGTTGTTCAAATGGGCCCAGACTTCCAGAAAGAATGTTTATAAATTGGGCTGATACAAATTATGGTTATTCAATGCAGAAAATTTCTGTGCAATGAATCACAATTCAGTTGTTTGATTTTTAAATAGTTTTGTGTACCCAAGCACCATCCGTAATCTGATTGAGTAACAGCCATGTGGTTGTATAACACATTTAAAAACAATGCTTCATCAACATTGTCTGCCTGCCTCTTTTGATGGCATGGGAAAAGAAAATGTGTGTGATATCATATATACTTTTCTATTGTAGTTCACTTAACGTGAAATTGCCTTCTCTGATATTTCTAAATAGTCAAAACTTGCTGTGTGATGTGACGATAGTAGCTGAAGACATGGAAATTGCAGCGCATAGAGTTGTGTTAGCCGCCTGCAGCCCCTACTTCCATGCCATGTTTACAGGTACCAAATGTTTCAATACTTACTATGTTGTAATCCAGTCTGAATGTATAAAGAATAAAATTTAATGACTTTTGCTTTTTAGGATCTAATTTGATTTTTAGATAAGCTAATAGGAACATTTGGAATTATTAATGGGTTTTTTTGTAGTCTGAGACATACTGTCAACTTAGCCTTTGTTAGCATGATGAATGCTTTAAAAAGTCTCCTTAATTAAAAAACAAATTAGATGTTAAGTAAGCCAGCAATAGTCAAGTTGTTATACCCTTTAAGTCTGTAGTAATCTCACTTGGCGAAAAGAAGGTTAAAATAACTTTCATGTGAATTTTGGAGTAAATTATGTCCTTTAACAACTACTGCTGCTACATTCTTCAGCCCATGAGTGCTCTAGGCAGTTAGTAGATATGATAGCTTTCTGTGGCTTTGGCAGCCTGTAGCTGGAGTGCGTGTTTCAGTATTTTTAGGGTAATTCTCCATGACCTATGTACTCTGCATCATTGCCACTACTTTTCTATACAGGCTTGATTCTACTTCTCACTCCATGCTGGCCAAGTTACTGCTTTACTGCTAGAGCAGGAATGCTGAGGGCTTGCAAGGTGAAGATAGGTTCAAGTTCATAGGAGCCTCCAGCTGAAACTCCTGTGCCGTAGGTTTAATTCCATCATGGTTATAAATCCCATTGAAATAATATGAAATTCAGTGCCAAAGTAAGAATGCTACTAAGTGCATGTTAAAATTAACTTCTGAGGTTTTGTCTGTTTCTCCTCAAATCTTGTGCCAGCTTTGTAGTTAATATCAACTGTCTGAAATTGAAAGACTTCTCTGTAATCCATTGCTTCTGACCACCAGCTCAGATGGAGGTAGGAGTGCGACTCTTGGCCTGCCCATATGCAAACAGATGGGTGTTTTACTAATTTTAATTGTATGCCACAAGATGGATGAAATTTGAAATACTGTTGTGTTCTGGGGAAGCTGCTGATCATTCTTGATTTTATAGGCAAATATTTTGACATATTCAAGGCCAGAAGTGGAGTAACTTCTACAACAACACTTTAAAGTTGCTTGTAAAATTAAATATCTCTTCCTCAAGCAGTTCTTTAAGTTTGCATTTGTGGTTGAGGCAAACGTTCTGGGTGACTGATAAATTCTTTCTTAACTTTTACTGCTGTCTATAATATTAGAATGAAAAAAGCTGCTTCTACAGTTCCTTTTTATCACCTTAGTAGCAGAGAAATGCAAGCCTCTTATGTTAGTTGTGTTAAAGATTAACTGTTGTTGACTATCACATTGGAAATACTCTTTACTCAGCGTATAGCTTTTTACTATGTTTTCTGTGATTAAGACATTTCTGCTTGCCCTGACTGCCCTTTCTGTGAAGAAGTTTATTACCCATTCAGAGTGCCAGTGCAGCAGTGTCTGTAGCTGCTCTCCAGACAGAATTACTGAAATCTTCTCTTCCCTTGCTTCAGTCCCTTTTAAAGTTTTTACTTGTTTTATGTTTTTGAATGTAGGTGTGAAGTGTTTAACTAATATATCTGTGGCAAGGTTTGTGTAGTTGGTGAGCCAAATAGGTGGGAGCCTAACTAGAATTCAGCTGTGGCTTTAAGAGTTATCAGCAGATTTTATACTAGGCTTAGAGGTTGCTTACAGCACGGCCCAACTGTGTTATTGGTGCATTTCAGCCATTCCCCACATAAAAAATCCTGAGTTTCATTCCGATTGTTCTCTCCATGAAGCCTGGAATCCACACTTCTTAGGTGGGTTTTTATTCTCATCCAGTAATCTGTGAGTTCAAATAAGCAAATTTGATCCCTTAACCAGCCATACCAAATGGAGAAGTATTATTTTCTATCCAGAATAAAGCACAGACTGAAAAGACAGGGAAAAATTGCACTCTTGTGCTTTAGGGTTACTTCTTCATTAGAAATTAGAAGCTGATATTTAGATATGTGTTTGCAGGTTGATTCCATCATTCTTTGAGTCATTAAATATTACTGCAGTGCAGGCTGGGATATAGCATTAACTACTGGGTTCAAACTCTCTGCCTGTTTTTTTTTTTTCCTTTTCCCCATTTGTACATGTAATGGTAGCCCTAATAATTATCATGAAAGAAGAAGTTACTGTCTTTTAAAGTTATAAAATATAGTAAGTTAGTAACAATTATCCAATGAGGAAAGGGGGGGAAGAAAATCCCTGCTATTTAATCTATGTTAATAGGAATATTTCTTTTTTCTTATACAGTGGAATTATTTAGAAATATGATTGAAATCTACTTAGATGTTTAGAGGAATTGATTATAAAACATCAGAGAAGGGACTCTTCAGTGGCAGTAGGGCCTGACTTCAGACAAGGGTGACCTAGGTTTAATTTTCCTTTCTGCCATGGCAGTTATCCTTAGGGATTTACCTGCTCTCTTAATTTCCATTCTCCATTTGTAAAATTCTTGGATTAAAAAAAAATAAAAAAAAAAGAAGAAAAAGGCCTTCTTTGTGTTACTTTGTGAGGAACCATGTCAGCTTTTTATGTAACCCCTTTAATATCTTCAACTGAAGTGGTGCTTTGCTGCTGCTGCTGCTTGGGAGGTTGGATCAGTTCAGTGCTTTCTTTCTGTTCACATGTTCACAGTATGCTCTCCTGTCATTAAGAACTCTGTGGAGACATGGTGGTGCTGCTTCCCAGTCATAAACTGAGTTCTTCAGCAGGTTGTATTCTAGACTGAGACTGCCTGCTGAGTGCATCTCTGGTTTCCCCTATATGATCTATCAAGCAGATATGGGTTGATCTAGAATTGTAGTAAGATTGCATGTCTGGTTCACATGAAAGTTGGAAGCAAGTATTTTTGGGGTTATTTTTGTTGGGTGTTTGTTGTTGTTTGGGTGTGGGATGTTTTGTTTTGAGTTTTTTTTTTCTTGTTTAGGGTTTTTTATTTTTATATTCTGGGCTTGGTTTTTAAACAGAGAAGGTGCCTATCCATGACTCTAAAAGTCTTGACACAAAATCTGAAAACAAATCTAATGTGCTTGCAGAATATCAAAATCTGCTCTCCCACACACACAATTTTCCCAGAGGACCACCTCCACAGCAGCTTGCATAATAAATAAGTTGCAGCTTACAGGCTCTGAAGATCAATAGGTTTAATCTGTGTCAAACTAGAAGTAGAAACTTGGAATACAGGGCCCTGCAGGGAACATGCTGCAGTCATCCTTCAAAGGTGTAGGGGAATGTTTCAGAAGTCCAGGTGAAAGGAAAAAGTTCTGTGGGGGCTGGATTTTGCTGGTTTTTATGTGGGTAGATGGTCTTTTGAACTTCCTGCCACTTAAAGGGTTGATTTACAATGCCATTCTTTACCCTTCAGCTCAAAAAAAGGTATGGTACCATGAATAATGGTAACAGATTTATCAGTGATGATCCCTTTGTTGAAAGCACTGGGTAAAATGCCTTGTTTGATGCTAACCCTAGAGACCAGAGGGTAACAAACAATGAAAATGTGTATGACTTCATAAGAAAGTCTCAGCAGTGGTTAGCATGTTCTTGTTCACTTCTCCATCCTGTCTGCTTTTCTTGTTGTATTCAAGAACATAAACTTATATCACCAATTACATTAAACTTACTATATCACCAATACTCTTACCTCTAGATGCCTGTGCCTAAGGGAAAGAAACTATATCCAACATGGAAGAATAAGAAACTAATGTATTCAGAGATTGGGATATACTCTTCCAAAGTGAAATTTTATATATCTTTCAGCATCACTTTTGTAGTTCATGTTTTGTTTCTCAGTGAAAGTCAGTGCAAGAGGGTTTAAAGGTCTGAGATAACCTGATCTGGAAGTTATGAAGAAGGTTATGGTCATTACTTCAAAATAGATATTTGGATAATTATTTCAGCCGTAAAGAAAATATTGCACTTTGAGAAACATAATATTTTGGAAGGTGGAAGATATTTTGCAGGCCTTTCTATGAAGATCAGTTGTGGCATATGGCCAACATGTCAGCCTCCACAAAATGAGATCCAACAAGTTTTCCCTTGCTTACCATTTTATCTTAGCTTGAGCTGTTAAATTGGATGTGTAAAAGGGGTGAAATCACTAAGGGAATAATAAGAAGGCAAGCAAAGAAATATGTATATTAATTTTTCTGTGGGGATATAACTTTTCTTATTTAAATAAATTTACTCCAGACTGTTTTGTATGCTCCTTCAATTAAGAAGTTAATAAAGCTAGAGTATTTTAATATCTTGCTTTCCCAGCAAAATGTTTTTGTATGCATTTGAAGTGTCTTATTTAGGTCTGATAACAATATTTTCCTGATACTGTATACTGGAAAAAATAGGTCACCTGCTCTAAAAGTATTAACCCAGGTAGCATTTGCATGATGGTAACAACAAAATATTCCTTCCTCACTGGATGAAGGAAGGAACAAAAGAAATTAAATTATTAGTATTGAAGTTTTTCCACTATGACAACTGTTAGTACACAAAATTTCTGCTGCTATTAAATGTCTACATTTGTGCTGTATTTCTATCTTATTTGCTTGACTAATAAACTGTGTTTGTAGGTGAGATGAGTGAAAGCCGAGCAAAAAAAGTTCGGATAAAGGAAGTTGATGGCTGGACTCTAAGGATGCTTATTGATTATATTTACACTGCTGAAATTCAAGTTACAGAAGAAAATGTGCAGGTAAGAGTGAGAATATTTTCTGCAACAAATGAGATGCAATGTGCAGAGTCATTTGTTTTGTCATTGTGGTTCAACTCCAACATGGGAAGTCTCATCTGTAAACTGGAATTTTTTCAGATCTTGTGCTTACGTAGCAAGTAGTCATGCTGTTTAAATTCTGGGTCAAATTCAAAGACAATTCAAGTAAGTGAAGAGTTAGTTGACTTTAGTGGGCTTTTTAACCAAACCTTATGTAATGCAATAAAATAGATGGTCACTCTGCCTAAAATTAATGCTGTCGGCCACCTCTGTACCACCCTTTCTCTAATATTTATATGAAATTTACGTAAGCAACATGGATTTATTCCTAAATGTGAAACCATGTTGTCCAATTAAACTGTCCTGTTTATTTTTTCCCTGTTAGCCTGCACAGTAAAGTACTTTTTCCTGCTCAATCTCTGTAACTTGCCAGTGACCAACTGTGCAGAAATTTCTAGCTACTGCTTTTTTTTTTAAATTAAATCAACCAGTATTTATCATGAAGGTTTTGTCCATCCCACACAGAGCTAATAAGTTTTTCCAATTGGCTGTACCTTAAGGTGAAGCTTCAATTAGAATTAAAAAACCATAAGCTTAGAAAACATAGCCTCCTGCATTTAATATTTTCTAAAAGCAGATGGACTTAAGATGTACAGAGTAGATTTTCCTTCCAGTATCTTTTGAGATTTGTTCTAGAGGTTTGATACATTTAAAACTAGTTGCATAAGGGGTGATACATTTAAGTCTCATGTTTTTCTTCTTACTCTTATGCTCTTCTTTCTACTCTTGCCCAATGCCAAATAACTGGTTATTAGCAGTTATTTTGCTGCTTTAGCAGGGTGCAAAACCATGTTGTTGTATTTGGCTTTGAAAACTTATGTTGCAATTATATATTCTGAAATTAATTGCTTTTACTGGACCCTAGGCTGAAATTAATAGCATTTTGTTGGCTGCTGCATCCAATGGGGACACTGCTTGTTTTAGCCATGCGTGATTGAATACTTCCCAAAATGAGAAATGCTGCCATCTTGAAACAAAATATCCTGCTACTAAGACTTTCATATCTTAGGTCATATCATAAGTCATTTAATTCTGCACGACTAATTTCTTGTCTTTCTTAATGACTTGTTTCTTAAGAATCTTCCTTTTTAAGGAATTGCTCTGGTCTGATGATGAATGTACATAGTGAAAAAAAATGACTCAAATTCTGTTGTATTTTACCAAGCTGGTGGTTGCCCAAATCTCTGTATTGCTATGGAACACCTTGAGCAAATCCAGAGCTGTCAGAGATTCCCTAACAGACCTCTTGGTGCTTGATCATTCTGGCTTTTCATCCTTAAAGTAGAGTATTCTGTCTTGCTGACAGAGCTTAATGGCCCTAGTCTTGTACATTCTATCCATAACATTGGAGTGGACTTCACAGGCAGTCCTACTGTATTTTGGCTGTAGGTGCTGCCTAGGAGGAGGCATTATCACCCATCCTTGGCAATTCTGACTCCTCCATGTTAATGGGGAGGAAAAGCATTACATTTCTTCCTCGTACAGGAGTGTTTGAAGGGCAGAAATCCACGGGTTTAACACTCATGAGTCTGATAGGGCTTTAATTTTCATGGCTCCAGGTTATCTGTCTGAAGATAGATATCTGATGATTCTCGGTATGTTAGTATAAATAATATAGCTTGGTAAGTGATATTACAAGTTTGTGGTTATTTGAGTACTGAGAAAAAAGTCAGGCTTCTAAGTTGAGTTTTGATTTTTTTCCAATCTAGGTGCACTTTAATGTTGATGGTGAAAATACTTGTAATATAACTGTATTGAATGTAAACTTATTCTTACTTTGTCACTTTCATCCTTTTTGCATTATTATTACTAGATATGTAGAGTTTATTTGCATTACAGCAGAAATAAACACTATGGATAAAAATAAATATGCTGATGCAAATTCTTTTCCTTAAGCTTGAAAGCTAAGATGGGAAAATTGTTACTGTGACTTTGTGGAAACCTAGAAACCTAGTGCAGATTGTCAGACCTTAGTTAAAAATATATTCTCTCTATAAGCATATTGCGTGCTATTGAGATTAATTCTAGCTCTCAATTTCTTGTCTGTATGACCTAGAAGATTTTGTGAAATTTTGGTAGTGGTTAGGAATTTACCTTGTAGGAATACAGAAGCGTGAAAATCTAAGATGCCATTTTCTGTTTGGATTAATGTGTTGAACTGGAGTGTCGGCTTCTAGATAGCTGCTTATGATTCTTATTCTGATACCCTTTATGGAATTTTAAGTGTATCACTCCATCTCTTCAGGTTATACATAGTAAGAATAGGTATTGAATTAATTTCTAATACACGATACAATGTTTGAAGAGGATGTGCAAGCTTCATGTTTAAGTAATGTAGAATTGCTAAGTAGTTCTTGGTATTAAAATAGCTGCGTTGTATATTTATGAAAACTAATTCGAAAGGAATACATAATTGTAGCCCAGCTCCCTGGTCTTTCTCAAGGGGCAGGTTAACTCTGAGCTTCTTTCCTTAGAATCTTACTTTATCTAGATGTGGACAGGAGTGTGCTTCCTGACTGTGCCTTTGCAGCTTCTCAGTGAGAGCTGTCCATTTTTTACTCCCTACTGTCCTGTTCTCAGTTATGTATGTTTTTTGGGCAGGTGTGGAGGTAGAAAAATCAGGTGTAAGTCAGTGATTGAGGAGAAAACCATATTCATTTAGCCCATAAACTATCAACACAGGAGGCCCTCATCACTGGATATTATCACTACATTAGTTAAATACAAAAGAGCATTTGTTCTTTTCTTCAGTTCTTGGTTCAATAGGTTCCCCCCAGCCTGCAACAATAAGACAGCTGTTTTATGAATGTGTACATTCTTTTAGTGTTTGTCCTTCATTTAGAACAAGTTATTTTATAATTCATCTCTAGTGGCACTAACTTTGCATAATGCCATACCAGTATTTCTTCTGTATTTACATATTAAGTCACGTTTTTCTGCATTCTTAACTCTTTGCTTTTCCCTTTCTTTTTAGGAATGAAATTAATGTCAGACTTAGTGCAGTATCTCATTCTTCATATTTTAGGAAGGGAATATCCAAGTTAATGTTTTCAGAAGGCCAATCAACCTTCTTCCATATCAAATTTTTTTGATATCCATATAGGTATTAACTACATGCAGTGCACAATGTGGGAGAGTTGGTTACTATAAGGAGCTCATGCGTGAGTAACTCTCCCACACTATGCGTATGCATTGCAGCCCCTTTTTAGTCAGCTGTACACCTCAGGCCTCTCCTGAGCACAAATATATTGGAAGAGAAATTCCTGCAGTTGTTGGTAGACTGTGGATTTGTTATGGGCTTTAGAGGTCAGCCTGATACAGGCTGAGTGGAATGTGATTTGAATAAACACGAGTTAGGTGATTGGGTTCCTTTCTGGTTCTCTGCTACAGGTCTCTGTTCCTTTAATTGTGCTGATACAACTATTTGCTGGACTGTTTTATAAAGCAGATCACTGAACTCAAAAAAAACATCCGACAGCATAACACTCTATATCTTCACTTCCACCCCACCTGGGGTTTTGGGGGAGTTTTGAGTTATTCTTAACTTGGATCACAGCCCTGTCAGTTGTTTTCCCCCAATACTTGGGGTTAGTGTATTGAAGTGTAGGAACATACACCAATGTTGGGAGTAGATGTTTCCCTGCAGCCTGGGGCAAGCATTACATGTAGTTCCACTTTGCTGCTACTTCTGTCTTGCTTTTGAACAAGATAAGTGCATGAGAGATAGTAGAAGAGAAAATCACAAAAAATAATATTTTTATAAGTCTATAACTCTGTCCTAGCGTATTTTTTTCCTTTAAAGAATATTGTTAGGTACAACAAAAATGAAGTCCAGAATCCTGAAAAGGGTCATTTTCAAGAAGTATCATTTTTTTCTGCTCATTTTCTGGAATTATTCAAGAACAGCATTTGCAAAGTAATAAGCATATTATGAACAGTAATATGTATGCGTTTTTTCTTTGTAACTCTTACTGTTCATGCAGATTGCCATAAAAAGTACAACAGAGATGCTTCTATTTGTATGGTGTCATTGGGTGTGGGCATAAGAGTTGACAGCACATTTGATTTAAGGTGCTGTCAAAACAAGGTCTGAAAAAGCAGCTGATTTCTCCAAGAAATCCTCAAAAAAGCAGATCCTAATGTTGTCCCAGCTATTTACTAAGGTAGACATTCTACAGTACCATGTTTGGTAGTACAGGCTTTGACTATTCATGCTGCACCTCATTACTTCTAGCTGATCACTGTTGCAGGGTTGTTGCATCCTGAAAAATCCTCAAGGTTGAAAATGAGCCTGTACTTCACACCAAAACCCAGAGGAGTCCCGCAGCTTAAGAAAACAGATGTGTGCTTTTTAAAATGCTCAGCTTCTGAATTATATTTGTGGTATGACCCACAAGCATTGGGTCATGCCATAAGTTGGACTGAGGGTACATTAAGGGAGCATGAAGAAGAAGCAATGTGATGTTGCAGAGAATAGTGTAAAAGATAATTGCTACTGAGCTCTGTAAAGTGAAGCAGTGACTGAATGTATCTAGACTTGGCAGAACATATTTAATTTGGCAATGGAAACTGGATAATAATCCTTAGGTGGTTTATTCCAGTTGCTTTAATAGTTTTTCTAGTTCAAAAGGTAGGTAGTATCTGAGTCAAATGTTCCTGGTCTGTATTAGAGTAATTAATGGTTCTTCCTTCTGTCATCTTACAAAGCAGCGTGTTGCTGTTTTGGTGCAATAATCTCATGTATTGAATGACTGTTCTTATTCATATACTTTAATTTTTTCATTAGGCTAAGCATCATAGTTCTTTGGAGACAGTAGTTTCTAAATCTTTTACCATTCTTCTTGCTCTTCTAGACTCTTTCCATTTTACCTGTATCTACATATTTAACATGCAATGGCCAAATTGGTCCGTTAAGACCTTGTTACTGCAGACAAGAATGAAACTGTTACCTTGTGAATAAAAAAATACATTGTTTGATTCTTTATGTCATTGATTTTCTGGTAACAAGACATTGATTCTAGTAGTCACTGTGTGTTTGTGCTGGTAGAGAGAGTAAGGATAAGAACATGAAAGTGGTCATCATACAGTGGGAGAACGAAATTGTGGCACCTCTTCATTTTGGTAAAAGCCTTTTTGAGGGATTTGTTGTTTTAAACATTTGTGCTTATTAGCATAATACTTCTAATGAACCAAAACTGCAACCAGTGGAAGTCATTATCTGATTTAATGGTAGTAGAGTGTCTTTCATTAAGTTTAGCGGGCAAGACTTCAAGTTCACACCAGGAATTTTCTGTTAGGAAGAGATGCTAATTTACAAATCTGTTTCCAGAGTACAACCACGTGTTAAAATTGGTTTTAATTAAAAAATGTAAAGAAGTTAATTATTTTCTTTTTGGAGAAATGTTTAATTATATTTTAAAATTCACCAAGAACAGAATTAAATAGCCTCCTGAAACCCTTGTAAAATTATATCTGGTTTAGGGGTGGAAGGGCAGGAGAGAAACAAGGTCATTTTAAAACTGAAAGAAAAATGTGGAAGAGAGCATTACACAAAATAGAATGCAAAATAATGAACACTCCAGACTTGTGTATGTTGAGGAGGACAAAAACCTCCAACAAACCAGCAAGGAGTAGATATTAATTTCAATAAAATGTAGTCCAATAAGATGAAGATCAATAAGATGAAGTCCATGCAAACATAGGGTCTGCATTTACCATGCCTAATCTTCACTGGATACTAATTTAAAGGCAAAAATAACATTCCTTAGCATGGAACATTCCTTATTTGCTCTTCTGCTAAGCACTAGAATAAACTCAGATAAAAATATTCAGAATAAGTTGTTGTACTGTACTTAGAATTGGTGTGCTTATGATGACCCTCGTGCGGTTTTATGTGGGTAGGATGTGAAGTAACCTGTTTAGGGGCTACCAGGTTGTTCTGAAACTTGGAATGTCAGATTTGGTAATGGAGTTGTTTTTTTCCTCAGACCTGTGTGTCATGATGGTCTCAGATTCTCTCCTTCAGTACCCTTTCCACTAAGGGTCAGGTACACCAGTTCACAGGAGCTGAATTAAAAAGAGAGTTCAGGATCATGATGGAATATCCATTTTAACAACTTACCATTGGACATCAACTGAACAACACCAATTAGTTTTGTGTGCTTTTAGCTTGAAGAAAATCCAGAATGACGTAATTTAAGCCAGTTTATAAGACTGATCTCTTTACATAATATTTTCCACAGTCTTTGACCACTTACATGATCAAATTAATAGAGTTTATATTCCAGTAATCTTCAGGGCCATACTATCTTTGTATCTGAGCTGAGAGTCAAAATACTCATAGGAATATTGTGATACTTGTCAAGCTTTATCCTTGAAAACAAGAGTTTTGTGTATATGAACAAGTGACTAAACTAAGTGTCTGTATATGAGTTAGCAACACTGTGATGTGTGAAGAGCATAAAGCATGTGTTTTGGAACTAGTTTCACTTTAGATATCTAACTTGGAATGTTTTTCAAGAGATTGTGAGGCCTGCCAATAAAGTATACCTTCGAACACTACAGAACTTCACTTTTCCCTTATTGGATCAAAAAGATGTCCCTCCCTTGCAAAGGGGCATATCTAAAGGGGTATATTTTCTTTATGAATATAGGAGTTTTTCTGGGTTGATTGGAGTAGATTTTTCCTTTTTAGAATCCAAGGCTGACTTTACAAAGGTTCTTTACAAATGTGTGATTGGGCATTGTAAGAGGAGGGAGTTGAATTCAGTACTTGAACAGAGACATGCATTCTGTGTCCTGGAAGTGTGCCTGCTGCTGTGTAAGTGGGTGGAGGAGATAAAAGAAATATTTATTCAACTGAACTGAATCCTGTGAAGCTTTCACTGAATCTTATAATGCAGTAGGTTCTGTTTCGAATATAAAATACATATTTTATGTATGAAACTGGTTTGAGAGAAGGTAGTGCTGAAATTGCTTCTATGGGAATTGGCTGTTCTCCTTCAGAGAACCTAAGAAAGAGATGTATGGAAAAAAATGCCACACTTAGAAGCCTAAAAGTGGCAGGAAGGGATCTTGATGCATTGACAGATGTGCCTCTAGCCACCTCTTCTTTAAAAAGCTTTTGATAATCAGGGAAAGTGAAACAGCTTGAATAGAAGTATATCTTGGGAAGAGTGGGTGCTGGTACGCTGGATCTAGGCAATTACATCCCTAGGGGTCATGATTAACACCTTGCATGTCACCAAGAGACCAACAGATACTTAATACAGGTCCAGTACGTCCCCAGTCGTGCACTCTACTGAAATGCAGGGCTCCTAAAGAAGAGTTTATTCTAAATTAGGAGCAATTGCTGAGTGGTTTTCAAATAAATGATGATGTTCTAGACAGTGCAGTTTGGTGATGACAGCATGGGTCATGATAGCAGTTTTTCTAGCTAGAAGAGTCACAGCATTCTAGCAGATGCAAGTAACTTAATAAAACTGTTTCTGCTGTACCACAGGCTAATCAGGTTGGCATCTCTGAAGTTTGCTGACTGGTTGTTGATATTTATTTTATTTATTTTCACTTGCCTCTATTTACTAACCACAGTTTCCTGAAAATGAAAAGCATTTAAAAATCATCACTATAGTATTTATTAATTGAATACAATTCTGAGGTAGATTTTAAGCCAGTGGGTTGTCATTATGGCTGTCCCTGTCCTGTCCCCCTCATCCCCACTGGTTCTTTGTACAGATTTCCTCTTGCATCTCCACAGTGGCTAGACAGTCACTCCATTTTGGTTTAGCCTCCAAAGTCTTTCCTGCAGTACACGGCTGCTTACATGTTAGGTGCTAGAGACAGAGTATTGGACCACGTGAGTATTCCTCTGAGCTGATTTATTGCTAAAGTCTGCATGCTTCTAAAGAAGAATGCAGTTAGGTCAGATAACACCAATCCTATTGAAGATAACAGTGATACTTATTTTGTTGTGGAGTTTTTTTTTCTTTCTAGAGATAATTTTTTTGAAGTAAATAAGTGTAAGTTGTTTCTCTTACTGTTCCTAAAAAAGTGAAGCGATATTGCACTCATTTCCCTGTTAATATGTGCAGTAGATTTTTTTCAAAAAATGAAAATAGCTTTGAATTTACGTTAAAGTTTGTTGATAGCATCTTTACAGGTGAAATCTGTGAATTTCTGTTTCCTGTGACTTAGATTTAACTTGCCAGCAGCTCTCAGGAAAGTATCCCAGTGCAGCACATGTTCTTTTAGGCAGACTGGTAGGCCAAATCTTCATTAAAACTGTACAGCTGTCTTTTAAGCTGTTCATATAGTTTTATTTTTCTGAGCTGATACTGAATTCTGATTCCCAAATAATCTCCTATAAAGATCTGGACAGATTCGACTTCGTGCCTTCAATATATCATGAGTAAGGTGCTAATTATTGAGCCCTGAGGTGACAGGTAACAATCCTGCTTGTTTCTGAGGCAATTAAAGTATTTGTCATGGGCTTTGGTTCCCTTATCTTCCATATCCTGGCTTTTTCCAGACTCAGATTAATCTTGAAACCACCATATTTCCACCATCATATTTCATTTTACCATCACTTTTTGCTTTGCCTTCATGAAAACCTAAAACGTTCTGTCCATAAACTCACTTCTTTCTTCCTTAATAGGTTTCAGGTGACTGCACAAGTTCTTGAAAGCGTTTTCTTTTTCAAAATATGTTTTATGTAATTGAGCTATTAGAGTGTCAAAAACTATTGGTGATCTTATTTCCCTGACACAGATATTATTAAAGCTTTAGGAGGAGATGGAGTTCTTTATTGGATCATCTTATAGAGCTTTAAAAATAAACAAGTCTTTGGCCTTTCTGCTCATCTCTATTGTGGCTGCTGTGGCATAGATACTAAATTATCAAAGCTTTGGCAAATTCTGAAGTTGTATTCAGAGTCATTCAGGTTAAAATGCTTTATAAAACTGGCTCATCCTAATGAGTTTATGATTAAAACAGGATTAACTGATGTTTTTAAATTCTGATGTGTGTTGAAACTACATGGTAATCCAAACTTTCACTTTTATTCTTTTATGACAGCACAGTTTTAATAATATTAGGGGCTTGCTGACACTGCAGAGAGATACTTAAATCCAAGCTGACATGAGTTTCATTACAAACCCTATTCATAGAAACATGTTTAGGCCTTACTGGGCAAGAACTTAATGTTGGACTGAACAGCCTTACAGTGTGCTCTTTGGTTGTGTGCTGAAAGACTACCACTGTGTTTTGCTATTGTATATATTTTCTACTTAAGGCTTTCAGCAACCATCTGGTTACCTCCTTTTGACCTATTTTTGTATTTATGACAGCGGCTTTGAGGATTTTAATAATATGAGGGCACGACTAATATGTGGCACAGCTGGAGGAGAGACAGTGGCACACTCCTTGAATTTATATGCATTGTAAGACATGTCAGGCAACAGTAAATGATCTCATTTTTTCCAGTGCAATAATCCTAGTAGGCATTCTTCATTTGCTGATTTGTGCCAGCCTGTCAGGAGAATGAGTGTAGGAGGGAAGGGAAAAGAGGAGCGCGATCTCTTTACAGGCATATTTTATTACAAATATAAGCTTCATTAAATTGCACTTTAAATGAGTAAGCTTCACCTAAGAGCTGCTGATCAAAATACTAAGCAAACAGCTTTGCTGAAAAATTTAATATTTTGTTTTCTGACAATTTTTAAATGCATTTAAAATGTATTTTTATATATTTTTTTCATAGCATGTATTTTGTCATATTAGCTATTATGTATGTGCAAAGTAGAACTGCCTGGTTTTTGGGGGCACATTATTATTATGTGCACTGCAGAATAGCTATGGTTGCTATATTGTCACTCCTTTATGTTTGTTTTTAACTGAGGAACTGGGTTTTTGATGTGGCTGAGGATGTATTCCAAAGCCTCACACTTACTTGATAGATGTTTGATGCTCTCTTAAGGATTTCCGCTTCTGATCTGGCTTGCTTGGTGGTATGTGTCAGGAGGAAACCACACTGTGTGCTCAGCGTGAGGAAAGCATTAGGGGTTGCTGAAACTGGTAGCCTGATAAGAACTAGGTGGCTGCAGCTCCATATCTCCAAGCCCCAGCCTGGCAGTGAGGCTGAGCATGCCTTTTCAGTAGGTACATGCACAATCACGTGTACAGTACACACTGCCAGCCCCACCGATAAATGCAGGCAGAAACACTTGCCTGATGCCTCGATTGTCTCTTGAGCTGGGCTGTCTTCCTAAAGAGTCTCTTGGACATGTCTGTTCAATATCTTCTGTATTGTTAAGACAAACTGAATAAATGCAATCCATACTACTTCATTTAGGGATAAAATTCTTTCCCATGTCCTCCCCTGGATTATAGAGGACGGTGAAGTTCATGAGGTAAGTAGCAAAAGGAGTTTGCAGAGAAAGCAATTGCTGTGTCTGTACAGCTGTAGCTGTGGTTAAGGCAGAGGGAAAAATGGTGGCAGGACCACCAGAACAAGCAGATGTTGCACAGATATGGCAAATACTCTCTCCTGAGGTATTCACATTTTTATGTTCCTGCCTTTTTTATCTTTCCCTTCTGCAGATATCTTACTGCTATTTCTCTCTGTCCTTCACATGATGCTTTTTTGTTTGTTTTTTTTTTTTTTTGGCTGGCTGAATGAGGACCCATGAACTTTTTTCATAAAGAAAATTGAGTAGGCAGAAGAGTATGAGCTTTTTAAGAATGAAGAGATGAACCTGAATGGACATTTGAGCTGTTGTACACGGGCTTGTAGGTGCCAAAGAGAAATGCATAAGGGAGAAACAGAACTGAGAATGAGGACCAGAGAGGAAGTTAATCTAAAATGTGGATCAAAAGGTATGAGGAGTGAATTAAAATTGTCCCAAGACTGTAAAAGACTGTCTTGGACTATCAAGTGCCAGTGTGTGTAGGAGGCAGAGAGTCATACTTCTTCCAGAGAGAGACTGTTGTCTTGTGGACTGAATCACAGATTTCCCCTGTCTCAAAATCTCTGTACCTTCAGAAGATGTTTGGGTGTTCTGGTTTTTGTGTTTTGGTTTTGATTTGTTTTTTTTTGTGGGAGGGAGAATGTGGGTTGAGGTTTATGAAACCACTTGTTTCTGCTTATTTGGAAGAGACTTGTGGGCAAAGGCGGTGAAGAGGCTTGTAGCTTGGCTATGTCAGCATGGTCTAAGCAAGAGCCAAGGAATGAATCAGAAACTCTTGGAGGAGGTGATGGGGTGACAGAAGTGGGGTTGAGGCAGGAGTGTGTTACAGAAGAGATACTGATCTGTAATCCTGCACTTCAGAAGCATGTGATTCTGATTACTGTGGGAGGTGAATGGGAAGTCACCGAGGGATTTAAACAGGCATGTTTAATTTAAATGATAAAAAGAATAGAATACTTTTACTCAGCACTGCAGCTCTAAATATAACAGCTATTCGTTTCCTGCATATTGTTTCTTTAGTGAGTGATTTAGGAGAGCGTGTGGGCTGTCAGAGCCATGCATGAGAAAGGTGCCAAAAACTAATTAAGGTAGAAAGTCCCAGTTACGCCAATGGACTGTGCAAGGTGCATCCTCTTACAGATCAAAGATAGGCTTAGAGAGAGGGTCAAAATATGAAGGGCAAAAACAAATTAATAAAAGCATCCGATCACTAGAGCAAATAGGATTTTATAGACATATTTGTAAAAATAATCCTTGCATAGCCAGAGAAAAGAAACTTTTCAAGTGAGGTGGCTGTATGAAAATGTTACATTCTCTAGCTGGCTATTCCTTGGAATTTCAGCTCATGTTTTAGTAAATCACCACAATATCAGTAGTGATCCTGAGCATTATAGAGACTATCAAGGATTTGGTTTTTGTTAGTGGCAGGTGAGATAAGGAAAGTTTAGACCACCCATGTGTTTTAGAATTCTATTTATGAGTTGTGCATAGCTACTAAAAATCTCCTGTAATTCTTAGAGTGGTCCAGAAATAACCATATCAAAGGCTTTTGAAAGTCAAGTTAGTTATAGTCCCTCCTAAATTGTCACATGATGAGCAATAAATAGATCAAAAATCCCTAGGGAGGAAAGGAACAAATAGGAATAAATAGTTGTGTTTTGCCGTAGCAAAGTGATTGTTATGTGTCACAGGCTTCCAAAGGACCTATCTATTTCCTTTAGTTTTGAAAAACAGGTAGCAAAAGATGTAGGTGATGAACTGGTTTAAGTATTTTTTTCAAGATCAGACAAAAATAGAATATCTCACTGCTTTCTAGCTAAGCTAGATGTCAGGCTATCATGATCACAGACCAAAATTAATGTTGGAAAGTGTAAAGTAATGCATGAAAAGAAAAAAATTGAATTACTCCTACGTATTGCTATGTTTTACATTAACAGCTTTTCCTAGTATAGAATAACATACTGTAGTCACCTTAGAAAAACTCCTGCTATTGTAAAATAGTGTCTTTAAAACGGAGCATAAAAAATGGCACAGCAGCATCTGTATGTCATTGTATAATTCTGCATTATCACCTGGAACACTGTTGGATGGTTTAAAATATGACAGGAACAGCATGCTTTGGGGAAAGGTTTAAAGCCATTAAAGGTATGGAAAAGCTGTCATTTGAGAGAGGAAGGGAATTCAGGCCTTTTCTAGGTTGACTGTGAGTTTACTAAAATAGGGCTCTTATTTTTCTTCCAGTGTCTATTTGTTTCAAAGACTCTACATACACTTGTAAAGGGTAAAAGTGTGAGTTACTAATTTATGCTGAAAGATAACAGGCTTTTTTTTAGAATACCTAAAGAGAAGTGCACAAAAACATATATGTACATACATGTAGTTGTTACTATGTTTAAGGTGAGTGCCTAAATGAATAGAGCAAATTGCTGCAAAATGCATGAGTGCAGCTGCCCAGGATGCCCAAGGTGAGCAGCGCTGCCTTCTAGCTGTGCTGGTTGGTTTGGAAATGATTACCTGTAAACCTTGGAAATGATACCTGTGTTACTGTAAGATAGACTATTTCAAAGCATTAGCAAAGCAAAGATTAGGTAGTGTTTCAAAGCAGGTATTTTCCCCTCTTGAGGTTTACCTCCCCAGTTAGATGAGACAGTATGAGGTCCAGATCTGGGTTGAGTTCACCTGTTTTAATCTTCTCCATCCTAGGTTTCCTTTTCCCCTTTTTCTCAGAAGAGGGGAAAACAGGGGAAGGGATGGTGCTGGTAGAAGCAGAGCAGTGCTGTGAAGCTTCATTTTTTTCTCGTGCAGTTGACTAGGGAGACATGTTGGTTTTTCTTTTTAGAAGGTCTGGATTTTTGCCTATTATTTGAACATTTTTCTGGAAAACTGTGAAGTTCTAGACTAGCCTGGAAAATATTTTTAACTCTTTGTTTTATGGGCTGGCTGGGATTGGGATTCCATTGAGAGGTATTACAGCAACAAGCTCTAAGTGTGGTGTGGCCTAAAAGAGTTTACGGACTTGAATAGACTGTCCAGAGAACTTGTGGCTGCATCATCCCTGAAAGTGTTTAAGGCTGGGTTGGATGGGGCTCTGTGTAACTGGGTCCCATAGAAGGCATCCCTGTCTATAGCAGGGCGGTTGGAACTAGGGGATCTTAAAGGTCCCTTTCAACCCAGGCCATTCTATGATTTTTAAAAAAAGAAAAGAAAGGAAAAAAGAAAGAGTATCAGATATGATGACCTTTGGGTAGATCAGAAGTAATCAGGACTGACATCACGAGTTTTGTGATTCTAAAACCTGATGCCTTCATCTTGGCCTTGCTAGGATGTGGTTGCCCTTTGGCTAAACATTAATAATGAGGGCATGTAAACTGCCTTCTCAAACCTAAAGTTGGTACAACTTTTCTTTAAAATCATCACACTGCTAGGCAGTGCTAGAGATGCTTCTATGTCAAGTTGGATGAAAGCAGCCTCTTTTGTCCCAGCTATGATCTTTACTGTAGGCATCCATGTCTCTATTTCTTTGTATGACCATAAAGCTACCTGTAGCAAAACCTGAAAAGTAGCCCTTGGCAAGTTAAAGTGCAGAGGTCATTTACTCAAGTGAATGCATGTGTGCTTGTCCACGTCCCTGTAAAATTCAAGGTGCTTATTATGAGTAAACTAATTCACTTAAAGAGTCTCCACGGTTGACCTCTCTTTCTTGCAAGTAGGTTCAGGATATGCTGCGACACATAAGATGAAATTTTGGAAGCTGCATAAAGGCTTCCTTGAAAATGTGTCTGTTTTCTTGATATTGATTGTGCTTTAAATCATGAAATGTATGTACTAAACCTGCATCTGCAAAGAAAAATCAAATGGGAAGCTGTAGATGCTATTTGCTTTGGGAATTTCGGCTCTACATACCTGAATTTTTTAAGTGCAACATCTAGATTAAAGCATTTATGAAATTTGTCGCTAAGCCTAATGCTTTTTTTTCGGGGAAATCCTCTGTGCCATTTCTAGAATATAATTATGGTCTGTTGTAGGAAACTGAATGATAAGTAAAAGATTATCTTAATAAACTACAAAAACATAATTATGGTAAAAGCTTGAAGTAATCAAATGTGTTTTGAGTCCACTGAAGGACCATTTACTGCATATTAGATGTTAATCTTGACATAATTTTTGTATTGAAGATAAGCACCATCCAGAGAAATCATTTCTACTTGCACTATTTCTGTTGTCCTTAGTTCTCGGTTTTGTACTACCAAGACTTGGTAGTATAGATGCATCTTCTGTACCAGAGAATGAAATAATAGAGCAAGCAAAGGTTCACAATCTACTATCCCAGATAGGCTGCTGTTTGTTTCATGCCCAGGTTTAGGATTTTGCAAATGGCCTGTCAAGCTCTCTCTTTTAAATTGCCAGAAAATGCTCAGTTATACTGAGAACAAGCCTTGTTTGTCACAAGTCAGTCTGTAATGTACAGAAACACCAGCAACTAACAATTCTTTCCTTCCCCTCTCCCCACCTCTTCAAAGGTTTTTTGTATACTTTAGGAAACAGCGAATGAACACTTCCAGTTGTCAACCCTTTATGTGTTCAGTTTTAGGCAATCTTTTGAAAATGTTTTTCTGACAGTAATCACCTGAAGTGATTGCATGTGTGAGTGGGGTCTGAGCTGTGGGTGGTCTGGTGCTGGAGGTCGAGGTGCTGCAGTTCAGTGCCATGGCTGAAGCTCGCAGAAAGCTCAGAGCATCAGCTGATGCAGCGATTCTTTATGTGGGTCAGCCTTTACAGGAAGAAAGCAGACCATGTAGTGTGAGTTATGTTATCCTGCCTACTTAATCTTTTCAGCTTCTTCTAATCCTTTTGCAGGGTAGCTATGTATATGATTTGACTGGGTGGCACTTCTAGTGCCATAATTAAAGAACAAATTGTGCAGTTCCTGGATGACACAGTATCAGAAGTAGCTTTGTTCAGACTCAAGTTAGTCTTGTTTAAATTATGCTGTCCCTAAGAAAATATGATGGTGTTTTTATGCAGCTGTGTAATCTTCTAAACACTGAATTAATTAAAGTATGATGAAGGATTCTGAGCTTTTATTTTAGATTACTTACTATACACATACTTAAATTCAGTGGCCAAACTTCAAATCAAGAACCTTGTTCCTATAAAATCAAAATGTCTGCAATTTTTTTCACTGAAAGAAAAATCTAAAATTCTAACTAAAATTATTTTAGGTTCATGATGTTTTACTCCAAGTGAGAGAATGTTTCATTTCTATTGCCAGTATGTTTTAAGAGAAGAAAAGAATATGAAAGGCTAAGCTTCTGACTGTTAACAAAAATAACCATCAAACTAGGAAATCAATCTGTCTCTCTCATGTGAAAACTTATGCCAAAATGCACTTTCATGTGATGGTTAAGGCACTGTTCTGATAGAAAAGATTTAGGAGAACCCTAAAGCCAAGCACGACTGCATGGTTCTCCCTTGTAAACTAGATGGATACCCCTCATTATAGTGTATTACTTAAATAAGTGAGTCTTCTGTAATTTCATTTGCTTCATGAATCTTGTTTTTGCACTTCAGCAACCACTAACTGCATCCCAAATCCCTCCCAAAACTTCCACAACTACCCCTTTCAAAAAACCCCAAGAAAACAACAGAAAACCCACCTCTGTACCTAATATTTTTATTAATAATTGGTAGTTTATTCAGACTAATCTTCTAAGGTGCTGTCTCTTCAAAAGCTGCTTTTTAAGCAAATTTATTACTTCTTATCAATTGCATGTCATTAACTGAAGTGGACTCTTAAGTACAGATTATGATGCAAGTTAAAAAGCAGATATGTAAAACAGTTACATTTTCCTTATCCCCCATTTTAATCTGTCACACTGATTTCCAAGCTGGGAGCTGCTTAGTATCTTTTAGATCATGTCAGTAATTTAAAATACTACATTTTCATGATTATTCAATCATTTTCTACTGAAGTGGTGCTCTACCAATTTTTATCTAGTGCAAGGGGAATGTGAAGGAATAGGACTGTTTCGTGATCCGTTTCCTTCCTGTGATACTATGAAACTGCCACCTGCACCTGATTTTTAGTTGCATGGGGCTCATTAAGCTAAAGGAAAAATTAGTACATCCATGTCCTCATTGTGCAACAGCCTTGAGGATGTTAAGATATCCAGGAGGTATACTTCATAGGCTACATGACATCATGTTCTAAACTTGCAGCTCATGCACATCTTTAATTCCAGTGCAGCCTTTTATTTTTGTATTTTAACCCTGGAACACCCTGCTTAACATGCACGTGTTGTTCGTACAGAAATTCAAGCAGGGTTGGATTTTCCAAAATTGAAACTTCCACATTTTATCCCACAGATGCCTTAAAATATTTGTGTCTGTTTTAGTGTTTTTGTATGCATACTCCCAAATAGCATAATTTCAATGCCGTGCTGAATGATTTCACTAGAATTTAGACTACAGTCACAAACCACAGTTTTAATTATGGCACAGATGCATGTAGATGAGAATAAAAAATAAGATAATTTGGATTATATTTAACCACTATGTTAATTTCCTCCTTCCCCGTGCTACGGTAATGTAAACAGCAAATGAAGTAGCTTGCTTTGCTGAAATGGTTATTTAAAACTTAGAAATAAATGGTAAGCCTTAATCTATTTCCTCAAGATTTCTTTATTACAGGCATTAAGATAACTGCTGTTCACTGAAATTTATTTCATTTGGATGTTGTAACTGCAAATATGCAATATCTGTGATTAGCGAGGATGTGACTTACTCTTCTGTGTGCTTCTATGTTGCACTGTAGTGTTTGGATTCTCAGGCATCTGCTTTCCTAGATTAGTGTCTTTCCTAATGTTTCAGATCTGTTTACTTTCCTCTCTATGCAATAAAGTACGGAATTTTTCTATTTTAGACAGCACATTATTCAAGTCTCTTGGCATACACTGCTCTGATTTTTATTGGCTTATTTGCTTGAAACGTGCTTCAGTGTTCTGAGAAATTTTGGATTTGTTTATGTTGTGGGATCTTGTTTTCAAAACCTGCAATATGATCTTTCACTATTTTCCTATTGACATTATATGGATCTTAATGTGGTTTTGGTGGGTATCAATTTGAATTTGAGCAAATATTCCTGGCAGAAATTTTAAGAGGATTACAAGAAATTTGAAAGTAGTAGAGAAGAAAATTTCTTGAGCATCTTCATATGTCAGGTATCACAATATCATCTGTCTAGGAGAACCTCACGGTACAAAAAGGAGTGCAAAGAGGACAGCTTGGATGGATATAAAATTACTGGATCAAATTGATTTAAATTAACAGGCAGAAAGCTTTAATCAATTTAAATTTTATTTTTTATTGAGATTTTTAAAAGCATGTTGAGAGGCCTGTTCCCTGAATTTTTAATATCTCCCTGGAATGGAGATTCTGCAGCTGGTTGGGACAACCTGTTCTGGGATTTAACCAGCCTCACTTAAAAAATGCCCAGCAAAACACAACACAAAACAGAAAAAGCAACCTCACTCCTTTTTTTCCAGTCAGATTTTCCTGTTTGTACTTTTCCTTGTCCTATGGCTACGCATCTTGAAGAACAGTCTGGCTCACTCTTCTCTACCCTCACATTAGGTAGCTGTGGACTGTCATAAGGTCTCCCTTTTTTTCTTTTATGGCTGAACAAATTCAGTTTTCTTAGCTCTTCCTTGTAATATCACATGCTCCAGCCCTCTGATCATCCTGGTGGCTCTTTCCACTGGACTTGTTCCCCCATTCTCAACTAGCAGGGTGGTCACTGAAACCTTGTGTGTTCAAGAAGTGGTACCAGTCACTGTGCCTGTCAGGTCATCTAGCAGCCCTCAGGTGGGGTGAGCACCCTTGTCTGGTATGGAGGCACTCCAGGGCAGCTGCTCTGACCAGCTTCTTCTGGAGAGCCCTTGAGGGGGATTTAATGTTTGCCATGAAATTTACTGTTTTGAAGATACTTGGTACTACAAGTGTTATGTTTTGATTTAGTAGAGACATACTGCAATATGCTGAAATCACAACACAAGCATGACACAGCAGTTGAAATATACATTTGGATCACTATGCAAAAGTGATTCCCATTACTGATCTGCGTATGCCCACTGTCAGGATGCTGGGCATCTCAGGTTCACCAGGAAGGAATATTTGGGCTAAAGCCCTCTCAAGCCTATGGCTCTCTTGAGAGCTCCTGTTGATTTTTCGCTTTTACACCTTTTGTGGGACTGAGCCGTGTCACATATGTACTTCTCCCTCTGCTGGCCTGGCTAGCTGGGGGAGACCTTATTTGCTAGTAGTTATTTTAGAAAAGGCTGTTTGCATAACCTGATGACTTACTGGTACAGCCAGATAGCTCCAGTCCCACTTATGTGGAGATAAATTTGGCTTTCTTTATGCCACTAGATGCTCATTTTTGTATTTCTTCGCCAAGTTCATCACCCTTGCCCATCTCCTCTGAGCCTTCTTTCCTTGTTGTGGTTTGTTCATCAGTTAGGCAGGCTATATCTCTTTGGGGACTGTTGTGAATGTGTTCCTGGTGAGCTGCTGGGCCTGTGAGTACCTGAAGAGGCGCCTGCCTTTACCAGCTGCTCCTCACTTCCAAGCTCAACACACGTTTCAGTCATATGAGGTGAATGTGTCCAGCTGCACAAAGATGAACAGAGTCATAATGCTGTCAGGAAAAAAGGGAGGGAGAAAAGCTGCAGGCATCATTAGTACCCTCAGCCCCTGACGTACTCCTGGCAGGTACCTGAAGGGCCACAAGAGAGGGCAGCAGCCTCATTTACAGGTTGATGATCTAGTTGAGTTGTTGTGACGGGCTTGAATCTACTCCAGTGAAAACATGGACCCAAGTTCCAGCCCCTAAGTGGATCCCTCCTGACTATGCGGGTGACAATGCAGGTGGATTTTAAAACAAATAACATGCACCTGGTCACAGTCCTTTTTGTCTCAGTGGGGTTGGAAAGATGTATTTGGCATGATGGGTGCACAGAGCTTTGGAAATAGGCATGTCACTGCAGGAAGGAGAACCAAAAGGAAATAACCAGGGAAGAGTCTTCATAGGCTTGTAAGGGTTAAATCATTTGCTTTAGGAAATCTAGCACTCATTCTGAGATTCATCACCACAATTTTGACACAAAGAAAGAGAATACCTAGTTTTTTATTTGCCATCTGTAGTAATAATCTGTTCAGTTTTCTCTGATTATAAAAACAAATAGCCATGATGAGAATATATTTTCATAGAACAAGAAATCGGAGATTTTTTTTTCACCTCTGCATTTCTTGCAGTACAAAGCAGTATGCGCATTACAGTATTTTTGATCTTTCAAGGAAAGTTATGATACCCTCTACTGGCTATTTTTGGAACAGATCTCAGCTATAACTGACCAGTTTAAAGTCAGCAGCAGTTAAACTTAATCTGTACCACAGTTTTAATGTAGTCTTTTCTTTTTCTTTTCTTTTTTTCTGATGGATTTGTGAGGAGTTTGGGTTGTTTTGGTATTTTTTCCCTCTTTAGTTCTGTCCCTGGGTTCTGCAGAGTAAATCTGACTGTGATGGAACTGTATTTTTGAATGCAGGTTGTTATGGCTTTCAGACCAACAGTTCTATAGGTACAAATGAAAATAGCTAGATATTATCACAGCTCTTGTTGCCTAGTAACCAAAGCTCAATATGTAATTCAAGGAGATAAATTTGATGCACTTTGCCTCTCTTTTCTTTTTTAGCAGCAGAACATAAAATACGTTTAGACTTGAATGTTTTGTTTTCTTATAACTGAAATGTATTGGAATCTCTAACTTCGCACGCTCAGTTACAGTGATCTCAGAACTGATGTAAATTTCCCATAATGAAGAGTGATCTGGTTCTTGTAACATTCCTTTACTGTTCATATAAGTATGCCAGGGTAACTGTGAATACAAATACTGCACTATTTTCTCCATGCCATTCTCAGATTTTACCTTTCCATTTTGTGCTCTGATTTGATGATGATTTTACATATTTTTCTACGGGATCCATTTATGCAATCAAGGATTGCTCTCAATTATTTGCTCAACTATACTGATTATATGCCTAAAATTATCTAGGACTGTCTTTGAATTAGTTACAGAATTTGTGAGCAGGTATGAAATGTTTGCTTCATTGGCACGAGTTGTGTAAATAAATAGTTGTGGTAGATTTCTGGCATTGATTTTTGCTATGTAAGTTAATGATTATATCTTATAATAGAATTAACTATCAAATGAATTTATCTACTCACTGTTACAAGTAATCATACTGTGTTCTGTTAATATAAATTGTTTTAGTAATATTTTCGTAACATTTACATAAACATATGCTAAAATAAAACTATTTCACTGTACTCTTTCAACCTTGTAATTAATAACCTTTAAGCTTACTAAAGTTGTTTTGAATTGTGTGAGACTGACTTTTATGCTTGTTACATCTTTTCCACTTACTTGGTTAGACTTATTAAATATTTTCAAGAATTATCTAAGATTTAAATTAATTTTTAAGTATTTTGCTTAGCAATAGTCTATGTATCTCAGTGCAATCACATTTGTGTCTTTTCTTTATTTCTCTTTCATTAACAGTTGATATTCAAATCAAACTCTTGTTAAATGTATGATCCTTCATCTTTCCTGTTTATATTGATTGCCAGACAATGTTGAATTACCATTCTTCCAAGAAGGTCATAGACTTCTGGGGAAGCTGAATTCTGTCCTTACTGGAATCTGTTGCATAAAGATGCTTATTTTTGATGCTAACAAAAAAGTGGTACCGTGTCCTGTGCTTGCATGCAAATAAGATTTACGTATTCTACCACGGTCTAGAAAACTTTCTTTTAAAAAAATCCAACACTGAAGGCTTGGAAATGAGATGTAATTATGAAATGCTGAGAGATGTAAGAAGGGAACTTGTGAACGAATATTGGGAAGAGTTTAAATAAAGCGTGAGTTAAAATTTGTGGAATGACTTCCCCAGTGAACACAATGGTAGAGATGTTGCTTGTTATTCTAAATGGTATCTGTAGGGAGGTAAAATCATGCTCGTGCTGGGTTTTAACTTCTTCAGTTGCATAATCCTGAAATCTTCCCCTTTGTTTTAGTCTTGTTTTTTAAATGGTTTATTTTGTTTTCTTAATATTCACAATACTCTTGTATAACATCAGAATTTAATTGGGACATTAACCAGCTGTTGCTTCTCCTTTCAGGTACTGCTCCCAGCAGCTGGTCTCTTGCAACTGCAGGATGTGAAGAGGACTTGCTGTGAATTTTTGGAATCCCAGCTTCATCCTATCAACTGCCTGGGGATTCGTGCTTTTGCTGACATGCATGCATGCACCGACCTCTTGAGCAAGGCCAACACATATGCAGGCAAGTTTTCATCAGCAGAGCACTCAGCTTGGTATGTGTCTGTGTTGGTGGGTTCCATGCCACCCAACCCCAGAGGAACCAGAGTTTTATCCAGGGTATTGCAGATATGTATCTCCTGATGAAAACTGCGTTTGATCTGAGTATCTTCAAGAGAAATAAAATGTGCTGGCTGGCCCATAGTTATATTTAAGCTGAATGGAGCAGCATCTTCACAGACTATTCTGACTCGGCAGGGTCCAAGCCATTTCTAAACCAGAAAGAAGCTAGCTTCCTGTTTAAAATCTTGCACTGTCACTTAGGGGAGGAAATCAGGAAAGAAGAATTAAAATTCTGACAACTACCACAAGTCAAAGCATGTAGGAATTACATGGGGGAAGAAATAAGAAAAAGGCATTGGGAAGACGGTAGCCCCTGCACTGCACTAGTGAAGAAGCAAGAAATGTAATGTTAGGTATTATGTTATCAATTTATCTTCTGAAAATCCTCCTCATCTAGCTGAAGACTTGAAATTTCCTACTATAAAGGGTACCTGTAGTCTCATTGACTTGAATCTTGTATTGCATCTGTCTCTCCAGCTCTCCTGTTTTCATGCTTGGTACTAACCTTATCTTTCCTCCGTAACCAAACCACCTTCCATTTCCGTCAAATTCCTCCCCAAAGCTTCCTTTAGTGTCATCATATTCTTGGAGTACTGCTGGCCTGTATGACAAGCTGCCAGCTCAACTCCTACTGTGTATTTGCTGTGTCTTTGGGGTGGATTTTAAAGCAATGCACACTCTGTTCTTACTCTTGAGATAAATATGCTGTGTATAGTCAGGGTACACAGTCAGGTCCACTCTCTGCTCTGCCTCCCTCCTCCTAGCACTGCCAGGCTTAGAACAAGAGCAATAAAAAAAGGAGAATTAAAAATTAAATGTCCTGATAAGGCTGTAGAAAAAAATACATATGACTGCATTGCTTTTCATAACTTTCCTTAAATGTACAGTGACCAATTAGCATAATTAACAATTAGTATAGAGTTAAAATTGAAGATTTTCCTGAAATAGAGCACTAAGTGCTCCAACTCAGGTCGAAATAATAGGCTTTTTATTGCCCTGAATAGGACAATGAATGATTTAGACCTCAGAAAGGCAAGGACTTTGATGAATGCTTTCAGTTGTCTTCATTCCTAGAAATTTTGTTCTGTGGTATAGATTTTTTTTAAACTCACAGGAGATTATAGTATTTCTATCAAGAATGATTGATATATCAATTAAAAAAATTCAAAAGCTTTTCAGATTGTTTTTGAGAGGCTTTTGTAATGCCTTACGAAGTTGAGATGTGTACATGACTGAATGACTTTGTGATATTTCTATTTAGACATCTATGCAAAGGTTTTGATTAAATCCTTTTGTCTTTGACTAATACAGTATTAAATCCAAAAAGCTATTACATTTTTGACCTTTTGTGAAATAGGAAGCAAGACATAAATTTATTAACTAGAGTTAATGTTCAGATATTTAATGTTTTAGGGAACACATTTTGATACAGCTCTTGTTTAATTTTGAGTTTTAAATTAGTTTTTCCAACTTCTGTTCTGACTGGGCCTTAGTTACTTCTAAACTAAACCTCTAAAGTACTTCAGTTACTTCTAAACAATCTTTGTTCAGTTTAGTAGTTGAAGCTAATATTTGTACAGATTACTTTCCAGAAATAAAAATTTTAATACCCTGGCAAGACCTTGAGTGCAGTATTGGTTGAATGTGTTTTGAGAGCACAGGAATTGTGTCCACCTGTTAACTCTCCTTCCCTGGGTCATTTTGTTCAGGCATCCTTTGCGATGCTCAGAGAGTGTCTGCAAGGAGAACACAGACAAGTGAAAAGAGGAGGGAAGCTATTTGTTGATCCTAGTTGGGGCATGCAGGATAGTAGGCTGAGCACCAGAATGCTCAGTACTGCTGATAAAAGGATCCAGGGAGGAAGCACTGGCCTTCATTTCTCCTTGGAATTGGCTGATCATCAGTCTTGCTGAATTTCTGTCTGCTGACTCCTTGATTTCCTTTCATACAGTTCTATACCTTTTCAGGTCAATGTTTTTCCTCTTGAATTTTCAGCCTACTTCCTGCCTCTATCTCAGCCATCATAGCTTCCTTTTTTCCCCGTTCTTATCTCAAATTACTCTTTGTACTTTGTCACAGCTTTCTTACAACTGAAAAAAAAATTCTCAAAAGTCTGAGCCGAAAATACATGGCTGTGCCATTTCAGAGTTAACTTTGTATCACAGGCAGCTTAACTCCCAGAGAACACATTTTGGGATTAAACCTCCAGAAATTAGAATGAGTACAGAAAAGGATTATTAGATTGAAAAAAAACAGTGAAAATATTTCCCTGCTAGAGAAAATGAAAAGTATTTTGTTTTGTAACTTCTCCCAGCTTTTATTTTGTTACACTTGCTATTTTGGATTTAGTAAAAAGAGGCAGCAAGATAGTTCTGCTAATAGACAATAATAATATAAAATCAAATGGATGTCAATGGATCAGAAGTTATTAGAAAAGTGAAACTCTAGAACTACCAGTGGGAATGAAAACACAACTTCCATTAAAATTGGAGCTTCATATTCCTGTGGTGGGTTGATCTTTTGCAGCAGAGAGCAAGAGTTCTATGAGAGTCATTTATATGCACCTGTGATCTTAAAATTGTGGACAATTGATACAGGTTACTTGGAATGAGCTTCTGCTGCAACTGGACTTGGAGATGCCACCTGTCTTCATGATGTTCCAGCAAGCAATCCTGCTCTGGGTCTTGTTATGCTTGCAGTCAGAGACTGTGTACAGCTGAGGCCTCTCATCCTTCTTCTGTGAGAATTTCTAGGAAGAGTATGAGGCATGAGCACTGCTGGTCTGTCCTCAGTTTTGGTCTGGGATATGTCTTACGTAGTGTTAAAGGATGTTCACAAAATACCAATTTTTCCTGAGAGAGTGGTGCATTATATAGGTGTTGTAATGTTATGTACAACCTGAAGATTAATTGGTAAAGCCTTTTAATGAAGCAGGGTGTGCCATCTTGGACTAGAGAGACCCTTGCTCAGTGCTTATGTCCTGACACATTTCTTAGTTTTAACCAAAGAATAATGTATTTCACCTATAGCATAGGGCAGTAGGGGAGTTGGGAACTTTGGCAGACCTGTGGCTGAGGTGTCCTTTGAGGCTTGGCACAGTGAACCTTTTTGGCTTTTAGCACTGTGCTGAGATGTTGAAGATTTTTTGGTCACTGAATCGTAGCGTGTGTTGTGAAGCAGGGATTGCTGCATTGTATTTGACCGTAGGATAACAGCATTCTTGATTCTGGTACTCTTAGTCTAAAATTTGAGCCCTGGAAAGACTTGGAAGCGTGCATGTCTTCTGTAGACTGTTCTTGTGTACATCCGTATGCCTGGCATGGAAAGGATGGAGTTGTCAGAATCATTCCTGTGATTCTATTCTGAGTAGCAACGTCTGTTGCTATGCTGCTGTTGCCTTGGCTGTTGAGAATTCCATGGTGTTCTAAAAAACACTTATTTAAGTATAAAATTGACAAATAAATCAGATTTTTTTTAAAAATGTGATTCTGCAGTTTTAGCTTCTGCTAGTTCTCCAACTGGCAGAGCTTGTGTCTATCTGTCTGCAACAAAGCTGGGGGTCCTCTTTGACCAGTGCCTTAAAATAGGCCAATAGCAAAGGCCTTTTGTCCCAAGCCAAAAAAAAATCTCAATGTGACATTGTGAATTAATCCATAAATGTTTAAAGCATAAAATGTCCTGTGCAGATTTCAGATGTAGCTTTCCTTCCTATGTAATTGAAAAATATGAAGTTAATGTCAATATCTGTATAGCCAGATATATTGTGTGCCTTTTGGATAGAAGAGGTGTCAAGTGCTTTTTGCTGCATGTGCATGTATAATGCATAGCTCCAGACTCAAAACTACAACTACCAAAAAGCGGTACATTTACAGCTCCTATTTTCTTTCTGTGCTCTCCACGCTGGCATTGTTTATTGTACTTCCAGACATTTTTGTTACCAGCCCCTTTCGTGTTGTTGAAGACTTCCTTTTCATTTGTCCCACCCTACTGGCACAGGGCAGACAAGGACAGATCTTTAGCTATTCAGATGGAAACTGACTCAGTTGCAAAAATGTGAAAGTCTGTTTTTCATATGCAATTGGAACAGATATTTTAGAAATGTCCTAAAATGGATTTTTTTTTTTTTTTTTTAAGACAGAGTTTAGTCTTGATAATAAAGAAGTAGGACTCTACTTGCTTGGGAAGTGGGAATTTAGAAGCCAAGCCTCTGCAGGTCCTAAGCCAGCTTGTTTGCAGTCTGCCAGACTCTGGAGCCAGCTGGCTTCAATTTCTGGGTAAAGAGGCAAGAAATGGGGCAGGATTCCAGTATAAATTTGTCAAAGTTGCATACTATGTGGAAAATTCTGATTTGGGAAAAAATAATTATTTTATTCTCTCATGGAAACTTCCATCTGGGTAGTTCTCTTTGCTTCTCTAAGAGATGTTCATAAAGGAAGAAGTATGTTCCCTCATGCAATAAAGAACAAGATAATTTGAGATTTTACAGGGGACAGTTGGATGAAATATTTAATCATTTAAGCATAAATTTCATAATGTTTGATGTTAATGTCTCCAGATTATCAAAGCTTTCAGGATGAGAGCAATAATGTGAGATAACACAAATCTAACCCAGAAGGCAAAAAAAATCCACACACCTCCAGTACTATTTTTCACTGTTATTGGGAAAAGAGGATCTAAGTGTGATTTCCTGAAATTTTAGTACTGAATTAAGTTATTTCGAAGATGCTGATATCCTTCTTTCTAAAAGGATGCAAAAACTTTGAATTTCATAAGCACAATTTTTATATATAATGAAGCCTTCTGTCTTCAACACTTGAACCGGCATTACATAAATTGCCATTGGTGGATTTAATTGATTTTACACTTCCTTGTTCTTTTTCAGTTTTTAGTTATTTTAAATAATCCATGTGGCTGTAATTGCAATTGGCTTCTGCCCAAATGTTATCTATCAATCTAGATAGATAATCAGTCTTGTCTCCTGGACAACAAGCAATCTGATTCTTACGAGACCAGTTATTCCACCTTACCTCTTTTTTGATGACTAAAATTTATGTAGAAATCCCCTCTATTTCTCTTCTGTCTGTAATTCATTCACCTGAGGATCTATAGCTGTTGATTGAGTAGTTTGGTTTAGTGTTTCTCCTTTTTTCACTCCTTCTCTTGACCATCTTTTATGCTTTAAGAGGCTGACATCCAGTAAAACAGTTTTTGTTCAAGCACTGCTTTTTTTAAAAAATTCTCTTCTATAGTTCTTACATCTAGCATGAAAACAGGAGACATCCTCACATTCACTGTATTACTTTGAAAATTCTCAACTTCCACCTCTCCTGGTTTAGAGGGTGGATCTCTTCCTACTAAGTGCATGACATAAATCTAAATCAACTTTTAAAAAGCAAGGCTTTTGTATGTGAGTCTATAAAATCAACCAGGCATTTCTAATTTATGAAATATATCCCGTTGAATGTGATCCACTGTTGCATTGTATTTCTCAAGGAAAGATGAGCAGTGCTTCAGAACCTCGGATTTGTTTGAGATTTGGATGCATGTTGCTTCCCCTTTCTGCTTGCTTCCAAACTCAGTTTCTCATACAGTCAGTCAGTGACATCATTGTGTCACTGTCACCTGAAATTTGGAGTTTATGGTAAAAATAATCTATACAAATGACCTGTCTCAATTTCTATTTGCAAACAATAAAACTCATCAGATACTTATCTCAGCTTGAGAAACTGCATACTTGTCTGAAAAGTAAAGAGATACAAAAAGATTTGTAGAGTGGAAAAGTAATGGGGATGTTATAAAAATCAATAGTATTTATTTTCATCCTTTCTTTCCCATTGCTTGAAGTACTGCAGAAAATACTACCTGTCCACCATAAGAGCATGCTGCAGAATTAGAGGGACTTGTACCAATGATGATTGCATCTAAAACAGCTATTTTCTTGTACCCTGCAAAATTGAACTGAAAAATTAGACTTCTTGAGCTTAAGCATTCAGCATTCTTTAACTTTTTTTAACAGCTTAGACAACTTTCTTAACTATGGAGTCTTAGTTACAGTAGTACTGATAGAGTGATTGAAAAGGCTGTAAAATGTTCTTTGGTTTGAGTATGTTTGCTGGCCTCTATTTATTCTAATTTTGAGAGAATTCTTAAGTCCTTAGTAAGTTGCTCTGTTAAGAATAACAGAAGAACGGGAAAAATAATTTAACTGAATGGAACTACTTTTTAGGCAAAATAATGCCATAAAAAGCAATTTTGAGGAAGGGAGGGGACAACTGAATAACTGAATGACAACTTGGAAACATTAAATTTTTTCAGTTTTATTTGAGGTTTAAGAAAAATTAGGAAAAATTACATACCTTCTGCACGTTGTAGAGATTGCAATATGCAATATTTTATGGCCTTGGAGAAGCTCTGAGAGATGCAACTTGTTGTATGGCATTGCTGGTTGGTTCTAAAGAATCAACCATTGTTCATGTCAAACTACAAATTTAAAATATGCTTGTCAACAACATACAGAGTATACAGACTCTGGAGAGTTTTTCTGTATTTTTTTGTAAAAATTTAGCAAAATGAGACTTAGGTAATTCTCAAGGACAAGTACTGAGATTAAGCAAGCATCTGAAAATTGCTACAGTACTTCTAGTATAATGTGTTTTAATATTTCAGTTAAAGAATCTTTACATATAAAAGCTATTTGTGAGACCAAGCTTTAACCTATAGAAGAGATTTTAAGTCAGTGTATTGCTTCTAGATAGGGTAAAATAGCATGCACATTGAATCATTTTCCTCTGCTTTCCCCTGCTGCTTTAATGCTTGTTATACATGTGGAGATATGTTGCACTCTATGTTAGCATATTTCTTTTCCTCCAAACAGAACAGCACTTTTCTGATGTTGTACTTAGTGAAGAATACCTCAGTCTTGGTGTAGAGCAGGTGTGCAGTCTGATATCCAGTGACAAACTCACAATTGCCTCAGAGGAGAAGGTAAGACAATCTGTATCCCATTATTCTGTTTATCCTTTTATGTGAAATAGCGAGCTTGCTCCTACTGATCTTGTGCCCTTTTTGGGATGTGTTCTGTGTTTCCTTAGCAAAATTAGGCAGGTATTGTGCTCAAGTTTAAAGGACGTTTCCCAAAAGTGTTGTCAGTCTGATGTTGAAAATCAGCCTCAACTCTTAAAAATCCTAAAACTATATTAAATCACATTACCCTTTGTTCTTTGGGAAAAAAAAACAAACAAAAACAAAACCCAAAACTACATTAAATGGAAATTCCTTCTCATCTTCAAGCAGAACAACCAGAACACATGCTGAGTCACATCCACAGGAGTTTGGTTTACCAAGGGATAAATAATTCCAAGTTTGAAGAGCAATTATATGCCATTAACTAACTTATACATCAGCAGTCCCACAAAGATATTAAAGCTCTGTGTGTATTTGTGAGCTGTTTAACCTAACTGAACACATGTGGGTTGCACAGGAGATGACATGGCAGCTTGGTATTACCTAACCAGAGTTTAATGTGTGTTGGCTCACCTTTAGCCTTGATCTCAATATTTTAAAACCATTTTTGAAACACCGTGTTCTTCAGTGAGCCCAGGCTGTCTCTGTGAACTTCTAATGGTTTTCAGGTTGTGGATGTATTAATTTTGAGCTTTTTAAATTCAGTTATGATCTATTTGAAATATGTTGTTTTTTTCCCAGAGAAATTTATAGTTGTACTCAAATGAGGCTAAATTGTGTTCAAAAGCATGTTTGAATACTCATTTTTACAGTTAGGCAGTGTTTCGTGTTAAAACCTTTTTGAAACTTTGAATCTAAGAACTATCTGCTGAAACAGCAACTAGCAAAGCTATGTTGTTGTTCCTGTAATACCCTGAAGGTCTGGATCTATCACTTAAATACATGTGATGGTGCTTTTGTAGAATATAATTAAGGTTTTAATGCTCTTGTGAATGATGAGCTACTGTTGCAATGGAGGCAAAACCAGGCTTGGCATCACTTGTACTGCTAAAACTCAGTGATGATAAGTCATTTGAACGGTGACATGGCAGGTCAGTTCTCCAAGAAAGGAAGAAAAGTATGAGGACTGTAATATTCCTGCTGCTGTGTTGTTTGTTTGCCTAGTTTTCAGTATCAGTGAAGTCACTGTGTGCATTTTGTCAATGTAGCACAGCTATCCTTGAAACATCAGCAGAGGAGTAGATATAAAAAGAGACCAGATAATGCACCTTCATAATTTTGTAGTTGATAAATATGGAATAATGGGAGCTGTAACCACTGTCATCTGTTCTTAGGCACACTGATGTTTTCATGCTTATGAACTTGTAAGTCAAGGAACTTGATTTGTTTGTTTTCTGGAAGGTATTTGAAGCAGTGATAGCCTGGGTAAACCATGACAAAGATGTAAGGCAGGAGTTAATGGCACGTCTGATGGAGCATGTTCGGCTGCCTTTGCTTTCCCGGGAGTATTTAGTTCAGGTAAGCAAAAAAGAATACTAATTATTCTCATGTGAATATTTCTGTTCATTATTTTAACGCCAGATAGGTAATTTAAAATTTAAACAACAGTGTCATTAGTATGTTAGTGATAGTAGAAGTAAACAAACAGCTACTAGCACATACTCATGTGCACACAGACACACCGAGGTGAGGGATTGCCTCATAGAGGATGACTTATGTAAGTAATTTATCTGTTTGGCTGACTGCATGTCATACCACACCAGGAATTTGAACAATGTAATTTGCTGAGATCAGGTTAGGTTTCATTTGTAATGCCATCTTTTGATAAAGGATTTGTTCTCGTAAGTGAATTTTGAACTTCAGAATTATATCAGTTGTTTAAGCTGATTATGAATTAATGACAAAGGAAGCAATCTTTTATCTGGTTCAGATAAAATAAATTTTTTCAAATTTTATAAGCTCATTTGGATATTTTGGTGTCAGGTCAAATATTTAAGATTGATAATGAGTTCAGTATTAACACTGACTAGTAGGTATAAGTAGGTTGGTAGGTGTTTATTTTAAAAATTCTGGTTTTGTGATACAAATCTCCAATTTGCGCATGTTGTTTTGGGTGGGATTTGGGTTCTTTTTGCTGTTGTGTTCTGTTGTGGTTTTTATTGTTGCAGGGTGCCTTACTAGTTTGTTAAATTTTTCTCCGCTACTCCCGCCTGAAAATATTCTGTACTGTCTGTATTTAAAAAATCAAGAAATGTGCCCAATTGTAAGAAAAATTATTTACCTTGCCTATCACTGTTTCTTCCACTTTCTAATTAGCAATCAGCATATTTTGATTTTTTTTTTTTAGAGACTGCACATTTCCAACACAAATTTATGTCCTACTGGTTAAATTATAATCTTAAAAATTAGATTAATCTGCATTTGTGTGATAGATAATGGGCTTTATTACACTTTGGATTGAGATTTCTGTTTTACTTCCTTAACATGCTCAGACCTTGTTAAACTTCTATTAATAAACAGAGAGTTGAAGAGGAAATACTGGTTAAGAACAGCAGTGCTTGTAAAGATTACCTCATTGAAGCTATGAAGTATCACTTGCTACCAACTGAGCAACGGGCATTGATGAAAAGCACACGGACAAAATTGAGAACACCTGCTAGCCTTCCAAAAGTAAGACCCTTGTTTTTCCAATGTATTTACTATTTCAGACTGCATTTTAAAAACTTTCATGAGAGTACGACTGTGTCGTGAGGTATTCCTGTAAAAAATTTGTACCAGAATTATTTATCATAAAAATGTAACACATCGTTACCTTTACACTCCATCCTACTTATGATATAGATGTTTTAGCCTCCCAGCTCCCACAGAGAATGACCACTACCTGCCCTCCCAGAAAACATTTTTTAATAAGTGCTTCAGCTTTTGAGAAATATACAATTATGGAGAAGTAAGCCTGTTAAAAAACCAACCAACCAACCAAAAAAACCCAAAAGACTCCAAACCAAAACAAAGAATGACTGAAGCTTCTGTGTTGAGATTTTTTATTTAATCTTTAATTCATTTTAGCAAAAAACAAATTTTAGGTACTTCCTTCTTTACAATGAAGTAAAGAAGTTTTCTTTCTCTTTTTCTTAGTACTGTTGTGAAAATGGCAATAATGGAATAGGAGATTCAATTCAGCAGACTTAGCACATTTTTCTTAGAAGAACAAGATAAGGCTGTTATGTGATGGATGGTCACAGCTTCATTACACATCATAGACGGTGAATTCTCATACCTGAGATGACAGTAGGATGTGAAGATACAGCAGGGTCTCTCTCTTTCATGGGAGCTTCACCAAGGTTCTGATTGCTTCCTGCTTTTCTACCCTTGGTATTTCCTCCAAACAAAATAACTACAAATTACATTTATTTAAAAAAATACTTAACAATTAATTTTGCCTGGTTCACAAGACTCAAATTTCTATAGGAGAGCCATTCTTTAATTATTTCTTGTACAGAAGCTTGCTTTATATTTTAACACTTTTTTGATCTTTCGGGTGCTCTCATATATGCAAATAACTAACAGTTATTATTATCTCTCTGTTAGTTGATGATGGTAGTTGGGGGACAGGCACCAAAGGCAATTCGCAGTGTTGAATGCTATGATTTTAAAGAAGAACGCTGGCATCAGGTAGCTGAATTGCCTTCCAGAAGATGTAGAGCAGGTAAGGATGCCTAATTTTGTGTTGTGGTTGGTAATGCTTCAGAATTTAGGCATTGTATGTTCTCTGGAACAGTACTTGAGATATTTATCTAAGAAGGGCTAAACCTTGACTTCACTGATCATTTGAATTACTTGCTAATCTGGAATGATACAACTTTGATCAGTTGTGCTTAATTTGTGCTTCCGTTTGCAATCTGGAGGATAAACTGCTTTATTACCTCCTACAGAAATGAGGGATAAATAAATTTAAATATTAGTGCATTGTAATAATGACTAATTTTGCTATTAAAATACCCTAATATTATTAAATGATATAAAGAATGTGAAGAAGTGATCATCCACTATTAAAAACATGAACATGTGATCTTAAAGCTGCTGAGCAATTTAAGCAAGAAGAAATTCAGCAAACATGGTATTCAGGAATGTGCACTGTTAGTAGCAAAAAGTGTCAGAAATTCTAGGGCTTCATCTGAATGAAGTGTGGTTCTAGGGGACTGTCAAAAGCATGACAAGTGTAGTGAATACTGTAATTTGTGTCAAGTATCTGCATACTTAGGACAGTACAGAATACAGTTAATTGGCAGAGAGACTGAAACCCTCATGTTTCCTCCCCATTTCCCTGCTCTAGGAATGGTGTACATGGGAGGCATGGTTTATGCTGTTGGTGGTTTCAATGGCTCTTTGAGAGTTCGTACAGTAGATTCCTATGATCCAGTGAAGGACCAGTGGACAAGTGTTGCTAACATGCAAGACAGGAGAAGCACACTGGGAGCAGCTGTATTAAATGGCCTTCTTTATGCTGTGGGAGGATTTGATGGGAGTACAGGTATGTTTGCTTTAGATACTTCTGAATAGCTTTGACTACTCTTAATGTAATTGTATCAGATTTTAATGCCTCTTTTTGCTGGTACTTGTGGTGAAACCAAGCATGAGGGTAGCTTGGCATGTTGTGATGTGGAATGTGCTTAAGTGGTCACATCCCCTACCTGAACAGTGGACTGTTTGCTCCTAAGAGTTCAGGCTTAAAGACTAGTGAACTTCAGACAAGTTGGCTTCCAGTATTCCTTCTATAGTCAGAGTTCTTAACTTGTGGAAGATGTGAGAGAAAAATTATCTGGTCTGGTTTGTCCTGTTTGCATAGGAAATTGATTCCTGCGTTTTCATGTAGTGTAAATAAGATGATAAACAGCCTTTTTTTCTGACCTGTGAGAAGGCTTTAGACATACATTGTTCATTCTCTACTTAGATGGATTAAACAATTAGTGCGGAAATGATCTTTTTGCTGAGTAACTATTACAGAAACGTATGTAGGAGAAAGCATGTAACTTACTTAAAAAAAAAAAAGGAAAAAATCCAGGGAAGAATTTTTTACAGCTCCACAAAAGTTTTCAGTAATTTGCCCTTTTTCAGACATGAAGTTGGGTTGACTATAATTGCCTGTCTAAAGGACAAAAAGTTGTGCTCTTTGTCCAGTATTTATCAATCCCTAAAATGAAGTAATTCGAATTTTCAGATATGAAGAGCTTCCTGAAAGCTAGACAGTATGTTGCACCTAGATTTATAGAGAAAATGTTATATTGTTTTCATAGGTCTGTCATCAGTCGAAGTTTACAACTTAAAGACCAACGAGTGGTTTCATGTAGCTCCAATGAACACAAGAAGAAGTAGTGTTGGTGTAGGTGTTGTTGGAGGTAAGTTGACAAAGATATTAAAAAGAACAGAGGGAAATGCAATCATTTACTCTACTAGTTTTTCTTACTTCTGAAAACACACTTCAGATTTATGTTTTTGCTCAACCTTGTAATTCATATGGTATGAACAATATGTAATCATTCTGCTTGGGTTTGACCAGTTTTTAGCATAGTAGTTTTAAATTCTTTTTCAGAGCTTCAGCTGTGCTTGAGGTCAACTGAGGAAAACCTTGCTAAGCTCTAGGTTATGTATGTCAGCAAAATCAGAGAGCTGACGTGATGACCTTATCATTTGGTCTTTAGTGATGTAGCACTGCTGTATTGTCAGCTCTGTTATCTGTGGCTGACCTTGCTGGCTGCATGCTGGGGACAATCCCAAGGGCAGTGCCAGGAAAAGTGCTGACTTTCCAGTCAGCTTGGTGGTGAATAGCCTGGATGTCACTTGCACAATGAAGGCCCGGCCTGGATTTTGGATCTTAAAAGAGTTTTAGGGGTGATTGTGTGTTTTAACTGCATAGGAACTACTGCTGTTTCTAATCTGAAAATGCAGACTGTGCAAGTGATTTTCATCTAAATTTCTGGTATTCCTGGGAAGCCTATTTGTGAGCTTCCAGCATCGAACGTACTTGAAATAGCTTGCTTTTGAACAATGCCTAATTAAAAACCCTACCTTTGTATTTTGGCTCGGCAATTTAAAATCTTTTGACTTGCATTGCTGATGTTAGATACTGGGTGCCTTTTACATCCTAAAAACGACAAGAGCTGTGGCACGCTGGCTTGAACTGTTTACACTGTAGAACCTCAGTAAGTGCTTGAGAGGCGCTGATCAGTGGGAGAGCGATGCGTTCCTCTTTGCCGCTGTGCCAGCCCCTGCGTGTGCAGTAGCGACTGGCAGGCTCCTTTGGTTCCCCCAGGGAAGCTCTATGCTGTTGGTGGCTACGACGGAGCGTCACGGCAGTGCCTTAGTTCAGTGGAATGCTACGATGCCAATTCCAATGAGTGGAGCTATGTCGCAGAAATGAGCACGAGGCGGAGCGGAGCAGGTGAGTGGACAAGGATCAGCTGTCCTTGCAAAGATGAAAATTCGTGGGTTTAAAATGTATCTGAAAGTATGAAAGGTAAGCTAAAGTCTGAATCTAATGGAATGTGGTAGTCCTAGATGGCTGATACATAGCAGGTTATAAAAACAAAACTGTTCCACAGAGTAAGATTCAGTCTTAAGAGTAAATATCTCTCTGTTTTTTCGTACTTTCATATTCCTCCTCTTTCCACAACTTGTGATGGTTTTTAACATACAGACTAATACTTATGGATTTTAATAATCACTATCACCTCAGTTCTTAAGTATCAAAATCTGTACAGCAAGGATGAAAAAATGTCTTTTCTTCAGAGATCTCTTTGCCAGTTAGGGCTGATTATTCTAACAGCATTTTCAGGTTGACTATGTGTGAGCTGTGACTAGGTTTTCACCTCTTTGGAGGACTTGTTCTGCATTCTGATTCACTGCAGGAAATTTTGTCCTTGTTCATTCCTAAGTTTGTATTACTGGTTTCATCCTATTACTTCCACTTATGTACCCTTTATTTCACCTTCAGTAATTCTTCTCATCACCTGGTGTTTACATCCTCTGTACATGTACAGCCTACTACATGTTATCCTTCCTAATAATTTAGCCAAGGTATATCAATTTATTTCTGTATAATCTTAAAAATCCTTTTTTTTTTTTTTTTTTTTTGTGGATTTCTTTTTTCCTTCTTGCAATTCTGAGTGTGTATATTTCTCTCTAAAGACATCTTTAAAAGTGCCTGTGGTATTCCACTTTTGTTTAATGAAATGATGCTTCCACAGCTCCAAATTGACTTTAGCATTTTCATTATCTATTAATATTATGGACTTGAATCTCATTTACTGTTCACTGTCCTCTATTTGTCTTTTGGTATTTCAGGTTTTTTCAACTCGCAGAAGTTGTTTTATTTCTCTAGATGCGTTCCCATGGACTTTTTCAAGTCAAATTCCATGATATTATTTTCTACATTTATTTTTTAGTAGTTAACTCACTTTTTTTGTGAAGTACTTAACGCTGGTTTTTAGCAACACCCCTCAAGTATCTACTGGTGATTGCATTAATGTGCTTCATAATGGGAAGAGATACTGCTACAAATAAATCTGAATGGACTTCTAGTATGCTCAGTATATGATTAATGATTACCCCAACTTCTCATCTTACCTTCCATTATTCTTTGTTAACTCTGAACAGTTTTTACCTATATAAAAATGTTTAAATTAAATTCAAATAATTTCAAAAGAAATCTATCAAAGTACTAAATTCATTACTAAAATTAAGACAGTCTGTGATACTTCCATCATATCCTCACAAGATCAGCAAGCTGATAACTCTTACTACTAAAAGTCATGTTTCGATTGTATTTCTAAACCAAAACCATGATGCTAATGAAGGAAACATGATATACTCTACCTCAAGAAAACACAGTTGTCTTGTGAAACTTCTAGTAACTCAGTCTGTGCTTCTTGGACGTAAATTCTGGATTAAAAACTGGACAGAGTTGCAGTAAGGGTACTGGAAAATATTCCTGTCTGATATTGGCAGATTTTGAGGAAAATATTTATATAAAATGAGCAAGTTACAAGTATCATTACAAAGACAAATAGTGTTGGTGTGTTGTGACAAAGTTTCATTTTGCAGTCTGCCTGCACACACATTTTGTTTCAGCGTTTGGGGTTTATTTTTTGATAGTCTGTTTCTGCAAAATGTTGTTGTGCTTGTAGCCTATTTATACAGTAGATGTTTTCAAATTTTTTTTTTAAATGTTGAATTTCTTCTACAACTCTGAAATTTAGTTTCTTAAATATACTAACTACTGGGATCTTCCTGCCCCTCTCCTCTCTTCCCTTGTGTTTGCTTATTCAACTCTCTTCTGCCTTTTACCTGGTCCACTGATAAAAAACAAATGGAGAGGAAAATTAAATGTAGACAGTTATTCCAGATTTATATAATTGAGTGAAATAATCAACATTCTTCTGTGCCACTCTGTTAAATACATGAAAAATTACATTTTTGCATGGCAAAGGAGTGGGTGGTAATGTGAAAATTGTGACTGTTGATTGAGCTTGGCTGTAGAGGCCAAATAGCCAAACCCACCAGAACTGTTTCAACTGGCAATCAGTCCTGGTGGTGTTATGGGGGCTGACTAAAGAGAATTTTGTTCCTGTATTCAACTTTTGGATGTCTGGTCATCTCAAAGAACTTAAGCTCATCTCTTCTGTTCCTACTGCTTCAGCTTCACTCAAAAGCAACTTTTCAGAGGTTAACCCTCAGTTACTCTTCTTTAGTACCCACTGCTTCTCAGTTGATCAATACGGGGACAGATCTGTTTCCAGCATCATATTGGGAGGAGGAACTTCAGATCCAGATATAGGCCATTTGGGAGGGCTGAGAGATGTAAGACAGGGTCCTGAAAAATGGGCAGGAAAGAAAAATAACAAAGAAAGGAGAACTCAGAAGACGGCAACAAGAGGATACAGACGGAAGGAGCAAGAAATAAGGTAGGACCTGGAAACTGGGTGTGGGATTAAGGGAAAATGAAGCACCGTGGAGGAACGGAGGACATTATTAAAAATAAGGAGCTATGAAAGAAAAAAGTGGCAGTGTGGCAGAGGGAAAGCTGTACACACTGAATAGGAAGGCCAGTAACTATGAAAAGCAGGGGTGGGGGGATTTATATCACATCCCATATTTAAACTGAAAATATTAGCTCTCCTTCTAGCTCTGTGATGTTTAATTCTACAAAAGATGAATGTTGTACTATCTTGTCTAATAAAGTGGGATCAGAGTGGAGAAAGAAAAGTTGTCATACTATACTGTGGCATGATAGCTAGAAATAATAGCAATAAAAGAGGAATTAAATTAACTGGGAAGGATATGGGGAAATGCTAGTAGTGAATATCACTGATAAAGCACTAAATAGCATGATTTATAGGAGTGTCCTATCAAGAAGCTGTTTTTCAGATTTACAGTACCTATTAGCTTCCATATTACCTTCCTCTCTTCTTTTAATTATTAAAATCAGTCTCTTTAATAAGAAAATTTAGTAATTTCAGCAGGAGTAATTTGTCTCCACATATAGAAATGGCTCTTAAGTACAAAATTAGGGATATGTTTTTAAAGATATTTCAGCTGTTTTTTATGGTCTCGGGGTTCTCTTTTTTTTTTTCCTTTTCTTTTTCCTCCTTTTTTTTTTCAACCTCCAATTTTTTTTTTTTCTTTGAGGGACTAATCTGAATTTTTGCATTCATATTTGTTGTTTCCCTTTAAAAAGATTTTAAGTGGTTCCCTTTCCATGGAATACTTTATGAGCTATATTTACAAATCTGTATCTCTGCTTTGAGTTTCACAGTCTTAAATGTGGCATTTATTAGATTTCCCAGTATACTTTCATAGAAGTGCTTTTTTAGTTGTCTTTATGGTCCATCACTCAGAAGTTTTACTGCAAAAAACTCCCCTACATTTCTGAAATTTATGGTTTGGTTCTAATAATGCATCATAAAGGGAAGAATAAATAAACAGGCCTTTCTTTCTGCTTCTCCCATTTCCATCTTTTCAATATGTGCAGCCCAAATAGCAAGTAGATAGAACTAGCTTTACTCACGCCTTCATTCCAAGCTCACAGATTGATAAAGTTTTGTTTAAAGTAAAGGAGACCTTAGGATTAAAGGACACCCTTTAGTATCCTTTTGGATATTTTGATAACTGAAGCTTGGTTCAAAGACGCTTGGTGTTCTTCAAATCCCAGAGAAGGTACTCACTGCTAACTGTTTACTTCTGTTCCATCTGTTTACAAGGTATTCCAACACTTCAGTGGAAACATCCCTATTGTATAATGTCTATCCATTCAGCTTTTTATCCTCTGTACTGCGCAGTTTTTACTTTCTAAAAGTTCACTTACACTTTATCATCTTGTCAGATTTCTGTTACGCTGGCTGAGCACATTGTCTCATTTACTGTCACTTCTAATTAGTCCTAAATTTCAACGAGCCTCATTTTCCTGCATGTCATTTTTCGTCCAAAATTTTCTAAATCTTCTGTTGCAGAACAGCTCTGGTCTTTGTATGCTGCGATATGGTAGATGGGCACGCAAGGCATTTTATCAGTGTCTTGCTGTAGTTTACTGTCTCTCTGCTTTAATGCATCCTGACCCAAATGTTTTCTGAAATAGTTTACAACATTGACTTAATGAAGGATTTGTGTTAGCTGACATATTTGTTGTTTCTCCTTTGTATCGTTCAAATAATTCTCTGGTTAATTCTGCGTATTTTCATATGTTTGCAGGTGTTGGTGTGTTAAACAATTTATTGTATGCAGTAGGTGGTCATGATGGTCCTTTGGTAAGAAAAAGTGTTGAAGTGTTTGACCCCATTGCCAGTACCTGGAAGCAGGTTGCAGACATGAACATGTGCAGACGGAATGCAGGTATGTGCAACAATGACTAAAATTGTGCCAATGTCAATTGTGAACATCGTGTATCTGGATTTCTGTTGCTTTCATGAAAAACATGCTTTTGCGGGGCTGTGGAAGTCCATTACTAATTTTCATTCTGGTTTCCTGCCCTTTTTTAGGTGTTTGTGCTGTAAATGGTCTCTTGTATGTAGTTGGAGGAGATGACGGTTCCTGTAATTTATCTACAGTTGAGTATTATAATCCAACAACTGATAAATGGACAGTTGTGTCATCTTGTATGAGTACAGGAAGGAGCTATGCAGGTAAGGCATACAGATACTTTTAATACACCTTCTAAAGTGTAACATTTGACAAAGCCTCCAAACAGAGCCTTGTCTAAGGTAAAACCTAAGAAAATAAAATGGGTAGGAAGAATCTGATGGTACATTTTGAATGATGACATCAAATAATTATTCACTACAAGGAAAAAAGAAAAGGGATTAAAGCATACTCAAGAAGAATTTAGCACATAAGTGGTGCGTCAGAAAGATGATTCTGGTATGACCAGTTTTTTTAACAAGAAATATGTGTCTCAATCTAAGGGGTCCAATTCCGAAGTTCTTTGGGATTTGATATTTAGAAAATGAGCTGTTTCAGGAATCTTTTCCTTCAATAACTGCAGTTTTTTTAATAAGTTAAGGATATATTTCACTGATAGCAAAATAAAACTTGATTAGTTGCAGGTTTTTTCAAGTCACACAGATTTTCAGAACTTTGCACTGATTCAGACAGCTATGTATCAAAGAGAAATTAGGGAAAAGTATGTACATTGTTGCTGGTGCACAGTTAAATGCTAATTGCAATGTATCATATTAATTTTTTCGTTCTTGATTTTAAAAAAAATATTGCCTAAAGATTTATCCTTTTTTTTCCCCCCTCCCTCTAGGTGTTACAGTTATTGACAAACCATTATGATCAGTAAAGGGATTTTCAACTTGATTATGCACTAGAAGCAGTCTTCAACAAGTGTATTTGAAGTGACTGAGTATCTAAGCACTTCTCTACTTGTAGCTGCACCTTGAGTCACAGTGGAAGATGTGACTGTCTACAATTACAGATGACAGATGATGAAGATTACTCTAGGCAGAAGCAATTCGTAGGATTATTCTGCAGTTGAGCAGAAGCTGATTGATCTTTTGAAGTCTGGTGGACCATTTTTTTTAATTGCAAGGTCTTCAAAAAAAACCCAACACTTTCATAAGGACCGACTTCTGTCAGTCATGACTGAGAAACGGATTGTGAGTGAAGAATGGTGTGTATTCTGGTGAAAGTAAATTTTTGTCTTATTTTTTCCAGAGACTAATAAATATATTTAAGGAAATGAACTGTCAGTCTTCATTGTAGGTATTGAATCCCACCTCAGTAATTCAAACTGGCATGGGGTACATTTGTTTCCTTTTATAAAACTTTTGTTACATAACTATACTATGTGCATATGTTTGTGTGAGCATAAGTTGCTCTCTATTGAAACTCTTCAAAATCTGATTTTACTATTTATAATTTGGCACAGTACTTTGAATATGTCAGTACTATGTTGTAAAACAGAGATGTATTTTTTGATATGTAACAATGCTTAACACTAATTCCCGCTGAAGGAGATCAGAGACGGTATAACACTTCTTGAGCAGGTGTAATTTCGGTATCTTTTTAATAAAAATGTTGTCTGTACTTACAGGGGTTTTTTTTTCCTGTTCGATTTTGATCACATTTAGATGTTACTTCTTTTCTACCTTTTTATCCAAAAGGTGATTTGGCATGAAAATAACTGAAAATTTATAGTGAATGTATGCAATTGCATTGAACTTGCATGGTACAAAGGCCTATTTATGCGTGTAATCTCAGCTTCTATTAGCCAATATCTGAATACACTGTATATGGCCATGCTTATAAAGCAGCATATTTTTATTTGTTCTTGGATGGCCTCCTTTTAACATGACCAAAGTTACTGTCATATTTGAGACATTTTCTTCAAATAAAAGTTTGTACATTGTTTCCTAATGCCAACAGGTCGCTTAAAACTTGTGTTTCTCAATACAAGTCTCAAACCAGATAATCAGTGAAATAAACTGGGGGGTGGGGGGGGGAAGGCGCGGGGAGAAGCTGATGTTCTAAAGACCTGAATGCCAACGAATTGAGAATTATTAAGGTTTAGGAACTAGTCATGTGAACATCAGTGTTTTGCCGCAGGTCTCTTTCTGAAAGCGGGGGTTGGCCGTGAGAGCAGGAATGGCCACCCCTGGCTTCCCGTGAAAGCGTCTGAGCTGTGGCACTGGGGACAGGGCTGGGAGTCACGTAGGTGCCCGAATTCCATGCGCGGTGACGCCCGGTGGGGCGAGGCAGGGGCTTTGAAAGGGAACCTTGTATTTGAATTGTACACTTTCACCGCATGACACCAATCCGTGAATGCGGCTGTGGCCGCTGCTGCCATGACGACACCGCCGCCTGTGTACCTCCATCTTTTCATTAACGCGGGAGCCGGGAGCGGGCGCAGACCCCTGCAGGGGTGAGACCGCGTCCGCCCGCAGCCGCGCCGCTCCTGCAGCGAGCGCTTTGATCGCGGGAAGCGCCGGGAAGTGGCGGCAAGCGCGTCCCGGCCCCGGCCGTGCCCCCCGGGCCGCTCCCGGAGCCGCTGCCGCGCCCGGGC
>VZSE01013199.1:286946-402348 GCA_013398275.1 Promerops cafer | reverse complement strand
GGGCGGCCCGGCGGAGGCTGTTGCACACACGGAGCTGCCGCCGCCGCCGCTGCCGCCAGGTGAGGGGCGAGAGAGGGCCCGGCCCGGGGTGCGGGGCTGCGGGTGCCGGGGTGCGGGTTCCCCGAGGGAGCCCATCTCTCCTCGGCGTTCCCCGCGCGTGGGTGGCGTGTGCCGGTGTGTGTCTATCGCCTGACAGGGCCGGGCGGGACGGAGGAGCCCCGGTGCAGCGCGGCCGCTGGCTCCTCGGCTTCCCGGCGGTGGTTAAGTTGCCTTGCGCTCCGTTCGCCCAGGAGCTCGGGCTGTGAGCTGCCTTGGCGTCTGCTGCGATGCTTTTGCTGTTAATAAGAAGCGGCAGCATCGTGATGCTGTTGCTAAGAAAGAAGAACGATAACTGATGCTGTTGCATTCTGGCTCGGTACGCTGCTTAACGTGTGAGGGTAATTACACACTGGAATGGGCTGCCCAGGGTGGTGATGGAGTCACCCTCCCCGGAAGTGTTTAGGAAAGACTGGATGTGGCACTTGGTGCCGTGGTCTAGTTGATAGGGTGGTGGTGGGCCAGAGTCATAGGATCTCAGAGCTCTTTTCCAACCCGCGATTCTGTGATTTCTGACGGATTTAGCCTAAGTGTACCAGCTGGGGATGGACCAGTGTCCTCTGGCCTGTGAGGTGCAAACCTGTGTGAGAACGGGAGATGGACCTGTTAAAGGGGCCCAGAGGAGGACACTAGAAATGGTCAGAGGACACATCACAATGGGGAGAGGCTGGAAGAGTTGGGGTTGTGCAGCCTGGAGAAGAGAAGGTTCAAGGGACACCATACTGTGGTACATAAAGGGGGCTTTTTGCTAATACTTGGAGTGATAAAGCACAGGGCAGTGTTCTTAAACTAAAAATGGATGGGTTTAGATTTGGTATAAGAATGATATTTTTTACAATGAGAGTGCTGAGACACTGGAACAGGTTGAGCAGAAAGGTTGTGTATGCCCCATCCCTGGAAGTGTTTGAAGGCCAGGTGGGATGGTGCTTTGAGCCACTTGATGTCATGAAATATGTCCCTGCCCATCCCGAGAGGGTTGGACTGTAAATGATGTTTAAAGGTCCCTTCCAAGCCAAACCAACAAGGAACCTAGTCTCTGGAAATGGCATGAGTTCAGGACACCTGCAGGAATGCAGCCTCTGATGTTTTGGGAGCTGTGAGAAAAAGTCCATCACTGAGGGAAAGGTGGATTGCCTCAAGCAGCTGCAGTGTTGATGTAATTTGCAGGGATTTTGGTTCACAGCCATGAGGAAAATGGGACTGGATAATCAAGAGATCATGGTTAATTAATCTGTTAAGTCTTTTTTGAACCTTCCTGTTGCTCTTTTAGTACAGAATACGATTATCCTGCAAAAGCCTTGAAATAAATTTGGTTAGTAATTAATGCTTCTTTATCGTTTTACTCCCTTGACATAATCTCAAAACCTAGGAGCTGATTACCTCTCAGATTGGTTTGCCTCTCAAACCAGTCTAAAGCTTTGTTCTATTAGGCTATTCTGTATTAAGAGAATCTGTCTTTCCTGTCCTTTCTCAGCTTTTACTTTAAAACTAGGTAACGACTCTATCATGTAGTGTTATTTTTCTCTGAAGATTAACTTCTGTTTATTGAATTTTTCTCAAAATTTGCAGGTTACTTACAGACAACTACAGAAGAACTATAATTGTGATGTTTTATGATTGAACCATGGCCATGAATGACAGCGTTAATATCTTGAACTCTGCTTATCTGGCAGTGGAATATATAGACTCCTTCTTACCCGACAATCCCCTGCAGCAACCATTTAAAAATGCCTGGAATTACATGCTGGATAACTACACAAAGTTCCAGATTGCGACTTGGGGATCACTTATAGTTCATGAAGTTTCATACTTTTTGCTCTGTGTACCAGGATTTATCTTTCAGTTTATACCATACATGCAAAAGTATAAAATTCAACAGGTGAGAGAAAGTTATGGAGTATACACTGACTTGTCTTTGAATGTGTCAGGCAGAGCATACAATCACAGTATCCTGGTTCTCAATGTATATGGTTCCATTTCATCTGTCACTTGGACATCCTGGAAACAACAAAGTAAAATTACTCTGTATATGAGGAGAGAAGAAGTGGATTTTGGGGAAGAAAAGGAGTTTTTTTCCTGAGGAAGGGTTATGCTTTTCACCATGGTGCTATAGAGAGGAAAGAGTATGTCAGTCTTACTGTTAGTAAAGTTTTATATACATAGTTTTTGTATCAGCAGGGAAAGGTGAGTAGAATTCTGACATCTGGTGCTAGAGGTGTGTCTTAGTAGTATAAAATAATTACATCGTGTGCTTATTTAATAGCAGTGCTCTTCTTCAAAGTACCTCTATGCACATCCTCTTGAAAGGATTTTGAAATATTTTGACAATGAAGAAAGCCTGGGATGGATTGCACACTCCTAATTGGAGGCAAAGGCACATCCAGTATCTAAAGATCCTTGTTTTCCCCTAGTTCATTATAATTTGAATTAGAAATTAATTACAGCAGCTTCTGAATTTATTGCAGTAGTTGGTAGAATGTCTCCCTGCAAAAACTGAATGTTTTCAAGACATATTTCTTCACAAGCTTGTATGTTCAGCCTCTCCTTGTATTATTTTAGCAATGGAAATGCATTCTGTGGTGTGAAGAAGGAAAGCAAACTTGGATTATGTTAAACTGTTGAGTATGAAATGTTCCTGCTAACTATAAACATTGAAAAAACAAAAATAGTTTGGAGGTGACTTACAAGACAGCTTATCTTAAAACACTAGCCTAGAAAAATGAGGTTTTGATAAAACTGAGCCCAATCCCATGTTATTTGTGTTGCCTGAGTTAATCTGTATTACTGGAAGGCATCTGTCTTTCAAGGTGAAGTTAAACTGACTCCAAATGAATTTTTGGAGCACTTCACTTGTGTGCAACAGAAACATGTAAAACAATTCTTTTTGATTCATTTTTAGGATAAACCAGAAACATGGGAAAAACAGTGGAAGTGTTTCAAAACCCTCCTCTTCAATCACTTCTTCATTCAGCTTCCCCTGATTTGTGGTACCTATTACTTCACAGAGTATTTTAACATCCCGTATGGGTGGGAAGAGATGCCGAGATGGTGCGTAGATTTTTCTGATATGGTGATGCTGAGTTACATACAGCTGGAGGCAGAATATTTAACAATTAGTGTTGTCATCTCTAATAGGAAATAATTTTTTGGCAATGTAAACTGTGTTTGTTAATCATCCTTCATTTGATGCTTAGCTGCTGTAAGAGCTAATTAGAATTTTCTAAATTTTTTTAAATGGCCCCAAGCTGTTCTAATCTTGAGAAGGGGGATTAAGAGGGAGTTTATGGAAGCAAAGCAAGATTCCTGGTGGGGTGGGTTAAATGTTGGACTTTCTGGAGGGTTTATTTATCTTAATTTTTTTTTCCTCCTAAGTATCTCTATGTTCCACCTTGTTTTATATCATAGCAGTAGAGTGTTCCTCAAAGGAGAGAATGTACCACCTTCACAGTCTTCTTTTCTTGCACTGAGCTGATGGGCCTTTGGACAAAGTGCCCCCTTATGAACCTTCTCCAGCTCAACCCCCTGAGCTGATGGGCCTATAAGTGCCCCCTTCTCCCCCACCCCCCATACCAACAATAGTTTATCACAGAAGATCATCTTTCTTAGAGAGCTGTTTGCTCTCTGGTGTGGATGGCTGATGCAGCTTTGTTTTTTATCAAGGTCTCACAGAATCTGTGGTTGTTCTCTGTAGACTGCATTTGTAATATTGAAATGACAGCTTGTTACACTAACTGTGAGTTGACACTAACTGAAGTGAGTTTTATCCTGTGCTAACTCGCTTCAGCATATCAATAGATGAGTTAATACCTGGTAATTAGTATTTTTAATACCTTTCTACCTGGTAATTAGTATTTTTAGCATGTTGAAAAAGTAGCACACTGCTATTCAGTCAGTAATAGGTATAAACAGTTATGACCATTATTAGCATATAAACTATATTCTCTTTCAGGAGCATATGTCTGCTAGTATTTTCTATAACTAATAGATCTTCTGCTTTTTAAAGGTATGTTCTGGTTGCCCAGTGTTTTGGATGTGCAGTGATTGAGGATGCCTGGCACTACTTTCTGCATAGATTGCTGCATCACAAGAGAATATACAAGTATATCCATAAGGTTCACCATGAGTTTGTTGTATGTATTACTTGATTTTTTTTCTTTAATAATAGCTTTTAGTATATGTTTCATAGAATTTACTTAAGCATCTTATTTGAAAGACCTCAGTATTTTTCATTCCTTTGACAGTGTGGTTAGATGCCTTTTCTTGGGCACTTTGTCAAGAACAGCCATCCATTTTGTTTCTGAAAACACCTCCTGTAATTTGGTTTCATTTCAGTGAAATGGAAGATCACACTCTTGCTAAAGTTTGATCGTATCTATGAACAAGGTGAAGAGGACTTCTAAAAATGCACATATAGGTCCCATTGCTAGGGGAAGGGAAACAGTGGATGTCTGCATTTGGTTGTTCATCAGTTCCCCACCACACGGGCTGTGACCCAGAGCATACGAATCCCCAGAACGTGATCAGACAGGCAGCTCTTGCACAACCTGGGTGTGTGCATCATGTACTTGATTCAAGGAAGGGATTACAGCTCTGGATGAGGGTCTCTGGAATTAGTACAGCCCATTGTGCAGTTCAAATACACAAATATATCAGGAGCACACATTTTGGGTGGTTCTGCATTTAGTGGTGTTGGAGCTGGCATAGAGCACCAGGCAGTGAACCACCTTGGCTGGAACCAGGTAGGATCCAGCAGTACTTGCACTTTGTAGATGATATTGCTGTGTTTAGGTGGCACTGCCTGTGGAGCCTAGGAGTCAGTGCTATGCATTTCTGTGCTGCTGTGCAAAACCTAGACTTTGTCTAAAGGAAACTGCAAGCTGCTGGGTCACGGCTGCTTTATGCATGCTGCCAACAATTGAGGAGGTTGGTATGGATTGATGCATGCATATGTACAGACATCTGCAGCAGCAGCTGCTCTCTTCCTCTTGCTCTTGGCAGCCCCTCAGGTCTCTAGCTGGAGCAGCTTTTGGCCATTATTCTTGGGAGTGATTAGCAGTTCTCACAGAGGTGATCTGTAGCCTAATGGCTGTTTCACTAAAAACTTCTCTTGACAGTAAAAAGAGATGTTTTTAAAGTATCCCTTAACACAAAGTAGACTTCATTTTTTTTCTGATGATCTTATTTATAACCTTCAGCATTAGGTTAAAAATTTTTGAACTGTTCTCTGTGTATGGTGTTCTATGATTGAAAACTCGTGGAATGTCTTTTTTTGCTAAACCAAATGTATGAATGACAGGTATTTGTGTGTGTATATATGTTTATGAGAGAAAATGTTTTATATCAATCTCAAAATAACATTTGATGGGTAAAAATTTATTTTAAAAAATGGTCAAAGAAGAAGGATTTTTAATTTTTATTTTGATAATAAATTTCCAAGTGATTCCTGCTTCTGAGAATATTCTGGCTTCCCTCTTTCTTTTCCTTCCAAGACTGGATGTATAGCAAAGCTGATAGAAGCTTGCCAAACACTTTTAATATTCCTGAAATAATGCTTTGACCTGAGGTGATGGTAAGCCTAAATAAAAGTTATCAGCTTTTCAACTAGTAGTGAAGGGTTTGGAATCATGAATAGAATGATAATCTTTATGACCTTGAAATACTGTTTTTCCAAAGAGGAGCTAAATAGGTGTGTTATTGCTCATGCTCAATCATACCACTCCCTTTGACCACAACATTGTTTCATTTGTCCTGTTGTAGTCTTATGGGGTAATGGGAAAAAGAGTATCACAAAATGGTACTTCTGATTTGGGAGTACGTAACGCTGCAAATGGTGACTGTTCCCTGTTATTTCTTTCTAGTCTCCATTTGGAATGCAAGCAGAATATGCACATCCTCTGGAAACACTCATCCTTGGAGCTGGCTTTTTTATTGGAATTGTTGTTTTCTGTAACCATGTGGTTCTTCTGTGGGCATGGGTGATCTGTCGCTTGATGGAAACCATTGACGTACACAGGTGAGATGCTCATTGCTTCTTAATAATTGTTTTTTCTCTTGTCCCTACATCTGTCTCAAACTCATCTGTCTCTGTCACTGAGATGTACTTTTTATTTTGCACTAAAATGCTTTTCTGTGTCTTAAAAAGAAAGAGACAACCTGGGGAGTTAGCACTCTTTTCTGTTTTGAGGTAGTGTTAGCAGCAGGTCTTGCTGATTAAAGGAGTGTGGACTATCAGCTAGAGCATCTCAAGGAGGGTTAGAGAAGCTAGGCGCCTCATTAGGATGTCTGGCTATTGATATTTGGTGTGCAGGTGATCTTATGCATATTGAAACACCAAAAATCAATTACAAAAGGTGATATTCCAGCCAAGAGTTCTTTCTGTTTAATATTTTGTCAGATTGTTTTCTTGCTCAAGAGAAACTTTATCCTCTGTGACCACTGACTCTCTGTAAAACAAATGCATAAATTTCTTTTGTGTATTTGTTTGTTTATTTATTGTGAATAAAAAGGACAAGACTTCTTGTCTCTGTAGTAGAACTGACTTACTTCAAATTTGGCTCCAAAATCTTAGGGAAAATCCCAGTAGGCTTAGTTTAGTTCATCTACAAATGAATGAGCTTTTCTTTCCTGTGTTCAAGAGGCAGGGAACACTAAGAGTTTATTTTTGAAATGATAGTATTAGCACTTGACCTGGTATTTGTAAATATATCATGAAGCAGATAGTGTCTTACTGCAACTTGAGTGTCAGGCGTTACAGTGGAACATAAGCTACCAGTAAATTCATGGTATAAAGCATCCCAGGTTTAGTCATGTTTTGCTTGTAGACTTCCCAAAGTATATATTGTGACATACCATAAACTCATTGATACAAAATACAAATTTTCTATTATAATTATAATTTTAGATTGTTCTCCACATGAGGATTTATAATGAATTGCCTTGCCTTCTCCCCACTAGGTGGTGGTAAGAGGCTTTCCAGTACTACTAAGCAAAGGAGTTGGAATCCCTCTAGCCCTCTATCCTCTGCTTTTAATTTTACTTTAATCATATATTTTGATTTTAAATATTTGAAGAACTTGCAGTAAGCTGAAAATAAGAGTAGGCATACAATGATTATTGATTTGAGGTGCTCTCTGATGAGCTGCTGTGCTGTTGGCCATACCTGGCACTTAATGTTACTTCTTGCTCCTCCTTCCTAAAGTCACTTAGTTAAAACTGCTAAGCCAGCAGGAAGGCAGCCACTGTGATTTTTATAAGTTATCTGCTTAAATTTTTTTTGTATTGCCTAGTAAAGCAAGCTGAAAAGCAAGTGCCAAAGCCATTGTGGGATAATTTACAGAGTCAGTTGGCTGGGTGTAGAGGGAACTTGTTTTCATGTTAACCCAGTATCATAGTGATTACCTTAGGACCTTGGAATACTTTAAGTATTTTTCTTTAATAAAAATGACAAGTCAGTGTCTATAATTTGTAGTTTATGTCTCAGCAAAATCCTTACCCTAGTTGCTTTTCTTTTTTTCCTGCCCTGTAGTGGCTACGACGTCCCGCTGAACCCTCTTCATTTGGTGCCTTTCTACGCTGGGGCCCGTTTCCATGATTTCCATCACATGAACTTCATTGGCAACTACGCCTCGACCTTCACGTGGTGGGACAGACTCTTTGGTACAGACTCTCAGTTCATTGCCTATCAAGAAAAAGAGAAGAAGAAACAATACATAACGAAGAAGAAGGCTAACTAAATTTCCAGTGTAAAAGTCAACTTTTGCTTTTCTGTAAAGCAGAATAGTGATTGGGTGTTTAGCATAAATCTTGTTCCCTGGCTACTAAGAGGTAGGGAAAAACAGCTAATTGAACTGCAGTATCTTTCTAACGGGAATGTTTTCTATTTTATACATAAGTACTGCATATATTTTAACTACAGATTTAAAGATGATGGAAAAAAACCAGAAATGATTTGTGTCTATCTTTTTTTTTTTTTTTTGACAAGAAAAAAATCAGTTTTATCTATAACGTTGCCCATTTTTGGATCCAGGTAGAATTATGTATGTACACTGAAGCTGGTCTTAGTTTTTTTAAATATATATTCTTAAATTTATAATATCAAATAGCAGAAGTTATTAACTAGCATCAGCACTGTATTATTTAAATATTGGGTAAAAGTTGCTTAAAACCAAATCGTCTGTTACTAGGAAGCTTGGACAGGTCTTTTGCACACTGGATGATGTGAACTGCTAATAACAGAATACCTGGCTAAACATAAGTTATCAGAGACATTCCTGATCTAGACTTATTATGTTATTTTAGATTACAGGTAAAACGAATAGAAGTTTTTATTTGAAGTTTTTATTTGTTTTTTGCTGCTCTCTTGAAGTTGGTCTGTCAGTGTACTTAGCATTTACATTACATTCTTCTCTATGTGTTGTAATTTGCTGATCTGACTTGTTGCTATATTTGCACTTGTGACTGATGAAATAAACGTGGTTTGGTTTGATGCATGTATTATACTTTTCATATGCTTTTAAACACAAAGCTGTGATAAAACTGTATAGGATACAGGGTCTTACTCTTCATCTCTTTAATGAAGAAGCATTATTTGTTAGGTTGGTTTACAGCAACTGTTAAACTACTTAAAGAGGCAGCAGTAAGAAATGGAAACAGAGAACATGTACATTCTGCTGGTTTTTGTTTTGAAGGACATGGATACATAACTGCTCAATGTTGCAACATCTTTTGGGATGAGTGCATTCTCAGGCTACAGCTTGATCACAAGCTAGAATCTCAAAATCTACTGCTTGAGTTGCACTAGTCACAGAAGCAGTAGTCTAATATTTTTTAATCTACTGTAAGTATTTGTCTGTGGCACAGGAAATAACAGTTAAGTATTTGAGAAGGGCTTAAACCTTTAAAAGATCTTCCACTTTATACTGTCATGTCAGCTGCTCTTCAGACTTCAAATACCACTTCATCTGCTGGAAAAGTCCCTTAGAGGACTTTACAGCATTTTGCTTACTCAAGACCACACCTAAATTTTAGTGTGCTGCTTCACATGGAATCTGGTACAACTGACAAAACAGACAGTCCAGTGAAAGTGCAATGAGATCAGGCTTCTAACAAAAAGTAAGGTGTTAATGACATGCAGAATGACTCAAATATTACTTGAGATGTGGAAGTAGTTCAGATTCCTCTTCTGTATGTTTTGTAGAAGCTTTTACCTCTTTATCTGTATCCCTGTTGAAATTCAGTGTTTTTCCCCTTCCCTCTAAAAAGAAGTAAAATATATATTATTTGACTATGGCAGGTGAACAGAAGCTGACATCCCTGTATTGTTCAGTTTTCAGCAGGGACTGGCACTTAAGCCTTGCTGTATCCATATGCACTGCCCGCCTGAACTCTCCATGGCGGAAGCAACCTCTTTCATCAGATTTCAAAGATGGCCATTATCCTCTGCTTTGTCAGCTCCCACTCCCTTCCTGCAGCTGCAGCTATACTCTGCTTTATTTGACTGAAGCATTAGCCTAAAAGTACAAGGAGCTTTCAGAGCTTCAGCTTTTCCCTGTGAACATCATTCTATTCATTTGTTCTCAGCCTGCTGGCTCATGCGTCTGCTCACACTGCCGCAAAATTATTCACAGCTGGGAGCTACTTGCTTAAATCTTCCAGTGAAGGTATTTGTAAAAGCTTGGTGTCTCCTCAGTTCTTGGAAAGCTGAAGCAGAGGGCTAAAAACATAATGGGATTGACTTACAAAGTTGTAATGTATATTCCATTCTTCAAGGGGTTTAAAAATAAAGAATGCAATTTTAACATGCTATCATCTGGGGAAGTGTGCATGGGGGTTTTTTGGACCTTTTAAAATTACTTGAATCCATGTTTTTGTGACACTCATTGCTATTTTAGTTTTTAGGTTATTTTTTGTACATCCTTAGTGTATGGTGTGATCACATCATTGCTTTTGATCTTTCTTTAACAAATCCCTAGAGAATTATGCAAGCTGTGCTTTATAAATTTATTTTTTGCGGAACAAAAATGTGCCTGCTGGACCTCTCAACACAGGAACTTGCATTTGAAAACCACAGGCTTGTTTTCAGGACTCAAATGGACTGGCATTTTACCACCATCCCACAGCTTTTTCAAATGTAGGACCCTGTATTTATTGCTGAATGTCATGCTGGCAACTAAATGACCTACCTCATTACTTTGTGTCTTTTATGCAAATGAAGAATTGTGTTAGGAAATTCCATTTTCTAGATTTTAGGCCTTTTTTAAATAAGATTTTACTGATTTTTCCCCCCATATTTTCTGAGAGAGACTATAGAGTATGTGCAGATCTGCAAACAAAGAGGTTTTTGTGCAATAGTAAAAAAGATAAACATATGGATTAACAGTTTTGGGTCTTCACAGTGCACAAAAAAACTTTACAGTCTGTTGTCCTTTATCATCTTCAACAAGGAGACAGATTTAACTCTTAAATATGGTAGGACAGGGGAATAAGTGGGGGAGGAACACTTTCCACTACATTATCTTTCCCTGAAAGTCCAGTTTAGTTTAATTAAAGCTCATCTGTGGGAAATAACAGTTTGTACCATGCCTTAGGATATGACAATAATTAAGTCCTATGTAAACCATGAATTAATTTATTGGAGTTAATGTCAAAAAAGCCCGTGGAAACTTGAAAAGTATTATAAACTGTAATGATTAGGATTGCAAAATAAACAACTGGTTTTGGCAGCTGATGTGAAATACAAAATAAGGTGGTTTATTTTACACAACAGTGCAGCATGCCAGAAAATATTAATATGATTGATATTATGATTTTAAGATTATATGACTTCATTTATTTTCCTCACAGAGTTATGCTGCATGTTTTATGATTTTTTTTTACACTGTGATATGTTTCTAGATTTTTAATGTTCATTTTTGTTGAAAAATTACATTATTGAAACTTTCATTATGGCTACTGATAGTTGTTAACCACAGTGTCTGGTTAATTGCTTCCAAATTTCCTCCCAGTTATGGCTGCCTCTCCTGCTCTGGCAGCTGCAGCCCTCTGGCACATCTCATTCACTGAAACCTGTAACTGGCAGGTCCAGGGAGAGGGCAACTTTGTGTCATTAGTTCTTGCTATAATTTTCTGTCTGTAAAGGCAGTAAACACAGTAGTCAAATAATTTTCCAATTTATTTTTCACCAGCTCACCAGATTGTATCATCCTCCAGGGTAAGGCATTCCCTGTTTCTCAAATCACTTCTGTGGCTTGTCTGAATTTTCAGTCTCGTTTCAGCTGTAGATATCAGGACTGTGTGTCCAGGCTGTTCTCTCTAAGACCACCTTGTGATATAATCACATACTCCTACTTGATCATTATCCTTCTGTCTAAGCATTGCACTGGAAAATACAGTCATTACCCATCTTTAGTGATCTCTCAATGCTTCTGGCAATGCTGCTTGCCAGACTGTCACCTGTGTTTTACATTTCTTGCTTTTAAGTGTAATTCACAATTTGCTGCTCTGAAATATTTAAATGTGCTTGACTTACCAAGTAAATCACATTCCAGAACTGCTATATCCTTATTTTTCACCATTCTTTGTCACCCACACATTTTAATCAGTTATGATTCACATTTATGTAATCACTGAATAAATTAACCCTTGGACTTGAAATACCAGTCCCTGTGGAAGACCAGAAGGATGCTCCTCTAAGATCATGATTCACCACTTCTGAAAAGCCCTATCAGCCAGTTTTTCAAACCCTCACAACGATCCTGCATGGCAGTTTCTCTGTGTGAGTACTTGGCACCATAGCCAGGCTATAGCATCTCTCAGAAACAGCATTCCAGTCCAATATCCAGGACCTAGCATCACCCCAGGAGCAGTTATTACTCCTGCAAACGTGAACAAGAGGCAGCAACATCACTGCCATTTGTGTAGCTGCAAACATCAAATTCATTTTGTATGGAATTTAAGTTGCAGTCTATAGAGTATCCATGCAGAATTGTTACATATATAGGATGGTCACCACCCAACAAGAGAACAGTTCTAAATCCCTGATAGGGTTGGGTTTCAGTAACGTGTAAGTCATCTAACAGCTGGAGGCAATAAAAGATTTGGTCTTGCAGTAAAAAATTTGGAAGGTGGGTGGGTTTTTTCCCTCTCCCTTTCTGTAACCTCCTGCATAAGTGACTTGTCTGTATTTTTATTATTAAAGTTTTTGTTGGTGGTGGTATTTCTTTTGCCCTGCCTTACATTAATCACCTTCTCAAGGTACTGGAAAAGCCTAAAGTTCCTGTATCTCAACCCTGTTTTGCAAGTCTATCCAAGAAATATAGTCACTGAGTTGTGTAAGACATTTTGAAGGTTGGAAATAGATGCTTCTGTCTTGAAGACACAGCTTCAAGTGACCACAGCTGTCAGGTATATGGGAATATAATCAGCAATCTGGTAAGTTTTGTAAAATCTTACAAAGTTATCTCTGTCTCCTTGCCTGGGTTGTCAATGCTGAGATCAACTGTTCTCTCTTTTAAATTGATTGGAGTTATTTTATTCCTAGCATTAAAACTTCTTTCCAAATATAAACCAGAGAAGTTTAGTGTTTCCATGGTGTATGTATTAGCAGTAGTTTGTTATTAATAATGTAAGTATCTGCTCTTCATCACAGAGCGTTTTTAGGATTTCTGATGTTCCATATGTACTTCAGTTGTTTGTTATGGACATGATTTAGGGTTATCTTTCTGAATAATAAAAGAAAATAGTTGCTTTAGCTTTTTTGTCTTGATACACAAATAAAAAAATGTGCAAAGACTTGTAAGTCTTGTAAGCAACATTCTGTGAGTGTGAGTTTGTTTTGGAAAATATATGCTTCCTGGTGAATAATGATTTGCTGAAAAAGATTCAGGCCAGTCAAAAGTATTGGAAAATTTGAATCAGCAAATTTTGTTTGGCCAAAGGAATGATGTAATCTGTAAATATATATGAGTGTTATATGTATTTTTTTGTGTACATGTAGATTTGTCTATAAATAAGTACTTTTGGAAATGTTAATGATTTTTTTTTTTTTGTAATTACCAAGTTATTTAGGCTGTGTCTGTTGGCAAAATATAACTTACTATTTGCTGCACCGTATTCAGATATAAGAGACACTTAAAGCAGATTTAAATCTGTTGCTCAGTAGGTTTCCTGCAGCACTTGTGCTCTACTCACTGCTCTCGTTAGTATCAGCTTACAAGGCCATGCCCAGGTGCCTGGTTATGCTTACAGGCTGGGAATGCCCTTGGGGTTGGAGCATTCCTCTGAGACTGAGGCAAGTGCCAAAACCTTTTCCACATTACAAGGAAATTTGGCCTTTGAAGATAATCATCCCTTAACTATGGAAAATAGGAGGAAGGATTAGATACAAAGGAAGACATCAATTTATTCCTCCTACTCAGTTCTGCATATGCTCCTATGCTGTCTGAGAATTTAAACATTGTTTTTTAATCCCTTATTAAAAATAAATTAGTATGTGTGAGCTCAAATATTTGATAGTATATAAACCACCCTGCTTTACACAAGATATGCATGTGTTTTTATAAGTACAAATTGTTTTAGGTTTTTTAAGAGTGGGGGTGAATAAGTATGAAAACAGAAGTAAATCCATTCAGATCTAGGCGTGAGACTACATTTATGTAGTAGAATAATAATTCACTGCTTGGGGAGATGAAAATAAATACATTATTTCCCAGCCTACTTCTATATTTTAGTGATGTGTTTTGGTCAAGTAAATTAGAAGAGAAGCCAATGACAGTTGCTATGAAGAACAAAAGGGAGGCATTTTGGATCAGAAAGTTCTCTCAGAAAATGATAATGTAATCAGCATCTGCAGATTTGTTTATTTTGTATTTTGAGTGCAAGGAAAAGTGATGAAGAAACAAGGAATATTTAGCCTGTGATGAGTGTAGCCAATACTGCTAAAGAAGGTGAATCTTTTGAATGTTAGGTCAGCTACTGTTACTTGCAGTTCCATTTGGAGCACTGAGAGGGCTGCACATGTTACACATAGTTCTAAAGCAGTGTGATGTCATAAACAAAATTTTTAATGTACTCCAATTAATGCTGTTAGGAAGGGGAGAAGTCAGAGAGAGGGCCCTTTTGTGATCCTGGTCAGAGAAAACACCAAGTCACGGAGTCTTCCATGTCCAAGTCTTGCAAAACACTTATCACAAATTACTGTTGTGATAAGCTCAGAGCTAATGGGACATGCTGTGACAGGCATCTCCAAAAGTTTTCTAGCAGTAAGAATGAAGAGTTGAAGGCCCTAAAAGTGCTCTGAAGGTGCCTTTGCATGTGGTTGCCTAGTTGTAAGCCTGGAATTAAACTGGGCAGGGCAGCTTCTGAAGCCAGTTGGCTTTGAAAGATGGTGAGAACTGGAAGGGCTGAACTTTGGTTCTTGCTATGAAGAAACACATCAAATAATTCAGGACTGACATTCAGGGCCCTGGAAGGTAACAAGTATAGGTACCTAGTCCAGGTAAATTGAGACAGATATTCAAGTATTTATGTATAGTGGTCGTACATTTAGGTCTGTGTTTCAGATGCTGGATCACTGATCACTTTCTGAGCTGGTACATGACCAAAAGTCAGTGAAAACATTCTCCTAGAAGAGATTGTGTCCATTAGCACTATATTTGAAGTAGACACCCACAATTTAGGAAGATATCCATAGTATCACCAAAGATTATGAAAAAAAAAACTTCCTGAAAATTGATTCAGTATTACTTGGTGATCGAAGGAAGTGTTATACGGACCCCCTCTTTTAAATTAGAAGATCAGAATAAACATGTGTTAAATTATTGAGAACAAAATTCTGTTTGTAGAAGGATGAATTGGATGTGTACGTTTCAAAATTTTGAACGTCTCTAAATTTTCCAGCAAGTCTTTGTGTCCTTACAAAAAAAAAAAAAAAAAAAAAAAAAGCAAGTCAGAAAACCCCCCAAATCAACAAGCCGATATGGAAGTTGCTCTTTAGCATTTAGCCTTTTGGTTTTAGAACTCGTTCTTTACAGCCTGTTTCAACACAGTCTAAACAGCTATGCCTATGAAGACAAGTTGAAAAGAACACGGCTTCAGAAGTCCTGTAGTATCTGCGGTCTAGAAGAAACTGATTTATTAATATATGGTGAATGGTTCTTCACACGAGCATTTGCTTTGAACAGACTGGGGCATGCTCTCTAAGTACTGTCATTATCAGAAAATAAGTCTTGCTTTATCCTTTCCTTTCTGTAATGCAGCAAAGACGCCTTATAAATGAGGAGCAAAGCCACCTTCCAGATGACGGTTTGTAGTTTCCCCGTCAATCGGGCGCACTTGTGTTGCCCTGCAATAGCACTGAATCATTCATGGAGCACTCTGCTACTTTGCGTTTGTGGCAGTGGGTTAACCCGTGGGACCGCATAAAACGATGAGGCGGTGCGGAAAACACGCACTTGGATTCTCGCGGCGTCTTTTTCGCAGCTGGATGGTGACAACAGCTCGAGCGGGTTTCGCCGGCATCGCGCGGCCGCGGCGCCCCCCTCCGCGGGAGCGCTCGGGATGCGGATCGGGGCGGAGCGGAGCTGCCGGTCCNCGGAGCCGGCGGCAGGGGCCGTCAGCCGGCGGCGGCGGCTGAGCGCCGAGGAGGGCATCTCCTTCGAGTACCACCGCTACGCCGAGCTGCGGGAGGCGCTGGTGGCCGTGTGGCTGCAGTGCCCCGCCATCAGCAGGATCTACACGGTGGGGCGCAGCGCCGAGGGCCGGGAGCTCCTGGTCATCGAGATCTCGGACCGCCCCGGCGAGCACGAGCCCGGTAAGGGGGGACGCTGCCCGCACCTGTGCGCAGGTAACGGCGGCGGGCGCGGCCGCCGCGGGCGCTGTCCCTGGAACACTCGCTGCGGCACCGGCACCGGCGGTCAGCGGTCGTCCGCAGCCGGCGGGTTTAGCGCCCGTTGCAGCCAGAAAAGCCTGGATTCCCCGTAAAATGTCCGGAACGGGCGCCCGGCGCGGGTTCGCTGGCAGGGCAGGCGCTGGCCGCCCTTCCCCGCACGAACCGCAGCGCCCGGGGAACGGCGTGAGGCAGGAGCGTGCCCGTGGGAGCGGCGTGTCACGGCCAGGCTGTCCCCGGCGATGTGGCACCCACCGCGGCGCGCTGCGGGCGCCGGCACGGGTGCCTCGGGATACGTGGTTGCGTGTCCTTAGAGTTTGGGACATCTTTATCAAAGGGAATGTGATTGATGCCGTGCGCTTGTATTACACCGACGATTGTGTCTATTTCATCGTTTCCGCTTTTAGAATCGACAGTGTCGCTAATGTCAGTATGTGAAAGGGCTCATCCGTGGGGGCTGCTCGGTACCTTTGGCCCAGCCATCAGCCTCCTGCAGTCATGTCCTCGCATTTCCCCCACTGGGTTACTGCACAGGTCTGGAAGTCTGGGACTTTTAGGTGGAGGTGTGGCTTCTGCGGCTCTCCGGGGATTTGGCCAGTGCAATTAGTGCTTAATATTCTGCTTTATGACCTGAATATAACCTGGCTTTGTATCCTCAAGAGACTCAAGAGATGTTGGGGCTACAGACAGAAATTGGAGGTTATAGGATATTGGACGTAAGGGGGATGTAAGAGGAAGTCAGGGTAGGAAAGCATTGTCTTGGAATGAAAAATGTAGGGTATGCAGTGAAATTGGAAAAATTTCTTTGTGGTGTGTTGCCATCTTGATAAGAGGGGGTGAGGATCCCAAAGCTAAGAATGAATCTATTGCTGCTGTGTAATTTGCACACTAGAATGATAACAATTAGTACTGGGATTTTGCATTGCTGCCAGGGAATAGTTGCTATAGCTCATTTATGTGACTGTTGTGTTAAGCCAGCTGGAAGGAACAAAAAGAGCAGCACACTGTGCAGTCTGAGATGGGGCTATGCCTCTTCCTGGAGACACACTTCTCTTTGTGTCAGTGATGTGAGAAAGGGTTTGCCATTGAGCCCAGGCTAAAGGGAATCCAGCAGTATATGATTAACAAACTGCAAAAAAGAAAAATCCCTATGGATTGCATCCACATACAAGCTATAGACAGTGTCAAACATTTCCTGGAATGTGCTCGACCCCTTACTAAGGGAGCCCTATAGACAAAAATGCCACATGTTGCAAAGTCCAAATCACGTGTCAGGGAATGTGATGAGTCCTGGAAATCTTTAGTGGTGGATGCTGAAAATGCTGATTTTTGAAGGGGATTAACCAGGGTTTGAACCAGAGCAAATTCACTGTTTTATTTCAATCCTCACTTTCATTCTGTGAGGTTCTGAACATTTCTCAAAAAGTGGAGAGCTACTCCTCTCTGCAGTAGTGCATGGGAGAAACTTGGGATCTTTTTGGGAAGGGCAGCAAAGCAGACCTGATGCATAGTTACCCTTGCACTCCTTAGAAAGAATTGTAAAAGCATTGATACCATCCCCGCTTCTTTATTACAGAGCCTAAGCATCTATATATTGTGCCAATGGTGCATTAGAGGTGTTTTCTTCTTAAAAATGTGCCCTTTCTTCTACTGTGTAGTAAAAGGTAGCACTGTTTATTTTTCTGTGGGAGCTTTTTTAAGCTGCGCAGCAAAAGAAGTGGAGCTTTGTACCAGCTTTGGCAGGAAATGTGGGACTGATTCTGCTCATACCTGAAGGGGGAACCTTGCTCACTCTGAGCATCCATGCTTGATTCCCAGGGCAACAACCAGAATAAGGATATTTTGTGTGGTAAAGTTTTCAGGATCAGAATCTGATTTATCATCACATATTATTATTAAAAATGATGGAATCAAAGACACACATATACATACATATAGTTACTTTTTTTCCCAGACAGTCAAAAAGTTGTAAGTTCTGAACATAATCTATCCCTGCAGGATATCCTGAGTGCCACAGGATTTATTTTTTAAATATAGGGAAGTATGAACAAAATATATGCTGTGGTTCATAGATTTATAGTCTATAGAGAACTTATGCTTCTGGAAGGCTGATGAGTACAACAGGGATGATACCTGAATCATCTAGTGAACAGCTGTGAAACAAAAAAAATGTTTGTGTTCACTTAGTGAGCAAGTCAATGACAGAATAGATCAGGAAAGTGTCAGCAGAGCATCAGTAAAGACTCTTTGTACTGAGTAAAGAGGCTTTGTACTGAGTAAATCAAATACTGCATATACATGCAAGCATTGCATAATCACATGTATTGCATGGCTGTGAAGCCTTGTGTGAATGCAATTGATCGTATGCAAGCATATAAATCAACCTCAGTTTCAGAGTATCAGCTATTTTTGAAAATCAATTTGTAATATATGTACAATGTTTGAAAAAAATTTTTTGAGAGAAATAGGAAAACTTCAGAAATGTGCTTTAGACCTCCAAGGCAACTGGAAAAAGTCCTCAGTGAATGAAGAAGCTGGAACAAGACATAAAGGCCTCGGTTTTTTTCCCGGGGTAAATATTCATTAAGAGGATTTTCTTAAAGTCCTGATACTGCATTGGAAGTCAGAATGACTTCATTTGAGCCAGTCTGGTTTCTTGCATAGTCATGCCACTTGTCTTTGCAAATCTTGGAAACCCAAATTAGTCACTTGGGCGCTGCGAGCTGAACCTTCACTGAGCTCTTCCTGGGGATGTGATAAATGCCAGAAGCGTGACACTGCCTAAAGTTTCTGATGCTACATTAAACACTTAGAGAATGTGCTGCCTTTCTGCAAACTTGAACACCACACTACCTGTGCTTCATGCCAAACAGCGTTTGGGCTAATATTTGTAATTTTGTGCATTTTGTGGTGGTTTTTTGTGGTTTTTTTTTGGTAAATGTTTGTTTGGGCATTTATTGTGGCAGCAATTTCTTTAGGCTGATATTGCACTTGTATGGGAGATTAGAGCCTGCAGTCACTGATGGAAAAGAAGCCCTAAAATAAGGAAAAGCACAACCTGGAGAAGAAGGTATTTGAACTTTTTCAAGTTTTATACCAAGGCAGAAAACCTCACTTTGAGTCGCTGAGGACAAGGCAGTGAAAGTGGGAGAAGACTTGAATGAGACTGTGTCACTGGTTACGTGTAGAAGGTGTTGCATGAACGTAGACTGGAAGCAATCAAAATGTTTTGGAGTAGCTTTGATTACATGAGAAAATACAGCTTTGTCCCTTTGCTCACCAAATATTGGCAAAGTTGCCAGAAGGTGTGAACAACAAGGTCAGATAAAATTATGAGAAAGAGGTTCTGGGAAGTTGATGGTGGACCAGGGGAAAACAGGACATTGGATGGTAAAGCACAGATTTTTTTTTTTTTTTCTGGGACAAACTAAGCCATACTTTGCCTTAGTTCACATGCAGGAGAATACTGATTACTCCTGAGAGAGGAAATAGGCTCTTGCTGTGGATGTCTGATGTTCTGTTGAACAGAATATTAATGATTTTATTGTTCATCCTTTTCCCCAGGAGCATCTTTAAAAATACTTCAAATAGAAGGAAATGGTTAATTTTTAGTTGAGTGAGACAACTGATTTTCTAGAAAATGACACAGTTTGCAGTTTCAAACAACAAGGCATCATGAAGTGGTGAGGCAGGAGCACACAGTGTGTGAATTGAGCAGTTCAGCTGTGGAACATTGGAACATTTGCAGGGCCCTGTGGGTGTGACTTCAGTCAATTTTATGAGGTGTAACTCGGCTACAATAGTCCTTGGACCCATCACTTTATCAGACTCCACTTGGCAGGGTGAGGAAATGAGTTGGGTCAGTCACTGCTGGCACTGAGCCTAAATAAGCTTCTAGGCTTCCCAAATTGCAGCTCCTGTACTAGCCCCTCCAAAGCCCCCAGACGTGAGGTGCTCAGTTTCTCACACCCCAGCCATGCAGTGCTAGAACCATTTCCTCTTGAAAAAAAAAGAGGGTGACTAAGAGAGAAGTGAAAATCATGGCTCTATATTGATGAATGGAGAAATCCAAGATCTGACTGCTAACACAAACAGGTTTTTATTCTGTCAGTGAAGTGCTCCTGTACTCAGCTGTGGCACCAGCCATGTGAGCTGGTATTTTCAGTGGTAAGAAGTTGCAATAAGTAAAGCTGATGAATTTACAGGGAGAAAAATTGTTTCTCATAATGTCTTCATCACTGTTGCACAAAACCCATCTAAAAATATTTCTTGATTTATTGTAATCTAAATGACTCTGCAGCCATTTAAGAGAACCATGAGCAAGTTCTGCTCTTTTTCAAAAGAGAGAGCAGGAAGAAGAACGAGCAAATGTGTAGGAGGCTGCTGAGGTTTCAGCCCAGCATGGGCAGGAATCAGCTGTGCTGCTGCAGGTGGCAGCCAGAGTGGGGAGACCGCTGGACCCACACCTGTGGGTCTTATGGGCTGCCCTGCTTCAGATGACTGGGTGCAGTGCTGGGCTTGGTGGTCATGTCAGAAAGCAGACAGCTTGTCTCTTGGTTATGGTGATGTCATCAGACACAGCTGTTCTAACCTCATTATCTACAGTTAATTGCACTTGATTTTCTAGACCTTTCTTTTCCTTGCACCCCAAATCTGCACATAAAAATCTTATGAGCTCTTTGATTGGACCTGTTGATCTTTCCCATATTTGCAAAGCTTTAGTACAAATTGCATATGGAAAGAGCTTGTTATTAAATCTAGATATAAGAGAGCAAGCCCAATTTGTGTGCTCAGCGTTTAGGCAAACACCAGTATTTATCAAGGGCCACTCATGCAGTGTTCCCTTTTTGAAGGGAGATGTTGAAGGGTACAGGGCTGGTTGCTGCTAAATGTGTGTGCACTTTGTTCATACTCACCCAGCTGCAGTGTATAAAGGTAGGGGCTGTAAATAGGTCGGTGCCAGCAGAACAGTTTGTATCAGGAATACAGGAGATGCTGTGCTGACCGTGTTGTGCTTTCACCCTTTCTGTCAGCTGTGGTTTAGCTGCTCTCCTGGCTTAGGTTTGCAATCCTCTTTAAAGGTGAGCTTCTGTCTGGGCACCTGCAGCAGCAGCAGAGCGGGAGCAGGGCAGCTGCTGGTGTCTCTACAGGGATGGATAGAAAATGCAGAGTGAAACATGGTTGAACTTACTCCTCGTGTAGCCTTCTGCATTTGGAATTTTTCTTTCCTTTGTGCCTCAGGGAACAGATTTTCTTTGAGAGCTTGTGAGGATGTTCTGGCTTTCTCATCAAACGCTGGTGGGAATACGCTACTGGCTCGCGTGCTGGGAGTGCAGATCTGGGGCGGGCTGTACCTCCTGCATTCTACAGAAGGCTGAGAAGCTGTAATTACCTTTCCAGCAAAATCCCTTACGGGTTTTTGTGCCGGTTAGGGTATCCCTCTGAAGTCACCCAGCCAGGATTTGGCCTGGGCTAGTTTCTGGCAGGACGATTTTAATGCTGCCTGCATTCAGAGTGGGGTGTTCAGTGTCCTTCACAGACTGTGTAGGTTGTGCAGGTCTCGGGAGGGCTGTAGGGCAGCGTGAAGATGGCTGCATGTACGTGCTGAGTGAATCTTTTAGGCTTTTAGATTTTTCTTCCTTAATTTTATCTTTCTTAAATAATATCTCCTTAATAGTTCTGATTTCATCCTATCTCAGTTCTCATGTTCAGCCAAAAATAGAGGTGTAGAATACAAAACGAAAAATGTCTCACAGAACTGGTGCAAATCACGGAGAGGCAGACACGTTTACAGATCGTGTTCACAGCTAGTTGTTGATGCCATTCACGTTCCCATTGAAGTCAATGGAAATTCCCAGTAAGGGTGGTTAGGCAGCTGTGCTAGGCAGTCTGCAGTGTTCTCGACAGATACAGTGCTCTCACTCCAAATCGGTTCCCTGACTGAGGCATTTAAAGACTTCTGTTTTTGTCAGAACATTTAAAAAAGGGTTAAAAGAGGCTGTGTGCTACCTGCGGAAACACAGTGCATCCCAGCTACTGCATCTCAGCAGTTTATCTTTTATTTACTGGAATAACGCAAATGGTAAACAAGCTGGGGTAAAAGGGTCTGTAATAATTAAGAATAAACATGACTCTACAGAAGGCAGTTTTGTTTTTTTACTTTTCAGGCTTAAAATGAGTCTGAGTTTGTAGAATATTCAGGGTTTGTTGATCTGACCCCGACTGCTTTTGACAATCCCACTCCTTTTGAGAGAGTTGATTACTTCAATTTCTTTCAAAGAAAAGAGTTGTCATCACCTCCCACACCTTCAGAATGCCTTAACAGTTCCCAAAGAAAACAGAAGGGGGGGCCTGTTTTGTCGTTGTCTTGACTTAAAATGATGTTTTATTAGGGTGACAATAATGCGAGCTCCAGAGAATTTGTGAGAAGTCTATAAAGCACGGGTCTTTCCCAAGATTTTGTGACATGTATTGTTAAAGCCACTAAGTTGTAGCTGTGTGATTTATCAAAAGTTATTAAAATATTTTAAATTTTTTTTTCAGGAGAAACTGTTTATTATTCTGTAATTTAGTAATCAGTATCTCAAGCTTTTAAATTACATGGAAGGTGAAAAACACGAGAGGTCTTCCCATTTCAGAATAAACACAAATTTTTGGTTGTAACAGTGGAGTTGCTGCTAGACTCAGCTGATAATTTAGTATTAAAACTTGTTTGGAATTAGTTCTGTGTTCATTACATCTAATTTCTGTTTCCAAAGATGGCATGTGATTTAGAAGCCTACATACTGAGCATGCATGTTCATGCTTTAATCTCCCTTTTCCTGGTCAGCAGGAACACCTCTTGGCTAGGTTGCAGTGCCCTCTCTAAGCATCTGTTTTCTCTACTGACTGTAAGAGGAGCTAACATTGGGTAGGCTTCTGACTTAGGAACATGTGCAAGAGCTTATGGTTAAGATCTGGTGAATTCCAGCCTTCATGTATCATTATCTAATGTACCTTTTTGTGCTTTATGTGCTATTTTTGCAAAGCATACAGTTTATGAACCCTGTCTGAGCTTTTTTCAGCAGACTAATCTATTTTATTAAGTCCTCATACCTATTTTAATTCATGTTCCTTCTAAGAAAAAAAAACAAACCCAAAACAAAACATCATGTCACATCTTTTTTTGGTCTACATTTTCTTTTTAAACAGAAGTCTCATGCATGTATTACCACAGAGCCTTGCTGTTTCGTTTTCTTGTTTTTTTTTTTTTTTTCCCCCCTCCAATTGAATTGGGAATTCAACTGTGAAGAAGACTAGTAACTCAATTCTCTTAAAATATTGTGGATTTTAAAAAAGTGAAAACCACAGTATGTACTTTGAGGCTTCTGGGTAAGGTAATTGAAATGATTGCTAGGGTTACAAGGAGCAGAGTAAAGGGCGTAAACTTCATTTTGGAGTAAGGCACACATCAAAAGCTAGCGTTCAATAAATTCAGTGGGAATGGGATGTTATATATGAAGGTTATTCTCTAGTATGCTGGGGCTAAATGAAGGCATCAAGGGTCTTTGTAGTAAAAAGATTGGAAAATAAACTCCTTATCAGTCAAACGGTGGCAGAGTAGGCAGGTTTGATCTGCTGTGGGACAGGAAATGGAGCTCTGTTGTCTGCCATACATCAGCTTGTATCATGTCAGGATAAGGGTGGAAGCTGGTGGTGTGCTGGGAGTGGGCTAGGAGCTGTGCTGAAACTGAGCTAGTCCCAGCTTCACGTGCTGGGGTTTTGGATTTTGGAGCAAAAGTTTTGCCATACTGTGAAGAAATGACTGTAAGTGCTGAGGTGCAATAGCTGCCCCTGGCAATGAAGTTGTTGCCTCTCCTGCTGCTTTTGGGGGCACTGCTGGGGAAAAGGACACTAGACTAAGAGTGAGGTCTTGGTCCATGGTGCCCTTCCCTTTGAAATGGAGGTTTCCTGCAGGGTGTCAGTGCTGTGCTAGCTGAATTGGCATTGGTCACATCTTCCTGTCACAGCAGCAGGTATTGTCAAAGGGCTGTGAGGTTTGGGCCAATATGAAGCCATCTGTTGGAGATGTGTCTGTGTACCTACAATGGCCAGGTAAGAGAGAATCTTGAATCATAAACTGCTGGCTGGCGGTTCAAAGGCAGTAAACATTTGCTTTTAATTAATTTCCAAAGTGAGACATTTATAACTGCATAAGCTAGTAGCTGCTTCCTGGCAGTTGTTCATACTGAATTATGAGCAAGACCTCCCATCCTTGTTTGCTTGCAAATGAAGTCCCATGGAATCAAGTATTCTTTGCATGGAGCTGCACATGGCCGTGGAGTGTGAGCTGCCTGATTTATGATCAAAGATACTGTTCTGGCTGCAGAGCCTGCCCAAAGCAAGAACAACCTGAATGCCATTTTGAGTACTTATGCTTAGGTATGGATTTGCCTTAAAGCCAAATGAAAAGAGTTGTTTGATCCAGGGGAGACATCAGACTGGCCAAAGTTTATTGTTACTGTTCTCTTGGCAAAGACATCCTTGCTAGTTTAATGATCTGATTGGAGTCTAGAAAGTATGGCCCAGACATTTGTCATATTAGTTCTCCAAACAAAAGAGAAATCATACAGTGCTTTGCTATCAGAAATACAACTAAGAGTTCAAAGATAAAAAGAAAGCGAAAGGACAGTGAGACATTTCAAAGATTAAAACTTTCTGCATAGTTGTGTTTCTCGTACCATCACTTCAGAGATATCTGGATAATACATGTGTGAGTTACCACATGCTCATCTCCTGACATTTCTGGCTGCAAAAGATTTGAATTTTATTTTTGTGTCCCTCAAACTCAGCATCACAGTGCTTCAGTTACACTTTGTCCTTCAGTGTTATGAGTGATGCATTCCTTGCACATTGATCATTCAAAATGAACCCTTTTTTCCTGTGCTAAGCCAAATATTTTGCGGTTTTGGGAACGTTTTGGCTTATTGCACAAAAGCACAGTTCTAGAACTATAAGCAAAATTGGGGTGAGTCTAAGACATAAATAGACACTTTTTACACACCTGAAAAATGGTACTTCAAGGGAAGCCGTGTAACTATGGTAAGCTGACTCTCCATGTCAGATCTTCTCCTGGTAAGACTAGACCACGCTTAAATTTTTCCTCCCACCCAGCTGCTGAGCATCTGCAAATCAAACTGAAGTCAGTGGGAGCTATTCATCTGAATTTAAGCAGGAGGCTTATGAATCACGATAATAATAAATCCTAAATGTTTAAGCCAACTTGCATGTGTACCCTAGAAAAAGAAAGCTAAATGTGACTCTGATTTTGTAATAGCCTGCACTTAAGGAATGAGTGGTCCAAGTTTATGCCATTCTGGATGAAATGTCTTCCTTCTCTTTGGTGACATCAGTACATAGAGGGATGGAGAGAAAAAAAGCTGTGGGGTTGTGAGCTGAGCTTTCACATGCTTAAATTTTAAACATTGCCATTGTAAGAAGTTGTTTCACAGAGAGGAAAAGCTATTTTGTGGTAAAGGATGGCTGGCTGCTTTCTGGTCTCTGCTGGGAATGTTTTGTGGTTTTGGGTAAGAACACCCTCTCCCTGTGACGCCGGTTCTCCTCTCCATGCCTAGGTTCTCAGCTTCCATGCTAGGTCTACGTGTGGCTGTGCCATGTACCCAGTGTAGAGGTACTTGAGAGATAGCATGTGGTTCAGCATTTGATCTACCTTTAAGAGGCAGTTCCTACCTGCTTCCTGCCAGATTTTTCCAAGTAGCCCCAATATTTGTGTTGACTTAGCTGTGCTCATGGACATATGGTGAGGAGTTGTCAAGAGTTTCTCTCCCTTTTTGCCTGCTGCAGATACACAGTTTTTTGTTTTGTTTAAAAACCTGCCTTCATAGCAGATAAATATAAAGAAGGAACCAATTACTTTTCTTCCAGTGCTGATAGGGAGAGTCACAACAGAGACATCAATATTTGCAAGGTTTCCACGTGTTGCAGTTAAGGGAAAAATCCATAGTCAAAATAAATATTGCTAACCTTCGGTGAAAATCTTTCAGTACAAATCTTTAGTGGAAAAGCCTATAAATAAACAGAAACAGAGAAGCATCTGTTCTTTGATACTCCATGAAGCAGCTGATAAAAATAAAATCTGTATTGTAACAGTAGCCAATACAAGATGAAAAAGTACCTGACAATGGAACACCTTCTGAATGGAGAAGTTTAGGAGCCAAGAAGCTCATCTGACTTGAAAATTGAAGAATTGTCTGAAATAGATGTTGCCATGGAGACAGATAGGATTAGCAGCCTGAGACTGATTTCATTGGTCTGCTGCTAGCGCAAGTTGCTTGTTTGAGTAGCATTAATATGTTGTCTCATGCTGCTTTATATGCTGAGACCATCTGGCATTAGTGGTATTTAAAGGTGCAGTTCTGTTATGGAAGGAGTTGGCCAACGTGGTTTGATTTATGTTTGTAAGACAAGCTACAAGAATTATAGGGTCTTTGAAAAGATGTCTTGTGCACAAAAATATTCTGAAAAATCACAGCTTGTACAGAGATGAAGTGGGGCTTTGGGAAGCAGCACGAGGAATTTCAGAAGTTTGCTTTATACTCAGTCAGCACATATTTGAAATATTCTCTGCACAAATACACACTTCTGCATGTTTCTTCAGGTGTGAATGTGAAGGCAGCCACATTTTTACAAAAATAAGCCTTTTCACTGCAAAGCTGCTTGGGCACTACAGCTCCACCACCTTGAACCAACAGAAGATCACATTGTGTGTTAAGGAAAAGTATGTTGTAATGTTGCACTGTTAAATGAAGAAATTAAGGTCTAACCAAATGGAGTCCCTTTAGCTTACTATAGAGGCCATGATTCTGAGAAAAAATGTTTTCTTTTAGTTTGACTATATACCTTCAAAAATATATTATTTAGCAAAGGATTTGATAAGAAAGACAGTTTGTAGTGACTAAGATAAACCTTATGTTTAATCTATTTATATCACTGAGTCTTCATCTGCTTTCCTTAATACCACTCAGGAGTGGGAGTTATCTTCCAAAGGAGCTTATATGACAGTGCTGACATGCCTCAGATGCTTACAAATTTTCACTATTTTGTTCTTTGATAATTATTATCATGGTACTTAATTATTCTCAGGACTTTTTCCCCAGACAGAGATGAATGGTTAAAGAGTGACCAAATAAGAGCCAGAAAATATTCCTGTCTGAGTTCCAGTGTGGAGGTTTTTCTGTAGGCTGGGCACGGTAAAGGAAGTGGCTACAAGGAAAACTAGCTGGAGGCTTTGTTCTCCTGGATAGACTTAAAACTGGATGGAATTTGAAGTCAAGTCTCGATAACTATCCCTAAGCTTGATGGGCATTTTTACAATCTCAGCTTACCAATGTTCTGAAACTACTGATGAAAAGCATTTCTAAAGGTGCTCTGCAGCACTGTAGCACTTGTCCTCAGGTATTGATGTGATTGATATTTCTTGGATATTGTTGTGAAGTGTGTAGTACAATAATAAAATGAAACAAGGGCATGGGGTCTGTTCCACAAATCTTTAGGTTTTAAGATTTTATTCTGGAGCTCTGACTTTGGTGCCAAAACAAATTCTTCATATAATTCTGCTTCAAGTGCAGGACCCAAGAAATACATAGCTGTGGATGTCCTCACTCCTTCAAATAGCTTTAGAATGATTATGTTTGATGCTTAATGTTTTTACAGCTTAGTTCTGTTTTAACAAAATGAATATAGGGTGCAGGAAGAAAGCCAAGTAACTTGAATTCCCAACCCGCTCCCAGCCCCCAATTCCTCATTTGCAAGTCAGTTTGCTCCCTGTTTTGTTTGCTTGTTTTTAACACTGTCCTTCAGTTCTCTCTGAAACAAAGCTTGGGTGCAGTTTTGGGTGTCAGTTCACCCCAAGACCCACCTCATGGTGATACAGATGTTACTGCCACAGTTGATGTTTGCTGCTGTCACCCCTGAGCAGTCTTCCAGCATTACCTTGTTATGTCTTGTAGCCTCCCATGCATCTTCCTGCTCTCACAACACGTCCAGGGTATGGCACACGCTTCCACGGTGTGCAAAAGTATTAAAAGCAGCCTGAGAGGCTGTGGCACTCCCCCTGCATGACTGTGGGCTCTTTGGTCTAGGTAAACCCACAAATAAGTTCTTCTTGAAGACCCTGTGGGGCCAGGAGTAGCCTTCTCCATCCATCAGGAGGGACTGGCCCCAAGGAGCTGGGGTGTAAGCCACCTACACTACGTGGTGCAGGGTCTCTGGATGCTTGTTGGTTTTCAGTTTTATTATTTGTGCCTAAAAACTTAATTTCTGAAGCTGCTGATTTTGGCCAGATGCTGCTTCATTCCTTCGCATTATTTCATTTGTTTGAGTTCTCCAGATACTGACATTTGACATGCCAGTATTTATAGACTAGGAATGAACTTTTGTTTTTTCTCCATTCCATTCCATTCATTTCCAGGGATAAAAGGCTGCTTCCATTCTTCCTGCATTTCCATAGCATTTAAATGAGCTGACTGCAGCTGATTGTGCTACTCACTGAATATTTCAGTGTGAGAAAAGGTGATAGAATTGAGAAACAATAGAATCTGAAATAGCACCAGTTGTGCTACATAACATTCTGCTGAGTTGCAAGGTCTGGTGACTTGACTGTCTGAAATTGGAATAGTTGCAATGAGGCTTTCTTGTCTGGAGTGTCCAACACAATTCTTTAAATTTACTATTAATGTGAAGTGGAATGAACACAGATGAATGTATCATAAGTTTTGTGGTATATTTTATCAGTAACCCTGAAAACTAATGGTATGGAAATGTGTTTTTGAAACGACCAGCCATAGGTGGCTAATGACACATTGTTCTCAAAATACCACTGCAATAGTACTGTAGGTACAACAGATTTATTTTAACAATAAATTTTCTATATTCAGTCAATTACTAAAATATGATTCCATATGATAGGGGCAATTTCAGAAACTTGTTGTTAAAAATAGCTGAATCATCAGAAGGTGGAATGTGTCCTGTATGAAGAATCAATAAAAGGATCCAAAAATGCTTTGTTTAAATGCAAACAGAGCTGTTATTAGATTTATGCTTCCCAAGGTTTGTCCCAGGAAAATTGCACCTTCAGATACCATTCCAGTGCTGCTCCTGTAATCCCAGTGAAATCACAATATGAGCTCAATCTGGAGTGCTCAGTTATTTGATCTGAAGACTAGAAGAAGATTTAGTGCCCATGTATACCTCTGACTTCCTCCTCCAAGTTGCAGAGAGTATTTGTTGTGCCTGCACCATGGCTCACCCTCTGTGACCCTGGGGCAGCAGGGCTTGCACAGCTTGTGGCAACCTGTGGTAGGGAATCATTTGGTATCTGAGGTGGCCAGACACAACAGAAACTGGAGATACTGTCTGGTGCAGTCCAGTCCATTCTTCATTTTCTCTTTCCTAGGAGCTGAAAGGAATAGGATGATCTAAACAAGAAAAAGGGGTTCTGTAGTGTCCTCTCTAATGACATAGTAGCAGTCTTCTGCTTATACTCATCCACTCTGTCTGGACTTGCTAGCACAGAATATGGTGTCTCTATGAGTTCCTTATTCATTTGGTTTCAAAATTTACTTTAAGTAGCTTTAAATATAAATTACAGATCTCGTGTTGGTTTTTATTTTTTTTTCTCCAGCATAAAACAGATTGATGTGAGGCAGGACATTGAGCATCACGCTACTAACTGGAGTCAGGAAGAGAGCTGCATGTTGCAAAGGAAAAGTGATCATCCACAGCTGAACAAATTAAAATTTACTTATTGACAATGCCTGTCATTATGGAGCACTTCCCAGATTATTTGTATTAAAAATGTGAACATTGAGCTAGATAGACTGTACCCTATTGCTGGTATAAAAAATTTATAGAAACCTCTGCAAACTTCCAGTTATAATTTAGACTCATTGCACCCTAGAAAGTGGGGAATGGCATGTATATTTTTCTATATAAAGATTAATTTAAAACATTTTTTTCTTCCTTTCTTTTTTGCTGTTATTTCTATCCTTTTTACTCTTTTTTTTTTTTTTAGTCACTGCAGTTGTCTTTTAAAAGCAGGCTCTCAAAATACAGCAAGGCTGAAATAGAGGAGAGGAAACAGAGAAGACTAAAAAAGTGGCTTTGCTACAGATTCTCTAGACTTTGTTTTCTCCAGCCTTAAAGGCTTCATTATAGGGTGCATCAAGATTTTACTCTCTAGAAGGAAGCTGTAGTTATAATGTACAACAAGAACATGGCACATGAGTCAGCGATCTGTTTATAACATTGTGGTTTAGAGCAGAAACCCTTTCTGCAGGAGATTCTCCAGCAGAATCTCAGGAAAATTGAAGCAGCTACGGCTGTAAAAGGAAATGTACATTAAAAAGGCCAGGGAGAAACCACAGATAGAGATCCTCCTCTGTTATTTATAGCTCTATCATTAAATGTCCCTTTCAAAGCTTTGAACAGAGATAGAAATCACATTTACATTTAGATACATAAAAGGAATACACAAATGATGACATCAGTGGTTCAGCAGATGGCGAGATGATTGCTGTAGTCCCTTATGAACTGGGATCTGTCATTGCAGTTATTGTCCAAATGGAAACCTCTGAGCAAAAGAGCATGGGATTACAAGAACTAGTAAATGTACAGGGTCTAACCTAGTGTTTAGGAATGGAAGCAAGCAAAAAAAATATTGTAATAATTCCACCATTAATACTTTTACAAAAAACAGGACTGTGGATCCAGCTGTTCCCTGTGGTTGCTTTAGGTTAGAAATAAGTCCAATACAGTTCAGACACACTGCTTTTCTGTTACTTTCCCTTTGGTCACCCTTGTTACTTTTTGTTGTTTAAAAATACATTGAAATTCAGAATAATTTCTCATTGTGTTTACTTGGCAAATTGGGTAGCCCTTGTTTAATTTTTGAAGCAGTTCATAAGACATGCATAAGTGCATTTCAAGAACTGTTTGTCAAGAGTTACTTCTTCCAGCTTTCCCATTAATTGGCTCACAATGCATCTTCCAGGAAAGCAGTCAAAATTATAAAGCATGAAAAGCTACATGGGATTCAGTTCTGCATGCAATGAAGTCAATTGAAGCTTTGCCAGTGACATCAAGGGATCCAGAGTTTGATATATTGCTTAAACTATTAAGTACTAGGAAAGCAAGACTCGAGGGTGGGCTATATGTGTCTTCGTAAGCCATTATTAATAATACTAAATAACTTACTGTAAATTAAAATCATGTGATTGTGTGTACATAGTCATGTGTCTGTGCACATTTTGTACCAGAAACCTTCCCAGAGGTCCTCATAAAAAGGGAAAATCCAATCTCTCAACTATTGGCTGTAAAGAATCTGGTTTTTGGGCTCTGAAACAGAAGCTTATCAATGTGGACATGAAGGTGCACCAATCTGTGGGTAATTGCTGAGCTGAACTTTAAAGCTCCTGGAATACTCAGTAAGAAAAAGTAAAATTAAAAGACTGGAAAGACTTAACTCTAGTCCTTATCTTAAGTAGGAGTCTATTTATTAAAACAGATTAAAAACAGATACCTGGCAAACTTTCCAGCCCTTCATATTCATGCTGCAATTACCTTTTCATAAAGCAGTGGTATGAAAATCTGAAAAGAAGCACAGCACCAATGGCTGTGAGATTTTGTCAATTCTTCTGTTTGATAAACAAATGAATCCCAGATCATCTGAATATAGTATGCAAATTAGCACATCATTATACCTGATCTCGTGTTGGAAGTTGTTTTGTATTGTTAAGTATGCACAGTAAAAGGTTTAATGGCAGATAGAGTATGTGAAGCCCGTGCTTTTCCCATTTCTAGTCATACACAGACAGTTCTGACCATTTGGACATACACAATAATTTGGGACATTTTAGCCTTTTACTGATGTTATTAGAAATCTTTCATGATCTTCAGCATGTGCAAAATTGATACTCTGATCTTTTTTCTTTCCTATTTGCTTGGCTATCCCTCGTAGCAATTAAAATTTCAGACTACTTCAAAGACCAGGCTTTTCTGCTAAGCTCTTGGGGAGATCAAAAACCCCCCAAGAACTGAAAAGCAATGACCAAAATCAAACGAGAAACTCTTTCCAAACTGCTTTTGATTTTTAAAGCTTTGAAAAGCGAAAATGTATTTTTAACATTTCTTTGGATATTGTTCTGTGAAAAATTACCAAAATGGAAAAGAGGAAAAATATCTGTCTAAAAAACATGACAGTCTTCGTGGTTTAAAAAATAAAAAAAAAAATTTGTGACTTNTAAAAAATGAAAAAATTTTTTTTTGACTGATGAGTTGTCAAAACTCAAAAGTCTGCTGCCTTGTGTTTGTATTCCTTGATTTCCTGGTTCAGTCAAAATGCTGTGGAGTAGTCTTTCCTGCAACAGTCATAATTCTTGAGTGGCAATGTTTCACTTGAACAAAGATTCTTTTTTTTCCCCGTCATATAATTTGATTAAATAAGTTTTAATAAAAATTAATAAACTCATAAAATTACCCAATTATGATTCAGTTTGAAATGTGAAGGTATAGTTGAAATTCAAGTCTCAGTTTGCCATTCTTACATGGTGCATTGAAATTCACCAGTTGTTTACCAGTCTTTTTTAAGGTGATTTCCTGGCATATATTGACCCATTTTTCAAAACTTGAAGCATTATGAAATGTTATAGAAAAAGACCTTTTGAAATTTTTATCAACTCTGTAAAAAAGTTACGGTGCACTCAGGGATAGTTTCTCAGTCCAGCCTGTTTGCTTGACTTGCAAGAGTGAGGTCAGAATCTGTAACACTGTGGACGCAGTGATCCTGTCTCACCAGAGGATCAAGGCAAACCAGAATACCATTGGTAGGTGGCCCAATGAAAGATACCCCAGAAAACAGTGTTTCAAATGTTCACGTTAGGCTCAAAAGCTTCAAAGGTCTGCTGTGCTTAAACTGTGTTCAAGTCAAGAGCTTACTTTGTCTGCAATTCAGTAATTTCAAAGGGGAAAAACATAAATAACTTTTAAAAGGAAGTGGTCTTAGAGAATGGGAACAAAAATACCAAAGGTAACTTTCTAAAACTTTCTCATGTATTGAAGGGGTAAGAGCAGATAGGTTAGAGGGATATGGTGCATCTTGAATAACTGTTTCATTTAGTTCTCTGCAAATAGAGAAAAGACATGAAAGCATCTAGCTAATGTTAAAGTCTGTGAAAGTTCTTTAGATAAAAAGGAACAGAATTCTCCCAAGAGTGCTGATGTGTTGCTATGTGAACAATTATAGTGTGGTAGCAGAAAATGTTTACTGAGTGCCCACTCTTCTAGGAAGGATTTTCTGTAGGCTATATCAAAAGAGAAAGAAGTGTTTTGATGCCAGTTTAAAAGATCTGTCTGTTTTGAGGTCTTTTCAGTTGTATTTACTCTGAAGAATCATGGCAAGCCTATTTACCAGGACTCAAACAGACTGAAATCGCGCGAGAGTTAAGAAGACGTTCAAGGAAAGTTTTGTTCTTTTAAATTATTGATGTGTGGGTAATTATATGTGTGGAGGATAAATTTATTCAGAAGAGCGAGGCACAAACTCATCCCTTCCTGGGGTATCTACTACGTAACTAAAACTGCAGTTGTACCAGAAAGTATAGGTTGTTTAGTCAAGTGGCTGAATCCAGTGGTAGAGGTGAGAATGTGTTACCAGAGGTTTTCCTCTCTGTAAAAAGAGCTTGAGGGTCTTGTAACTGGAATTTTTTGGTGCTTATTTGTAGTGCTAGCCTGTGCTTAAACCTGCATCTTCATTACTGTTGTCATCCACTTAAGTAGGTTAAACTTGTCCGTGCTGCTTTCAACACCTCCACTGACAAGATTTTCCTGTGCAGTGGGGCTGTTCAAATTGAAAGCTAAAGAAAGGACCAGGATAAACAACCCACTCGTTAAAGGAAACATCACAGAATTTTTAATGAGGACAGATATGAATTTATTATATTTCCTAATAATCTGGAGGTTGGAATCCTCAGAAAGAAATACCTTCAACAGTGTAAGACATTCATTCCCAATGGGATTGGAGGTATTGTAGTATCAGGTGTTCTGTGAAAAGAGGCAAGGACAGAAATATTCTTTGCTGAAATGATGATGACATTATTGTTATTAGGTTTTCCGTGATGTTTTTGTGTGACGTAGTGTCTCTAGCTGATATCACAAAGATGAAGTTGATTGTTCTCATTCTTTTTGATACCACTGTGTTCTTCTTAAAATGGTTCTTTTTTCACATTTCCTTAAAAAATAAATATAATTTTTTAAAGTAGTAAAATTTAATATAACTATTATGATTTCTTAAAAAAAATGTTTTATTTCTTCAAGGAATACTTTAGAAATTATTATAAAATAAATACAATTTTAAAGTTCTTTCTCTGTTCTTTACTTCTTTACATCTTTTTTATGTTTTTTTTTTTTTTTTTTTTCCAATCACAACTCTGGAGGGAAATTCCTGACCTCTTTATTTTTCCCATGGAAATGCTGAACTGTGTTTGACATGTCTACTCATAAAGTTGTCATAATGTCGTAATTATGGTTTCAGACCTGTGTCTCTGTGAAATTTCCTCTTGGAACCATGAATCATAAGGAATGTTTGTAGACAGACTCTGGAATTATATTTCACTGATAAGTGGAATGCAAAAAATGAATTAGGAAGTGTTCTTAGTTAGTTATCAAGTGTTACCATTTCTAGAATGATCAGAAGAGAAAGAACTGGGCAAAACTCTTCATAGTTTTAGTAAAAGTAAAATCACAGTATATATAATTTTTGTATTAATTTGACTTTTGAGAATAATCTATAGTTGAAGTGTAATTTTAGTCCATATTATGGACCAAAACATCACTGTTAATTCAAGTTTTACTTAATTCAAGTTTATTTCACTTACAAGACAGATGAATGCTTTGTTCTTGGATAGTAGAGTCAACACAGCAGTGGAAGCAATGAGCTGGCTCTTGTACGAGCAGTTATGCAGTGCACTGCTTTTCACTGATCTAAGTGAAAGTAGAAATTAGTTACAAGATATTTTCCAGAGGTAAGAATACTGTGATGATGGATATAATGGAAAAATATGAGAGAGGAAGGTTAAAAAATGGCTCAGAGGCAGCACTAAGTTTTGAAGTACTGAGCCTGCAGAGGCAGCAGCTAAAATAATGTCACCTTTTGACACATCAACTGGGACAGTGCATGTCCCAGCACTGTTCCAATGCATGTGATGTTCCATCAGTTCCAAGTGCTTGAATAAACAACCCCAGAGTTATGGTCCTCTAGGAGGCCAAGCCCTGGTTTTACTTTAGTGCTTGTCAAGGCCATAAGGAATATAAGTGCAAATAGATTAATTTGGTTGTAACCCAGGACACATAGCTGCTGCTGCCTTGGGTGTCCAACAGGTCTCCAGTGAATTGGTGCTATTACTGTGCCAAATTGAATATTTTTCAGGATGGATGGACAGAAGGCAAAGGGTAAGGATTCAGCAGTGGTGAGGTCACATGTGGAAACACTATTCAGTGTGGAATTCTTCTTCAGAGAGAAAGTAATTGACTGTTTAAACTTAGTAGTGTGGAGATGGTTTAAAAGAACAAGGTGAAAACATGAAGTAAGAAAAGAGACATATAAAAAAACAACTCACAGGAAAAAATATAGTAGGATTGAAGCTAGCAAGTTAAATTAAGAAAAAACATATTAACAAATCCCCAGAAGTGTTCATTCTCTGCTTGTTCTTCATCCAGTGCTAGGTGGTGTTGTCTGTGGCATGAGAAGTCTATGAAGATGTTCCCCCTCCTCTCCTTTTTGTCCTTCTTATTGTCAGTGTGGTAACTGCAATTTTAGATGATGTGAAAACAGCAGGATGCTATGGGTGATTGGTCTGGGCTCTTGGTCTTGCAGGATGAATGATGATGAAAAGCTGGTTGTCACCTTATAGCAAGGCCATGGGAACGTTAGCTTGGTGGCCCAGTGCTGCCTGTCTCCGCGTCTGAGCACAGCACTCTGTGCTCCATCTCCGGGACCACGCAGCGCTGAGGCACTGCTTGTCTGAGGGCCGTGGTCTGGGTGGCTCCACATCTGGCACTTCTGTTTCTCAGGCTTCAGGGAAGAGCACTGTTTGAGCTCAGGATGCCAGTTTTACATCTTTTGCCTGTTGTCGTCTCTCTTTCTGGGTCCCTTGTAGTGAAAATTTCTTCTCCTTCACCCTTTACGTTAGAGGACCTCCAATTTCCTCCAAGTATTTCTCTGCTGCTCTCAAAAACATTACCTGGAATCATGGATAGCCTTCTGGGCAAAGTGACTGAATTTCAAAGTGCTGTTTTCCAGCCACTGCAGTGCTGTGAGACTGCTGCCTTTGTTCACTTACAAGCCTTGCAGCAGAACTGAGCTTGTTCCTTTCAGAGGCTGATGTGGTATGTTATTTCATATTTCATCTTACTGTCTGCTTAAAGTAGCTTACACTGGTCTTGTATTCTTCTCTATAATTGCCTTTATTGTTTGACCTCTTATGGCAGCTTAGCTCTTAACTCACCCTAAAATCCACAATAACTTTTGAAATATTTTGATTTGGTGGAAGAACTCAAGAGTGATTATCTTCTGTATTTTAACCTCAGGAAATCCTGGCCTACTGTTCCCCAGAATGAAGGACATGTAAGTGCTACAGGAGCACAGCATCATTTGTATTTCCACAGTGATTTCCAGAGGAAATCTTAGCATGTACTAAGCATTTTCTTTGTTTTTTAAAATAAACTTCTCTTCTGAATAAGTAGTTTTAATAAGCCTCTCTGTCTTCCATTTCTAACATTCTGTAAATGGTAAGGTAAATTAAAAATGCACAAGTGTTTCTGAATGAAGATAAGTGCTTGGAAGTTCTTGGAAAAAAGACACTTTGTCTTAATGTTATACCTTATGTATAGGATATAGGTTTATGAAAATAATTGTAATGCTATAGCTTTAAAAATTTTGAAGGAGAAAAAGGGTGTTTTTCTATCCCCTCTTCAAGCCTGTATGATGAGAAATGAAGTTTTTGTGCACTGTGATGTAAAGTAGGATTTATAGCTCTGCTATGTTTACATATGGATGCTTTTGGCTTGCTTCATTGCTTTTTGGATAATTTTTGCAATGTACAGATCCAGTGGAGAGACTTGAGCTTAAAAAGAAGTGGGGTTTAACTTGGTCTGCTACCCAGCATTCTTCTTCTAGAATAATTCTTTGAAATTACCTACATCAAAGTTTCTGTGAGAAAAAAGTAGCTCTAGGAATTTGTGCCAGCAAAATGTGTCAGGTTCAGTATCCGGTATCTCCAGGCAGAGAATATTGATACCAAAGTAAAATCTCAATTTCCTATATTTGGCAGAAAAAATCCATCTAACAGAAAATGTGCTGCGAGGGGGATCTGTCATGTCTTTTTGGACCTCTGAAATGCACAGTGTCACTGAAAGCAGTGTATCTTATATTCATGGGGTGCACGTGTTTTACGTGGTGCTCATTCGAACAGTGGGCTGCTTCTGTGGTTTGCTGCCACCCATACTTGCCTGTGCCCATCTGTTTACATCTGTTATTCCTTTACAGCTGATCACAGTCAAATCTAGGAGTGATAGAGTAATCCCATACCACAGAACTGAATGGGTAAACGCACTAAACAGTAACAAAAAGTCCAGCACATAATATTTTTAAAGAGCAAAACTCTCTTTCTGTATGAAATAATATGGCTAGAACCTTGTGTAATGGAAAAAGAGAAACAGTAAAAACCAGAAAACGTTACTTATCCAGATCTTAACACTTGTTTCTTTTACATGTTCTTATGCATTTGAAGTGTGGAGGTTTTGCACTTTCAAACATCTGGGTTTTAACCTTTTATTAAAATGTGGGTACTGAAGTTAGAATAAATAGACAAATAAGTAAGTCGTGTTATGAATCTGTATGGTGATCATTATGCCAACTCTTCAAATTTACTTCAGGCTACTTTTCTGCTCACTACCAGTAACATGTTTAAATGTAGCATTGTACTGTTGTACTGATCACTTCAGACAATAATCCTTCTTCAGTTGGTAGGCAATTTGGCACAGGATTTGGAGTAATGGGGTTTGACATTGTTTTGTCAAATCTCAGAAGTGCTAAAATATTCCTGTATTCTGTAGAGCTTGAGTTTTCTTATGAATTAATGTTTCCAGCCCTTCACAAAAGCCAGAAGTGCTTTTTGAGTTTGCATGCTCAAAGAGGAACCATAACACTCTAATCTCTAGATCAATAAAGGTGTGAATCTGAACTGTCACAATATATTTACTCTCCTACTGATGAATTTAAAAGCCAGATTCACTTCAAAAATAAAATTATTGTGTCATGGACCATTGCCTTTGACAGGTGCTTGGATGCTGGCTCTCCAGGACGCTTGCAGTCTCTTACATTGTTCGCTTGTGGGGAAAAATAAACAACTTTGTCTAGTTCCACTTCAGAGCAAAGTCTTCTAGCAGAAGGAGGAGACAAAATTTCCATGCAGACATTGTCAGCTTCTCTATCTTCCTCACTTAACTGGTTAAAAAATAACTGTCTTTCACTCTTGTATGTTGATTTAGGACATTCATGGGATTTAAATGAGCCTACACAGGAAGGCACAATAAAAATGCTTCTCTAGTTTTGTGTAATTTACCTGAAAAATGTTCTCCAGTTGTGACATAATTTTCACAAAGCTTGTGTTCTCCTTTGTAGGTGTTTTTGTGTGACTGTAATCCCAATTCAGCAAACCTAAAATAAAACCATAAGATAGGACATTTCCTTCCTTCATGTAAATAGAAACATGTAGCTGTAAAGCCAAATGATAAGCAAATAGCAGCTGAACATCACACATCATCCTGCTTTCCCTTGTGTGCATCGATGTGATACCAAAATTATATCTGCTAGGATATTTCTGTAGTGAAAACCCATGAAGAAAAAGCTCTGCAGTACTGCTGCCCAGACTTTCAAAAATATCATAAGGCTCTTAATTTTTTTTTGTTAGTGAAACCATATTAGCAATATATTCAAGAAAAGTTTCAGTGTAATGAGAAGTGAGTGCTGTGTATTTTTTCCTCTACCATTATTCACTTGCTTTTATACTAACTGTTCAGTGAAGTGATTTCATTTTGCTCAGTCTTGCTTTTCTTACACCATCCTGTTTCTTCATTTTGAACTGTTCCTTAAAAAATGCATTCATATTCTGTTGTCTATTGAGCTGAATATTGCTTATTCTGCCTGTTTTGGAGGTTTCTTTGAGTCCAAAGGCTTGGAGTATAATTTAGGATTGGTAGCTTGATTTTGTTGCTTTTGAAACATTAACAGACAAAGTATTAGTCAATGTGAAAACCTCAGTGTAAAGTTAGTTAAAATCTTCATTTGTACTCTCTGATCTATTAATGATTGTTGTCCACTGAGAAAATTTTCAAACCAACTTTCTTGCACTCGCTCTTGTGACATCTTAGGTAGCAAACAAATTCCACACAGCAGTGTCAGGGGCCATTCTTGATATCCTTCCTCAGATCTCTCCTTAATACTTCCTTTTGTCACAGCAGTTCTTAAAGGTAAGGGAGGAAAAGGGGTTGATGAGGTCTGTGGTCAGATCATGGCCTGCCCTGTGCTTGCCATATGGTTCATTCTCTCTTTTTTTTCTTTTTTTTGCTTGCATAGCAGACGCTCCGAGAGCAGGTACAGTCTTTGTCCAGCGATGGCACAGTGGTGCCTGTCCTTTCCTGGAGGCTGGTACAGGCTTTGGGACAATGGTATTAATGCTTGTTTGGCAAGTCTTGCACTACTGGAGTGCCAGCTTCAAGTCAACCATGGTTAAAATCCTAGAATGGCTTTCTGCACTGTGACTGTCCCTTATCATCATGCTTTTGTGTGCATGGTGGCAAGCAGGGATTATCAGCTCTCACTGACGTGTTGGTTTTTTGGTGCGTGTTTTTGGGGGACTTTTTTTTTTTTTTTTTTTAATGTCCATTGTTTAGTGATCAGTATAGTAAAGTGGTTTTTCATATTTCTTTATCCGACTCAAGCCACTTTCTATTAACAAGCAATCTTAAATAGGAACCTTTCTTTTTCTGGGGAAAAACATCATGGTTGGACTATTTTTGCCTATTTGCAGAAGCTGTAAGCCAAAGCATGAGGTGCTCGTAGCAGGCATGTGTAATGCATGGGTCAGAAAGCCTGATAAAGTCTGGCTTCCTGCGTTACAGTGTTATCTTTTAGCTTGGTAGTTTGTAAGTTGTGCAGCTGTGAAAGAACAACATTTCGATGGAAGTCTGGAAGCTGTTCCTAGTCAGGAAACACAGTTCCTGAAATTATCTCTTGGACCTTTTTTTTTTTTTGACTTAGGTTTGCCCTCATATCCTGCTTCCTTTGACATGTTGAGTTGATTATTTAGATCTAATGGGGCCTTCTGAATGCTGTAAGATGTGATAACAGCATTGTTCCCAGTGTGAAATCTTTTATGAGCAGACTTTGGTTTTGAGTTTGTCACTTCCATGGGGTTGCAGTACTAGACTGCCAGGTCCAGTGGGGGACAAAAAGCTTACCCTGGGATCCTGGAGTGTATTTGGCCCCAGCATAGCCTTATTGCAAAGTGCTGCTTGGGTTTCCCTCTGTAAAAAAAGGGTAATTCTCCAACAGGGGAGAGTTTGAAATAGTTGTCCCTGCATAGCAATAGTGGAACATGGATGTGATTTTACCTTCTGTCTTCCTTTTTAAGCAAAATCAGGGAGTTAGGCACCAACACCCCACTACACCAGTGTGCCCTTCTGCACGCTTTTTCTAGTAGCTTTTAAATAGTGTCAGGATTCTAAATCTCATATTGCAAGATGGTGTTGTCAAGCTTTGTATAATCTTTTGGTTCATACCTGGTTTGAAGAGAAGGTTTCAGTGAAAACAAGCCACCTGGAGAATACGAGCATGAAAAATTAATTTTTCTAGGTACACAACTGCAAAGAAAATATCTTTGAAAATAAAAGAGCTGTTGAATAGCTGTCTATATTTTTTCACCCTCAGATAACTTATAAATAGGTGAAAAATTTTTGCTTAAAAAAGAAATTGTTAAATGTGGATAGAAACCAAATGTGGATAGAAAAAATTGCATCCAGAAAAGAACTTTTCAGAAATAGAAACTTGATTGAGAATTTACAGGAGTCAGTGGAAAATCTTTTCTCAAAGTTACTTTTGCTTGATTCTGTAATGCCTTGGTCTTTCCAACTCCTGAGTATGTGCTTGACTTGACATTTCAGATGAACTCCTCCAGTGCTAATATGCTGAAGGTACGTATATGTTTAATGGTTCAAGTCCTACATAAAGGAAAACAAGATAAAACTGAGCTCTCAGTGCAATTTCAGTGGTAGTTTTTGCTGCAACTAAAAGGGAAAATGTCCTTGTATACATATAGAAGAAGAATGGTTCTGTGGTTAGAATCAGCTCAAGTATCACTGGGTTTTTTGGGAAGAAAAGTATAGTTCCTTCATGTAGGGTTAGTAGTGTGTCTTGGTGAGTTTTATCTGTTGGCTGCTCTTTGCCAAATTTGTTGCCTTTTATTAGGTGCAGTTTTTAGTGGTCAATGTGATAATCTTCAGTCCCTTTGCCTTCCTGTTTCTGTGGTCCTAAAATCTGAACATGTTTTTTTAGATTAGTGACATTTTGTAACTGTTTCTTTTTTCTTTATGCTCTAGCAGACTGCTGGAAAAAATATCCTGAAGCATGCTTTTGGCAGTCATCACGCTGTGATTATAAAAGTTAAGACCAGGTTGAAAGAAAAAGTGACGTACATATAAAAAAAGAAGTAGGAAATGTGTCAAATACTGGAAAGCTAATATTTTATGAACCAATCCAAACAACTTTGTTCTTTTAACAGAAAAATATAATCATTTCATTAAAAGTATTTTCTTTGAGATTGTTTAATTAAATAAGAATAAGAACTGTTAAATTAAATAAGAACTACTGGATCATAAGGTGTAACAGGGTTAATAATAACAGGGAATACTGGGTCACTTCCCAAAAGGTTTTTTCTCTGTCTTGTAATCATGTGGTTTTGATTTTGTTTGTGAACTGTGCCAAGTCTGTCTTTTCATATGATTTTGAGTATCTGCAAATGCAATTTCTTTAGTTAAAATTAGAAGTGTGCTTTAGATCAAAGACAATGTTAGTGAAAAGAAACACGAAAATAATTTTCATGACCTGGCAATGACCTCCTTGTTGCTTGAGTCTCTCAGTGAGGGATGTTCCTGCCTTTTTATGAAATGTATGTATCCACATGCAAAGGTAGAGAAGTGCTTGTATAGTTAGAAAAGATTTTGCAGCCACGCTACTCAGTACTCTGTTTGTTGTATTACTCTTCTTGAATTAAGAGCTTGAGAGATGCATTTTGGATCAGGCACCACATCATCTTCCTATTTCATTGGCATTATTTTTTCCTAGATTTCCTTTTTTCTCCATTTAGAGAAGTCTTACTTCTCAAAGTGCCCCAAATGCCTCAAGTGAGAATATTGCTGTAGGGCTTCTCAGGAGATGCTTTTTGGCTGCATTATGCTTTCTTCTGTGGGCTGGCTAGTTAGCTACTTCATGGGCTCTCTAGACATGAATAATGGCATGTATGAGAAAAGTAATTTCAAAAATCTCAGAATATTTTGAATAAAGGTACAAAACGTATGAATCCAGCTTTTAAAACATGCCAGATTTTATTATACCTCTTTGTTATACTTTGCCAGCCTTCTACACCTGCATGAAATTGAAATAAAATGCAATAAATTTCGAAGGTAGGGCATTGTATTCCTCCTGGTTTCAGTGCTTTAATATTAGTCTGAATTTTAGAACTGTGGCAAAATCTCAGTTCCTGGTATTTTATTACACTTACTAAAAAATATAGGTGACTACGCAGGAATTGTGGTGAAAATGCTCAGACTGATGTCAGATACCACTGACAGAAGTAACAAAAGCCCTTGGACTTCTATTAGTGAAAAAAATTGTCCTTGGATAAGATGTACCTTTTCACTAACATGATGTTTCCTCTGCGTTGTCAAAAAAGAGCTTGTCTGATGTACTGCTAGTAACATAAAAGAGAAAGGAAGTTTCAAGTGAGATGAAAGGGACCACAAAAGATGGATTTTCTGTCGCTGCTTTGTATTGCTCAGAGGAAACAGTAATTAGTGCTAGGAATTACTCCTTGGTTACTGACCCTGCTGGTCATTGCCCTTTAATGTCCTTGGCATATTGGAGGCATAGTGGGTATAATGGTAGAACATGCCCATTATTTGCTCTTTTGTGAGGAGCATGCGTTGTTACTTTGAAGTAGCCTTTCCACCTGCAATTAGAATAAACCCTAGCTAGGTTCGTTTTATACCAAATTTCACAGAGCTCTATTGCCATACGTAGGGTTCATTATAAAATAAGTGGTTGCTCAGCTGCTGGTTGAATTTCTGCACTTACAGGTTGCAGTTCAAGGTCAGGATTGCAGTTTATGTTGTTCTTGACTGAGACCATGTGCACAATGCATATTGTAAGTGTAAATGCAGGAATATCTTACTACTCTTCGGAGGGAAAGCCCAGTGGAAGCTCTGACAAAAACTGAGAAAATCTAAAGCATTACGTTTGTTCCCTATATGAGGAAAAATACCTGGTTTTAGGACACTGCAGTGTGTGCTCTGAGCAGACCTAAAAGCCATTACAGATTTTTTTGTCAACCATTTCTATCTTATGAAGACTGTTCTGTGTCTCAGCTATACAGCTGTACTGTGCTTTGCAGTGTCAGGGTCAATGTCCATATGCTATTTTTTTGTCTGGAGCTCCCTTATTTACAGGCAAAACATCTCCTGAAAGCCTGAATCCACTCACATCTGCTGTAGAGACAAAGGATTTGTCTGGTTCAGTTGTCTCCATCATTACCATTGAGTCATAAATCTATTGTATGATTCACTTCTTCCTCTTACGCATGAAGTTTGATTTTATTAGCCTCTGCAACAGTTTAGCTGCCTTTCCTTAAACTATTATACTATCTTGCTAGGAGTAATAATCACTTCTTTTCTTTTTATTGTCTAAGATAATATGAGGGGCATTTTCTAAAGGGTATCTATATTTCAAACATATGTGAGTGTGAACAGACAGACCTTCTCCAAGCACACAAGTCTGCATTTCTACCTGACTGACTATAAATAAATTATTAAGGTACAATACAATTTTTGTTTAAAACTTTTACATAACACTGAAAATTTCTCAAGCCAATATTGCAATGTTTGGCTATGTAGTGTTGGTCTACCAGTGTTGATCACTCTCTATCCATTTAACCTTTATTTTCTTCTGCTTTATACTCACATGATTTAATCACTGCTGTCTGAAGCACAAGTACAATTGAGATTTACTGCTGGTTATCACACAGGCTTCATACTTTAAATGTAGAAACTTGAGAGAGCATTAGCTGCTAAAATCAGGCGCTTTCCCATTAGGGTTTCACAGAGTTCAACAGGTTTTTAAGGTTACAGTGCAGATGTATTTTTTCTGGAAACCCCCTCCCCACCCCGGCATTTAACATGATAGAATTCTGTTAAAAATTATTTATATCAAAAGCATGATAATTAAATAATTTTGAAGACAAAAAGAAGCTATCTGGGTATCTATTGGTTTCTGAGAATATTGACAGAAATCTGGTTGGTTGTGTTCTGGTATAAATGGTGTCCCTGTCAGTCATCACAAGTCAATTTTTCATATTTTTTTCCACATAGGAGCAAATTAACAGCATAATTAACTTCTGCACTTTGCCTTTGTTCTTCTGTCATTTTTATAGGTCACTTTATAACACTTTCTGTAGCCTCCATGGCCAATAATCAGAGAAGGTAAAATCAGTAAATACTTGGGCTAATCTAAGCAAGGGAACCTGAATAAATATGCCAGTGCAAAAGGAACTCTTTTTCTGTAACATGCTGTCTACACAAAGGGACTTGTTGCAGGTGTACATTTTTGAGGAGATTTTCTCCATTTCCCTCTGTTAGCAATGACCAATGCACTTCAGCATCATCTGCCTGAATCACAGATTTGCAGCCCACAGGTTTTTTCACGCAGTGTCAGATTGTGACAAAATAGCAGCAAAATAAAAGAATGTTCCAGTTACCAATCAGGAAGGAACATCCAGTACCAGGAGCCTCGGTGGAGTAGCAAGTGTCACTGTGATGCCTCAGGAAGGCTCCTGGAAATTCAGGAAGCAAATCTTTTAGAGGCTTACCACTTACAGTTATTTCTTATTCCTCCTAAGCAGAGAAAATATATTTCCCAAGGACCCAGAACGTCCTTGTGACAGAAATTGTGGTACTTTTCAGTCAGAAATAGCTCTCCTCTATGGAGAGAGCAATGCAAGGGAGTTTTGCTGAGTGAAGATGGACTCTGCTTCCCTTTCACATGCTGGTGCAGCCCAGGGCCCAAGGCAGTGCAGCCCTCAATGCTGCCCAAGCTTGCTTTCCTCCTGGGAAATGGCCTTGCTGTGAGTTCTGGGGAATGATGCTACAGAGGAGGAGCCCTGGCCTGACTTTACTCCCTCAGGTCTTTTCAGATTTGCTTTACGCTCTGGGCACTGCTGGGAAAATCACAGTGTCCATCATTTCCAACTTGGAAGTTGCTGCCACATGAGCTCACGGCTCCACTTCTGTGCTTTTTGCCACCCGTATAGCAGGGGGAATCATAGGATGGTGTGGGTTTGAAGGAGCCTTAAAGATCATCTAGTTCCAGCTCGCCTGATGTGGGCACGGATCCTTACACTAGACAGGTTGCTCAAAGCCCCATCCAACCTGGCCTTGAACACTTCCAGGATCTGGGCATCCACAGCTTCTCTGGGCAAGCTGTGCCAGTGCCTCACCATTGTCACAGTAAAGAATTTCTTCTAATCTAAACCTACGTAGCAATGTTTAATTTACCCTGTATAATTTACAGAAAAATAATTATTTATGTGTTTTCATTTACTTTTTCCTTGTTTGTTTCCAGTAATAAGGGAGACCTTACTTTCATTTTTTCAATTATTTGTCAAGAATTCCTGCCCAGTTCTTTGACTTTAGAGCCTGGAATCTAGATCTAAATGTTGTGGGCTTTTTTTCTGATTTTTATTTCTTCTCTTCATGAAATGAGAATGAGGAAAAGCAGAGCCCAAATGTGTCTCTTGCTGGCAGCAGGCGTTTGAACTAGTTTAGCTTTGAAATTCCCCATATATTTGTTACATGCAAAAGGAATGAGATAGTTGAACTTGCTCTTTTTGAAGTGCTCTGATAACTGGCAGGGTCCTTTGTAGCTGAAGTGAAAAAGCTGATTCTAGAGTTTGCTGAAGAGAGAAAGCTTGTTAAAGTGAACTTGATGAGGAACCATCATGAATACATGTCTAAATTATGTATCAGCTTTCTCATAACTGGGTTTCTTTCGATGATAAATTGATAGATAGAGCAAATATTTTTTTTATTTTCAGTCTGCCAACCAAAAATTGAGGGATACAGTGAGTGCTTTTGAAATGAAAATTCACTTGTTGCAAATGGAAAATTCTTCTCTCCTACTGAGCACAGTGGAAGAGATGAATCTATTACATCCCAGAGCCAGCATCACAGCGGACAGAGAGTTACTCATGACATCTTTGTAGTGCCAGTGTCATTTACAAAGAGTGTCAGGGTATGTTTTGGTCCATGTTTTTCCCTAGCAGTGAGAGCAGAAACTGGTAGGAAAAAAAAAAACCAGTTTTGTGCTCTGCCACAGACTAGTAAGGGTGGTACACAGATTGGTAAGGGTGAAAACCAATTGTGTGTTTGGTTTCTTAGGAACCTCATCTTCAGTGCCAAGCTAACGATACTTGCTGCTGTAACACTAAGGGATTCTGTAAATGCAAAGTCCTATTCAGTTTTTTAGGGCAGAAGAAATGCAATCTGTTATAAAACGAATTTGGTTAATCCAGATGTATATATAGAAGGTTATTTGTTGCTTCTAAAATTCTGATGGTTTTTAAAATCTGCTTTGAACTTTAGAGGCCTTTTTAACACATTTGCACAAAATGAGGGTTTTTTACATACCACATTTCAGTGTTTCTTATCAAGTTAAAAGGGCTTGATTACATAAGTAAACTCATTTTGCTTTACAAGTGGTATGTTGTGGTTTAAAGAATCATCACCACCTATATTGGATAGAACCATCAATTTGTGAGCAGTAACACCAATCTAGTAGGAAAAATTGTTGTATTCTGTGGTAGAGGAGGTGGGCTTTTCCCAAAATGCTGGATGCAGTGCTACATTGTGCAACACTTCAGTGTAAGTGCAGCATATTGTAGAAAGATCACAGGGATGTGCCAGCAAAGAGCTGTAGGTGGGGACTGCAGGAGCTGAGCAGATGCTTTGCCCACTTTTTGTGGGAGGCTGTGCCAAGTCCTGTAGCTGTTGGGGTGAGAGTGGGCTGTTGGAAACCTGGAGAAAGCACTGAGTCATCCAGAACTTTTGTGGTGGAAATAGCTGTCTTGGGCATGAGGTAATCTGTCTGGAGAATTTAATTTCCAATGCAAGGACACGTAGGATCCTAGTTTGAAACCCAACTCACAGGCTTTGTCCTCAGTAGAATGGAGATCGCATCTTAATTTGTACATGTCAAGGCCAGCAGAAACAGCTGCTACTTGTGAGCTTTCACTCCAAGTTTAATGTGTGGTACAGAATTTATTGTTAGCTTTGATTTTAAGTAGTAGTGTTCAAGTAATTACGCAAATTTCCAGAAAGAGCTTGAAACTGATTTTCAATCATAGCTGTTGAAACTGCATGTATTTTTTTTAAAGCAAGAGGTTGACAAAAGATCCTTGATTTTCTTTTCATCTTGTTTTCTTCCAGTGTATTTTGCAGCAGTTAATGGCAAGAAAGGGAAATACTAGTTCTTTCAAAAATCTTTGGTGTTGACTGTTGACCTGTTTCTGCTTTCATGTGAACCACCTGTGAAACTTCCAGTAGTTTCTTGTTCAGCAAGGTTGGACCAATGCTATCATCTTAGTAAATGTTGTCCTAAATTTACTTAACGCCTATCCAGTGATTTAGAAATTGTGGCTGTGTCTTTCAATGGCATTTTCTCCACAAATTGTGGAGATCAATATTTCCATTGAAATGCTGTTATGAGGCAGGTTCAAGACATTTAATTTACAGGGTATTAGAAATCTGAATTTTCTAATTTGTTCACTTTTCTGTCTTGCATCTTCATTTATTCTTTTACTCTCTTTTTTTTTTTTTATCTAAAGGAGAAACCCATTTTATAATTTTTGGTTCTCCAGTTGATCTCCAGATAATTTTTTTCTCTTTGAAATGCTAATAAAAATTTGGAGTGTAAAAAAGTCTTCAGTAACATTTAATGAATGAATTTCTTGCTAGCAAGGTTCTGAGATGTTTTCTGTCATTTATCTACAAGAGAAGTTTGCTGATCACCATATTAAAAATGACAAGGATCTGTAAGTAATCAGAAGCACTAAATTTGTTATTTCAGGAATGTTGCTGGCTTTTCCTTAAGAAACACAGGACAGCAGAAGGACTCAAATTTTTAAGGATATTTGAGGCTGGTTTGCCAAAGAGTTCCTTAAGCACTTAAACTTCCCAGGACTTAATTGTTTTTCTTCCATATGGCTTTCAGTTCCATGAGTGAAATACTGTACATTTTAAGGCTAACTGCTTGACATTAGACCATGGCTAGTGGCATGATGTTGCCTTGACTCGTAGGATATATAATTAGTATGTGGTAAACTTCTTGTCCCTATGTTTCAGAAAATTCCTGGCTTTACTGTACAAATACAGCCTGACTTGAAAATGGCAGTGGTTAGTCACTGTTAATTGGATGACCTGTCTAGCATTAATGATGTACAAGCTATTCCTAGGAGACTGTGGAAGACCTTTGCTCACAGTAACTGCAGAAGTGAATGATGACATTCACAATGTTTGCCAGGCACCAGAAAAGCATGACATTTTAAAATACTTTTTTCCTCAGTTGTCTATCAGGTCGTAATGAATGTATCACACATAGTCTATCTAAGAGGGATGTAAAAGCCTTCTAAAAGCCTTAATGATGTGATTGCTTAGGTTTCACCAGAATTACCAAGATATTTATAAACGTGCTTGCTGCATTTAATTTCTTATGTTAGAATTCACTCATTCATTCCTTATCACAAGCCTCTGCATCTGAGCTGAAATTAGGTGTAAGCATTTATAAATGCCATACATTGTTTGCAAGACATACTTTTGCTACTGTGAATGACAGGCTATAGTTTGTCAAGATACATCATCTGAAAATTAATAACATTCATCAAAGAAGAATTTTAAATATTTAGACAATGTAAATGTTCCTTTGTGTATATTTTATTTTAGACCCTGGGAATCCATGAAAACAATCTTACTTTTTTCTGTGGGGGTCAAATAAGTGAGAAAAGGCAGTTATTATTTCTTCAAGCTTCTTCTTTAAAGCCACTTCCAGTTCTGCAGTGGAAGTTTTTCTACTGGTTTGAAGACACTGTTTAAAAGTTCTTCATCAAATTGATGCTTACAGAGTCTTTTAATTAAAAAAAATTAAAAATTCTGTGAGTCAATTGCAGTTATGGAACCTTACAAAGGGTGATTAAGGTCTGCATTAAATGGCTCATGAAGGATTAATGGGAAGAGCAGCTCTTCCTCTAGCTAAGTAGAGTGCTGGCAACAGGTGCCCGACCCAGAGGCTGTTTTCTCCATGGGCTGGGCTGTTTTCCAGAGAAGGCTGAAACTTGTAGACATGGTGTGGCAGGACATATTCTATGACTAGACCAGGGAAACCAAAAAGTGCTAAGGTTGAATGAACCTGATTGCTGGCACCCTTGGCTTTTGAGGTGTCTGTTAGCAGCAGTAGCAGCAGCTGGTTCTTTCTGGTGCAGTAGTGGGTGTGGAATGCTGGCAGCACTGCACTGATGAAATGAATGAATTTTCCTAAGATTTTTGGATATAGTATGAAATTCAGTACTTATATTGAGAAGAAACCCAGTATTTCTTTGGTTGCTGTGCCTAGAATTAAGAAAGTGTCTGTGAGCTGACAGAGATGTGGACAGGCATCCTTGTTCGCTGCAGCCAGAAGATGGATAGGAGATGGGTTTCTTTGCTTCAGAGACAGGGATAATAAAATGCCCAAGGGAGATAAAAAATATAAATACAGAATTTACATTTTGAAGCAGGGCTGTTATTTAGCTTTCTGTTATATTTTCATTCTTTTTACATTTGCTTTTATTTACTTCAACTAATCTTCAACTCTTGATTTGCTAGCAAAACTTAGGAGTTGTGCTGACACCTCAGTGCTAAGAGGATTCTTCGAATACTGGTTTCACATTTTGTGTTATGAGTTGTGTAATTTTTCTTTATTACTCCAGAAATTGTCATTATTCCCTTTCAGTGAAAATCCACTGAAAAGCACTCCCTTGTTTGTGGTATTGGGAAGTACTGTTCTCCTGACCAAGCCCTCTGTGACATGATGATTGGTATATTTGACCTAAGGAAAATGGGGCTGACCTCTTCAATCACTTTTCACACTTCATCACTTTCTATATTTCCAGTGACTCGGTACCTCTTCCTGGCTTATTTGGGATGGGTCATTACTACTGAAGATACAGAGCTGTACTCCTGGCTCACTGTGGACCCTGTGTGACTGTTTCCATGAACCCTTCTAAACACTGTTAACGATTGTTTGGAGGGAAGGCCAAGTAATACCCTATGGGAAACATATGTTTCTCTTTACTCATTTGAACCAGGCCTGTAAAATTCAAGTGGGTGAGAAAGGTGGGGGACTAATGCAGAGGTCTGGGAATCAGAAGGAAGTGTTTCTCCTTCGGGCTTCTTTAGGTATGTCCTAGAGAAAAGCACAGGTGCAAAATGCAGCTGTGTTCATATTTATGAGAGTAACCATTTTGCCTGTTAGCTTGTGAAGCATTTCCCCCCTAAGTAACATGCCAATGTACATTTGTGTGAGTATTCTGAGTACATGTGATGTGCAGTGCTGCGTATTTCATTATATAGCATCCATCTGTTTTCATGGGATCAGGTTGATTGCGTGGTCTCATTACTCTTGATGATTAAACCTCTTGCATTCCCTGGTATTAGCAGGTAGAAAGAAACAGTAAATAGGATCTCAATGCCAAAAGAGGAAATGGAGGGGTTTAGTCATAGTAATGGCATTCTGTCTGTCAGATAAAATGAAACTGTTTCACTCAAATTAGGAAACTTTTAAACCTGTCTAGCAAAACATTTCGGGGATATCCATATTTATAAAACCAACTTAGCTGGAAGGAAAGGAAGCCATGGTATTAATAGCACTGTGTGTGCTAGCATCTTATCACTGGATTAAGGTTAACAAGCACAGACTGAAGGGTTGTAAGTAGATATGGCTGCATGCTTGATTAGCAATTACTTAGGTCTTGTTTGTGTAACATTTTTCCTGGCTTGAATTTGCCCCTTTAAGAGTGCTAAAGGCTATCAAAAAGTGTGGTTGAAGACTATCTGGAGCCTGTAATTAACTGAATGTTTGATTAAAGCAGTTACAAGAGAACTGCACTTTAAAATGAAAAGCATAAGGGAAAAGGAGCTTCAGCCTAGAAAATAGCATATTCCTCATTTTAGTTCCAGGACATCCCTCTTGATCTTGTTCAGTTATTTACATGTATACTAAAACCTCTCTGGAATGAGAGAGTAGTGTTTTAAAAGGTAAATCCTTCATTGTTCCATAAGACATATGTTGTGTGGATTTAATGTCTGTGGTCATGAGAATGAGACTATTTGGCATTTGGGAATATTGGATGGCTTTTTTATACAGAGAATATGTATTGAATATATGTTACACATTTAATATGTGTATTGTATGGTTATGCAGTATGTATAAAATTTACATTAAATATACACATAAGCATTTCATATATATAGATTATATATATGGAATATTTAAGCATATATAATTTTGTTTATTAGAATGTTAAATGGAAATTGTTGATTTTATGAGTTAGGTTGTTGTGCTTGGCCCATAAAGTCTGAGCTGAATATCCAAAACACCTGCTGAGTCAGATTTTTCGATTACTGTGATCAACAGCTGGTTGCTGGCATTGCTCTCATGAAAGAATTGCAGTTTAATGCATGTGTAGTAGAATAAGCTTTACCTAATCTTGGAGAGAACAGTTAAGATAAGAAGCTCTGTTAGTGTCAGTTTATATATTTTGAAACTACGTAATCAAGACACACTTTTGTAGTATTGATCCATCAACTTTGTTAGATCTCAGTGGTAGTAATGTTAATGTCGGTGCTTAGCATTTATTTTGGCACACTGTGTTGTCCTCTGTTCTTCTCGCTCTGCCTTTGACAAACAACTGAATATTAATTAGCATTTATTAAGCCAGAGTTTAGAAAAAGGCCTAAATCCCTTTTTCTGAAGGAGATTTGAAGCTTCCTGGCAATGCCGTGCCCAGTTGTAGTAATAGTCATACCCACCTCTCAGGTGTGCTGTGTGATCCAGTCCATGGGTGATTTTTATATGTTTTTCTAAGACATGTTCTTCCTTTTTCTTGCAGGAGAGCCAGAATTTAAATATGTTGGGAATATGCATGGGAACGAAGCTGTTGGAAGGGAGTTACTCATCTTCCTGGCACAGTACTTGTGTAATGAATACCAGAAAGGAAATGATACTATTATCAACTTGATCCATAGCACACGTATCCATATCATGCCATCTTTGAACCCGGATGGCTTTGAGAAGGCAGCATCCCAGGTTTGTAAGGCTGTGTGTATAAGAATAGCTGTCAGTGTCTGCTGGCTTTGTCATAATGGCTCTTGAGCTAACAGCTTTACAGATACATAGACTCCTGGTGGCAATTGTTGAATGGAACAACAAAACCAAAGTATTTCCTAATACTACAGTAGGCTTGTTATGTTTAACAAGGAGGATTTTCTGCTTGATTTTTCAACATTTTTTTCTCCCGTGATTTTAAAATATAATTATGTTTATGTTTGATGAATATTTTTTCATCTGAGTTCACTGACTGAACTGCTTCTTAAACATGTAACTTCCTAAAGTAGTAATAAATGATTCAAAAGTTCTAGAAAAGTGAAAGTTTGTTTTCTTTAAGGATATTCCCATGCAAATACACTTAAAAAATTTATTCACATTCACCAGAGCTTGGTCCCAAAACAACAAACATTATGAGCCATCTTTTTAATATTAATAATTTCATGCACGAGGTATGTTAATTGAGGTATTAGTCAAGAAAATTTAGTATGCATTTTAGGGTGATGACTCAGTCAAGAAACATATAATGCATTAATGCATAATTAGCAAATGGAAGTCAAATAATAACCCTGTTATGCAGATTCTGGTGTGTATTTTTTATAAACAAAAATAAGAATTTCCTTGCTTACAAGGTGTATTTATTTTTTAACATAATATTGAAATGTTGAAATTTCTCATGTGGCTATTTATGATTAAATAAGTCAAACCTTATTAAGATCTTTATTAAACAGATTCTCATGAATTCTTTAAAAATATGCACAGACTCTTTATATTTGGTCATACATCTCCCTCTCGTGGCAGTGAAGCAGAAGCTGTCCTCAGATTGGTGAGGCATTTTACTACCTTGAAATCTCTCTCTGCAGAGATTCTGCAATATTATTTGAAACCTTTGCTCCTTAGCCAAAGTACACCTCCTTTTATATCGTTGCCTTAAAATTTAAATATGATTTATAGTGAGATTTTATTTAATACTGCTGTTCTAATTTAGAATATCTTGATTCTGTACACAGAGTGTATTCAGTATACCCCAAGATTAAAATCAGTAACCAAACCTAGCCTACATTAAAGAGTACTGAAAACTTACAGAGAGAAGCTAGGGAAAACTATGCATTCTGAAGGCATTTCCTTAATGAAATCCAAAACTTATTTTAGAGAATCAGTTTAAAGAAATAATTTTGCAAAAATTCTCACTGCTGCCATTTCAGTGAACAAGGCAGACACAATAAAAGATTCAAGTAAAGATTAAGGTCCTTCTTTACCCTGAAGTTATTTAGAGGAACTTGAAACAAGTGCAGACATTCCTGTGGCTTCCAGATAAACCTACAGGTGCTGTGACTCTCGCTACAATGAGTAGTGTAATTCACAGTCAGGGCGTGAGGCTATGGGGAAAAGCCAACTCTTGGGGGAAGACACCACTGGCCCTCAAAAATCTTATACTGCTGGTAATTTTACTCATCCTTAGTCCAAGTGTGCCATATGAGAGTAAGCTTGTCCTGCAAGACCCTCAGTGAAATAGAGTTTGGTTTTGTCCCTGCAGAGCTCTAGGAAGGAATAGGGGTGATTGACTCAGCTCTTGGTACCTCAGGAGTTTTTTATCCCACATGTTCCCTTCTTATCTTCAAGCACATGGGAGGTAAACATACCCATATAAAGCTTGATATGTAATCTCCTGAATCTACTCATCTCTGTTCTCTTTGTGTTCCCTTTCCTCATTTAGCCTGGTGAACTTAAAGACTGGTTTGTTGGTCGAAGCAATGCCCAAGGGATAGATCTAAACCGAAATTTTCCTGATCTTGATAGAATAGTTTATGTTAATGAGAAAGAAGGTGGCCCAAACAACCATCTTCTGAAGAACATGAAAAAAGCTGTGGACCAGAATCCCAAGGTAAGTAAGGGCTGAATGTCGGGTCACTGACATGCCCATCTCTTCCCTTTTATGTAAGCAAACAGCAGTGACCCTTAAGAGCTGTGTGTATGGTCTTTATTGTTCACATTGCTCTGAATATTTTGTTCATGTTGTTAAATTTATCCATCTGATGCTTCTTGAATATTTTCCTCAAAATAGATTGCTGTAGTAAACTCTTTTGATCCATCTTAATCCTTAGACGATTACTCTGTCAAAAGATATTTTATGTGTTTTTTGTGTAGCCTTCTCTCTTGATTTTAAGCTGGTTTTCCAAATATTCTGCATTTTTACCATTTCCAGAAATACACTTGTGTATTGTGCTTAATTATATTGCTAGCTAGATAGCTATTCTTATATACAGCACATGCATTTTTGTTAAGTTTAAGCCTTTAATATGCATCTGTACATCTGGGGGGATTTTTGTCTTCTTGTGTTTACCCCCAGAGGAAGTTCTAGAAAATCGAGTGTGGTGACTGCAGTCCCATAGGACTGTGGCCTTAATAGCTGTGTTCTGTCTTCAAATTCAAAATATTAATAAAGTAATTTTACTTTCCAGTCAGAGAAAAGACTGCACCAGCATTTATTTTTAATGATTTTATTTTCCTTTGTTTAAAATTGGGTGGGCTTTTTTATCCATAATGGGAAGAAGTAAAAGATTGAGATTCCTTTTTTTGTAGTCTTATTCTCATATAGCTGACATCAGTTTTGGACTTATATTAATCCACTTAATATAATTATAAATCTAATGTAAGGACTGATGTAATTTTCTCTGAAGCCAGAATAAAATTGCTGTTCACTTAACTGTCTTGCGCAGTGTATGTGGTAATAATTAAGCCCACTGTATTTAACTGAATGTTTCTACATTGGATTATCAATTTGTAACTGCTGGTAATGCTGTTTTGTTGTAGCTTGCTCCTGAAACTAAAGGTGTCATTCACTGGATTATGGATATTCCCTTTGTGCTCTCTGCCAATCTTCATGGAGGAGACCTTGTTGCAAACTATCCTTATGATGAGACTCGGAGTGGTATGTAAATAGAAGTTAACATGAAATAGTAGGAGATAGAAATTTCATTCTATACTTATTTCACTTATCGCTAAGATCCACTTTATAAACCTTGCAAACAAAACCATAAAACACTGAAAAACCATAAAAAATTTTAAAAAAAAATATGAACGTTGAGATATATATATATCTCAAGGTCATTAGATTATTATATAGATATTATACATTATATATACATCATATATACATTAGATATTATATAGATATGTAAATGTCCTTGCATTGTAATGACTTATTTTATCATGCTAATCACGTGTTTAAAGCTAGTCACTTTATGGCCGTATTTTCTAGTTTTGAAGATGATAGTTTGTTTCAGTAGATTTACATGACAAATATGATGTAATACCCGAGGGAACCATAGTCCCTCAGATATATTAATCAAGGCAACTTAGCTCTTAAATTAGCTGGGGCTTGTTTGTACACTGTTAAATGAAGTGAGAAAGATGTGTCTAGGTTAAGGTTTCTTGCACCCTTAAAAAATGAATTTCTGAAAGCAGTAGTGTGCTGACAGAAACAACTATCACTTGCCGTTTTCAGTGTTGGTCCCTTATAAAAAAGATCACATTGTGGCATAGGTGTTATCATAAAGTATACAGCAATATTAGTTTGTTTTTTTCTGCCACTATGGGATGAACACATGACTGAAGTTGCATGAAATTATATTGTTTGTGATTCTCTTCTTTCAGTTGTTTTTATCACAGTTTAATTGCAAATCCTTCTAATATCTGACTATAAAACTCTTTAGGGAGACACGTGTTTTTTTTGAACTGTATGTTCTTCTAAATAAATATCTAAATCTAAATATCTACCTTAGGTTTTGCAGTGCATTTTTAAAGTAGTAGTTTCATAAATATTGAGACTGTTGTGATTAGCCACTTTAATGATAGGGCAACAATTGATGGAGTAATGGGGAAATGTTAATGTTAAAAGGATAATGCTGTATTAACTTGTGATGCTGTAGGACATTTACCTGTGCACACAGTATTTTCAGGCACAGTTCTGCTGTGCAGTGCTGGTGATCTAAGTTGTGAGCCTAGTCATTACGACTGCCCTTTTAATAATCCTTGTTCCTGGAATTTTTTTCCTCCCTAGGCAGTGCTCATGAGTACAGCTCCTGCCCTGATGATGCTATTTTTCAAAGCCTGGCTCGCAGTTACTCTTCTTTTAACCCTGCTATGTCTGATCCAAACAGACCACCGTGTCGTAAAAATGATGATGACAGCAGCTTTGTGGATGGAACAACTAATGGTGGTGCGTGGTACAGTGTCCCAGGAGGTGAGCCCACCCCACAGGAGTCCATGTCACTGGCTATTCTGAGCTCGAGTTACCCACAACTTTTGGTCTGGTTAAGGCTAAATCAAAGGCTGACCACTCACCACAGTACATCTATAAAATCCGATAAAACTCACTGTGATAACTATTAAAATACTCATTTTTATTCCTTTTTCTACAGTGTTTCTTCAGGCTCCAGGTCATTGCAAATTTAACAGCTCTACAGTGGGCGAGTGTATAATGAAATATCAGGAGAGTTTTGGTGGGGAGGGATTAAGAAAAGCATGAAAAATCCCCTGACAAGCCGTCACTAGAGCAGGCTGCTGATGGTTCATTTGAGCCTCAATAACGAAGGCATCCGAGCTGAAGGAAGCGGGGAAGCCTGGTCGCCTGATTTTGCGGTGTTACGGAAAATGGGAGTTTGGCCTTGGATTTCAATGGGCACAAAACCAGCCATGAAGATACTTGCTTTTGCATCTCCATACTTTGTGGCTTGGTTGGTGCCTGATTCCTGCCCAGGTGCTGTTTCCCTAGACTTTGGTAGAGCCTTCTGTGCTAAGAGGAGCAGCAGAGCTGCTACAGGCATGTCCAGACTAATTTTCCAGAAGTCCCGAAGAGTAGCCTGAAATGAGACATTTAATTCAAATGGGACATTTCATTCCTTTCTATTAAGAATTTTGATATCTTAAACTGAGCCAAACAGGTCTCGGGATATCTAAATCTTAGTGTTCTGCCTCTGCTGAACTTGGAATGAAAACTGAGCTGAAGATTTCTGAGCCAGCTCGTGTTGGAGTGATTTGCCTGTGCTTTGGCTTTGTTGATTTATGCTGGATAACTTTGAACACACATGACTGTTTTATTCTTTGCTTTTCTCTTGATATTCAATTACAGTCTCTGAATGAGTTTTAAATTTTTACTTGAAAGCATTAGACAGCCTAAGTGGTAGCCTAACTCTGCTTCTTTTACAGTAAAAGTGGTACTAAAAGAAGAAAATATTTAAGCTTCTGTGAAGAAATTAGAAACAGAACAACAACTGGTAGCGCTCACACAGCCAGTGATCACCAGGGGCTGAGTGTGGAGTAAAATACTGAAATTTCTGAATATAACTAAAACCCCAAAATATCTCTTTGTGTGAGGCTTTTCAGATTTTGAATTGGAACCATTAAAACACCCTTGAAAACTGAAGTTTGCAAAAGCTGAAAAAAAGTTAATATAAACAAAACATTGAGAAGTTTAATAGTTAAAATTTGTTTCAATTCAGTTAAAATTTATCTTAATGAAATATGAAATATTAGCTAGAAAAAGTGGATGTATTTAACTTCAGCTTATTTTTCCTTAAGAAAATGCTATGAAAAGCAGTTTTTCCATTGTTTTGATGAAATGCTTTGATTCTGATTAAACAGCATATGGCAAAGACACATTTTTCCATTGGAAAAAGTTTTTGGAAAGTTTGATTTCCTCTTTTTGGATCTTATTTTAAGTTACACTGCTAATTCCTGAAGTGAGGCCTTTTTTTTTCTCATATTTGTACAGACATTAATAGGCAGGAATCCTAGTGCTAAGCAGCATCTATCATCCTAATATGGTGCAACTAACAAAAAATAGACAACAATATACTTTGGACCATACAGATTGAATCTGTTACTGGTTTGGGTTTTTTTTCAAGTGTAGAAATCAGCTGGCAAGCTGTGACTTTTGAACAAAACCTCCGTGGCTGTGTTTGCTGACTTAAAAAAATATAATTCGGTGAAAACAGTTCCACTCTTTCTATGTCTGGTGCTAAGGAAAATAACTAAACACTGCTCAGTTCAAGTGAAAATTTTCTGGGAAGCTTTAATCTGAAAAGCTCCATCTGAAAACCATAATGTGACAATCAAGTTATTGATGGTATCAGTGATCTTTTGCTGTCCATATGGTAATGAACTCAGAGTTAGCAGCAGCATAAGCTGTTGAAAAGCCATTTATGTTGCTTTAGGGAAAGTATTACACTGTACATCGTTATCAGAGTTAGGAATATATCAAAGGAAACTCTGAAGGCCTTGTTTCCATTGTATCTGCTCCTGTTGGAGCTAAGGTGGTACTTCTCTACATTTGCACCCTTGGGTTCCTTGGGGCTTTTGTCCCCCACTTTTCCCTTTTCCCTTCCTTTCTCACTCTTCTACTAAAGATTCCTTTCTGCACTGAACACAGCTCCAGTATCCTCTCCTGCCCATTTTGTGTCTCTATTCCTGGTCATCTCCTAGGTTCTGCCTTTGACAGTACCTTATCAGAGCAAGAGCTCTGACCTGGGAAAGGATGATTTTTCATTCTAGTGAATTACTGTAGGTGCTGTTGCCCCACAGAGCTTATTGTGGAGCCCCAGTTGTGCAATATCAATTCTTTGCCCATATAATTGATCCTCAGGGACTTGTACCTTCTGTAAAAGACAGATGGGCCAGCAGCCATCTTCACTGGTTCTTTGGTCTGCAGGGGTAGTATATGGATGGTCTCATGTGACTGTGGGTTGCTTTTCATGTCTTTCTGAATACCTCGATTCTTTCAGCAGGGAGGCTGAATGTCTGTGGCAGAGACATCAGGTAATAGTCCTTGTCTCTAACTGGAAGTAAAGAGGAACTCTCCATTGCATTCGTGTTCTGTCCTTCCCTTTTGTCTGACCTCAGGATTTCCTCACCAACCTCATGCAAGGTGGCAATTCCCCTTTCTGGCTTGTTGGGTGGAGAGATTGGATGATGTAGAGGAATATTTGGCTTTTGCTTTTCTCTCTCAATTACGCTTTCTGTGAAGTTTTTCTCAACATTACTGTTTGGTAGTTACTTCCTTCTGCAGAGCAGGAGTACAGAGAAAAGCTGCCCCCAAGAGCAGCTTTGTGCTAAGTCCGAGGCCGTGATGCTGTTACACTTGCAGTAGTTGTCATCTGTAATCAGTTGATCTGTGTAGGTTATCCAGAGACAGCAAGCAAAGGCAAAGAGGTCATTCTTCTGTGTTCAGGAGTGGCTCTTTGAGCCATCAGACTCTGGGGAGAAACAGGTTTGTACGTAAAAACCATGTTGTTTTTAACGGAGCCCTTCTCTCTATCAGCATGTAATTAATGATTTCACTCATGCACAAGAAAGCCAAACTAAATTTGCACAAACAGCTTTAATTTTTGGCATTTCCTTAGCTGTTGACTGTACAACTTTTCAACATCCTTAATGACTTTTTAATGTACCTTTTGTGTGGAGTACCTATCTGGAACCATAAATGAGAAGAACAGATAGTAGCCAATTACTACCTAGCCACATGCCTGTTCTGCTTTTTCTGTAATTACAGAGTCACCTGAGTCTAATCAGATTCATGTCATTGCAAAAATAGCTTTTCAAAGCAGCTTACGTTGCTGTACTATTAGGCTATTGTTTAAGTATGTTTTTTAAATTTTCAGATGCTCTCAAATCACCCTTGACACTCAACTAATTCCTAACTTGGACTACCAGTTTTGGAAGCCATGTTTGGTTTATTTTAGGATTTTACTAACACAAATGTAGGAGGCATTCATGTTCTCCTCATTCAAGTACATCCTGTCCCGCTAAAGGTTACTGTCCTTTCTGTGTGAAGAAGCTGAACTAACTTAGTGCTGTAGCTTGCAGTTCAAAGTCTTAAGTAATTCTGATGCCTCGATGCCAGGGGCACACCCTACATTCCACTTTATTTATGAAGCTTGGTGTTCCTTTATTAAAACCTGAAGAAATTAATTTTTTTCCCATATTCTGAGCTTACTTTTGTAAGCAGTAACATAAAGACACTATAGTCCCTCAGTCACTGGAGCAGTGCAACAGAGAAGTTTTTGTGTTCTCAAAGTCCTACTCATGGCCAGCAGTAAAGGGCATTCATTCCTGAATCTCAGTTATGTCTGAGCCTTTCTGATCTTCAGAGCGCAGTTCCTGTTAAAGTGTGAGAAAGTTAGTGCTACACTTTGTCACAGTGAGAGGCTTTGGGAGCGTGGTGATGTGCATGCATGTGATACATGCCATGCATAGGGCACTTTGAGGACTTGACCAGTGGCAGCGGAGTTGCTGCAATATTGAATAAATCTTTAGAAATGTTTTGGTTTCTTGTGTATTGCACCTAATCACCATAGTGAACAGGCAGGTAAAGAGTGCACAGCCCAAGGCACTCCAGATTACATATGTGGTAGGCCATAGTTTAGATCTTGGCCAGCTGCATCCCATTCTCTGTCTAGAGATACAAAAGATGGATTTTTTTCAGGAGCAACACATAAACCTTGGACAAGGCTGGGCCTTGGGAAACAAACTATAGGATACAGACACTGTGCACAAAACTGGAAAATATATTGCTTCTTTATTCTGTTCTTGAGAAACTAGGGCATCCCTGAGTAATTCTTTGGGAGGAAAGAGAAATTTTCTGAGAATGGGAGCAGTAGTAATCATGAATTACTGTCACCACAGTAAAATTACATCGTGCCCTTCAGCTCCCTGTTCTGCTCTTCATGCATTCTTTCTTTCTTGTAGAAGATGTACAAAAATCAACAAAAGCAGCATTATCTAGTGTCCAGAACAGATGCATGATAGTCAGCACTGCTGCCAGGATTTTACTCCTGACTCCACTTCTGTCTTGCTGTGTACAGCTGAATGGTCCATCTAAGAGTTCTGCCTGCTGGAACATCAGAGCCATCCCTCCCAGGAGCCTTTGCCTTCCGTGTCCTCATTTTTCTAAAAAAAAGGTTGAGAAAGAAAAAGGTTCTTTAGCAATCAGAAGAATCCCAGTGCCTATCAGTAGTTGGAAGTCTTGTTGCCTGGTTGGCAGAAAAGAGCCTCTTCACCCTAGTGTGTTGGCAAAATCCCACCTGACTCAGTCTGTTTGCTGTCCTCGGGGTCCTCTTTGGGATGTGGCATCAGCTCTCTGGGTATGGACCCGTGAACAACACTGGTGCTTAGTAAAGAGGCTGCCTCAGCTCTCCTGTGTAGCTTGCTTAGGGGAACACAGGGCTGCATGAATTAGCTGTCCTAGAAACACTTCTGAATCCCTCAGTGACCTCCATGGGGGTGCTCAAAAGGCTTGATAGCCGCTTTCTTTTCCGGCCTCCGTTTGAGAATGCACTGACTCTGCTGGCTAGACAGCCTGGGAAGGTGAGGGATAGTCCTACATCAGCTTCTGCAAAGCATGTATTTGTAACTGTCCTGGGGACGGCCACTGTCCCTCTCCAGTTGGTTGATCCCGTTACAAAACTGGAAACCTCCTTCGATTTTGGTTGACCAATTTGAACAAATAGCCAATATACCCATGTAGTAAGAGGAGGGGCTCAGAAATGTAAATGAATGCATATTCTCCATCAAGTTTTTATTCCTAGTGATGATGCCACTATGCTACTTATGTATTAAAATTTCAATTATTAAAGTTGCATTTATAGGGATGTTTCTCCTCTCTTTCAAAGGCTATCTAATATTGATTTTGCATAGGCATTGACTTGGGGAAACCCTATCCATAGAAAAATTTCCATGTAAATCAATTTTATAGGAAGTTTTATTTTGGTTTTTTTTTTTTTTTGGATGGAGAATATTTGAAATCTATGCAGAAAATCTTGACAAGGAAATGTTTTCCATGTAAAATGTTATGAACATGAAATATTACATTTTCAGAAAAAAAATCCCAACACATTTTTGACCCATCTTTATTTTTCAATGTCACTTTATTATGTTTAATTTGCTTTATAATTAATTGTCATTCTTCTTGGTTTACAAGGTGAGCATCTTTTTTTCGTTGTTTTTTTTTTTAATATGGAAATATTTTAGCCATAATCTGAAATAATTTTATTTCCCAAAGAGAAAAAATGTAATTTATATGTCAAGTATCCAAAAATGTGTGAACTAAAAGCATACAGATCACGTGCACCATCAAGTAGAAGTATACAGCCTATTTATCAAGGCTTTTCTAAACTTTCCCTGGGAAGAAAATGTATTTTGGAATTATTTGTCCTATCGGTTTCTCTGATTTAAAGCTTCTGAATTCAAAATTAAGCAGATGGAGTGGAGCTGCATCAGCTGTATTTATAGCTGTTCTTTTCTTAACATTCCCAGCATTTCATGTGTCTCCCCTTATTTACTTCCGAGCAATGCAAAATGCATCACTACCTCTCTTTTCTGGCATTGCAGGAATGCAGGATTTCAATTACCTCAGCAGCAACTGCTTTGAAATCACAGTGGAGCTTAGCTGTGAAAAATTCCCACCTGAAGAAACTCTAAAGGGCTACTGGGAGGACAACAAGAACTCTCTTATAAATTACATTGAGCAGGTAACAGTGAAGAGGATGGCAAAAGTAGCCATTGTGCATAAAGCTTCTAAACTTTGTACTTTGTGAACAACTAATTCAGAACATCATATTAATCCAGGTGTTGTTTTAACAACATCTTATTTGTCGCTGGTGGTAAATCCTGTGTGATATTTCTAAATAAGTGGAAGAAGACTGGAAAAGAAGGACAAATTTACAGTATAGAATCCTTCTCACCCTACGTAAGCTGTTGTAGACATTTAATTTAAATTATTTATGTTGGGTTCCTCAATGAAATCCATTATCCATTATTATATTCCACTATGANTATTTATGTTGGGTTCCTCAATGAAAAAAAATTATGGATCTCCATAGTCTATGATTGACTCCCTCAGCGCTGGCGTGTGTGCTCAGAGCGATGGATTGCCCTCTGCAGATATTCCAATGTGTGTGCAGACCTGGGATGGATCATTCTGTGAATGTACAGGAACCTGGGCAGCTGGATTAGACCATATTGAATTTCTGAAACCTGAATATTGTAGTTAAAAATTAAAAATATATCTGATATCATTAGTAATTGCACACCTGAGATTGTGAAATGAGAAACACACTGTATTAGCAGAACCGATCAATTAATACATTAGTTTCTTTAAGGACTTAATAATGCAGAAATGCTTTAGCTAGCCAGAAATCTGAAATATTTGAATATGTGAAGTGTTAAACTGTTCTGTTAGAACATTATCTGTAGGCTGAGGATGAAGCTGTATGTGTCCTGCGAGTTTTTACCCATTCTGTGTGGAATCCATCTCAAATTGCTCCTCTGCACAGGGGTTAGTTTTCTCTGATTCATGGAGAGCTATGTTGTCACTGCATTTTCAGAATTCCTCATGTATAAGATACTATTTTGCCAATTTCCTTTGCTCCTGCAGAGCTACTGGCATTATCCTTGAAGTTCAGATGGGTTGTTTGGCATTGGTTTTTATCTTCTTGCAGGATAAGATGACCAGGTCTATGCTCCAGCTCCCCTGGGAGTGCTGAGGACAGTGCAAATATGTTATTTCTGCTTTTCTAAGGCTTCTCCCACAGTGTATATTAGAGGAATCTGAACTAAACTGCAGCAGCTGAATGCACCATATAGATTCATAAAGGGGAACATCAATACCTCAAAATAAAACTCGGGATCCACAAGTCTTTTCAAAGGACATGGAATCTGAGAGAAGCCTGAACTTCACAGTACTTTGCTGCTTTGTTTCCAGGCTCCCAATGAGGTGCATCTCCACAGAGGTTCCCAACATCCCCTTGTTCCCAGTGCCGAGAGTTCCCTATTTCTGGGCCTGAAAAGGCAGTTGGCTCTCAGTCTCCTGCTTCTGAGGGGTTTGCTTTCAGACTGTGCTTAGATGCACTGGCAGGACTGGTCTCTCTGCACACTGAGATGGTATCAGTGCTTTAATTTCATGTGTAGTGGGAGCAGACAGATTAGGTGCTGCTGGGGCTGTTACCTGGAGCAGGAAGGAGCAGGGACCCACCACTGCCCTTCTCCCACAGTCCAGGAGGGGAGTGCTGTGACTCTCTGTGGTCCCAGCTCACAGAACTGGACGTTTAGGGTGTGCAACAGAAAGCTCAAGCATCTCACAGAGGGATTGCCCTCTGAAGTCCAAGTGACTGCATTTACTTTGCTAATGCTTCACCTTTAAAAATTATGTCATTAGCTCTACATTCTTACTGCTGCTGAAACTTTAAAATAAAAGGTTTCCTTAGGCTGTTCTTTCAAAGCTTTTCCATGCATTCATTAATCCCCAGTATGACAAAGATTTGCAGGTCAATGTTTACATGTATTATGATTTGCTGTGTATTTCTGAGAATTACTTGCATTGAGCAGATGTATTATTATAACTACCTGCTGAATTATTTTTCCTCTTCACTCTCTGTTCCATTATGATATTTAGTATTTATCATTGATAGTGGTCAGCCTGTAGACTATGGGGTTCGTAGCACGCTTTGTTAGAGATATCAGTAGACATTCCATTGCCAAAAAAAGCCATCTTTTCCTAAGAATTTTTTATTTACCATTTGTTGGTGACCTTATTTATTATAGATTCATCGAGGAGTGAAGGGGTTTGTTAAAGATCTTCAGGGCAATCCAATAGCAAATGCTACAATTTCTGTGGAGGGGATAAGCCATGATGTTACATCAGGTGAGTGTGGTACCTCAGCAGTGCTTCTCCTTGGCTTAGCAACCTGGAGCCATTTCACATCTTTTTAACTGCAGCTTTAAGGGAGCAAAAGTTTGAAGCCAGGATGGTATGTTGTGCCTCAAGAAGCTTGTTGCCTGCAGGATTTAATGAATCTTTCACTTGTATTTTGCTCTCAGAGTAGCTGAGACTGGCTTTTTTACTTCGTGGGTCTCTGGTGTAAATTGGTTTGGGTTATTAATGCACTAGTCTGTCTTCTGGTTTGTGAAGCAAATAGTGTTTCACAGCTCTGACAGGATTTGAAGCCCTGTCAACAGTACTGTTTTTAGTTTGAAGGCTAAATTTTGGTCCAAAAGTGTTATATTTTTCACAATGCAGTCATACCTTTTGGTATGTAAATTCTTGACAGATTTCCAATTTACATAACCTCCTTCAGCAAAGATAAATTCTCTCTGCTGTTTACAATTACGTGATGTTTTTTCAGAAGGGTGATTCTAAAAGGTGAAATCATTGTGTTGGTTGGTGTTGACAGAAAATGACGTGTCACCTCTTCAGTGATGTTGTGCTTTGTTCTAGGAATGAGTTCAGAAGGGAGCTTGCACAGTGTGCCAAATTTTAGCCTTCCCTGTACACCTATGCTCTCCTATCCTGAACGACATTTTTTTGATTTGCAAAAGACACTGATTAGAAAAACAATAAGTAAATGTCACTGCTTTATGCATGAGCTTATTTTATGGTCATTTCCTTGATGATATGCCTCACTATGCTGTCACAGAAATGCAGAATACTATGGAACAGGACTGGTAGAATATTCAATCACCTCTGATTTGTGTTTGCTCATCACCTGCAAAGAGACCACCAGCACTTCTTCCAAGCAGGAGAACAGTCTGTGAAAACATTAGTTACCTTCTGTCACTGTAAACAAGAAGGCAAAATGTATAAAGACTGGAAATAAATTTTCAGGCACAATAAAAAGGGAATAAACTGTGCAAAGAGGTATTTTGAGGTACGAGAGAGTGAGCTATGTGAGAGAGGAGCTCATGCTTCTATGGTACAAAAATTGCATCTAATAATAAATCTTTTCACATCATTTTGTGTATATAAGACTGAAAGTCATATATTGTCAAAACAGGGATGGAAACAAGTACTTGAATATTAGCATAGTCAAAATGATGGAGAAATATTCTTTGGCTTGTCACCTGCTTCTTTATTCATGAGTTGAAATTCTGCTTTGTTCCAGTGACAGGAATTAGATCATTGCTGTAGTTCTACAGTGGTATTTTTTTTTCCATTCTGTTTTATGAAGAGAAAAATCTGGGAACAACTGGACTGACTAAATCTGGGAACAACTGGACTGACTACTGACGTTTTTTTGACTGTGCAAATCACAGACATTTAAGTAATATTTCCCTTTGTATACTGTGTAGCTGCAGATGTGGTGAAAAGCATTTAAGGGACTAGTACAAAGAGCATGGACAAGTCTTCTAAATGACACTGCTAGCTGAGCTTTGGAATAGCTCTGCAATGTTTTCTGGAGGTAGAGAAATTCAAATTATTAGACTGTGACAAATTAGATAATTGCCAGCTGCTGGTGCAGGGAAGATCTGAGTCTTTGTGAAAATGCGATAGGGTCATGTCTAGAGAAGATGATGATGAATTTTGATTCTGTGACTGGAAAAGATAATCTGTAGCAACAGTGCAGTAGAAGCCTTTCTTTGACCTGAGTGGATCAAGCTTCCATTTCTTTGTTTCTCTGAACCTAAGGAAAAAACCCTTGACAATGCCTGGATACTGAAACATGCAGATAATGATGCTTCAAGAGTGACACACATGCAATATTCTAGGAAATTATGACTTACAGCTTTTTTGGAAAGAGGAGAAAGGTAGTCCCACTTATTTAAATTTGATAATAAAATTTATTTACATTTGGATTATCAGAATACTGAGGAACATTAAAAATCTGTATCACATTGCAAACAGAATCTCAGACACTTAGGAGGGACTTTACATTGGCTGAGGGGGTGCTTCTAAAGTGGAATGATGTCCCATATTGTCCTTTTCTTCAGTGTGATAGAGAGCCTTCAGCCTCAGCAGGCAAAATCTTTCATGGGGGCTCCAGCACAACTTCAAAATTTAAATCTTTTTTTTTTTGATTACCTGAAAGGAAGCAAATATTATCTATATATATAGCTTTTACTGAACCAAAAAAGGAGGAAGAAGAAGGAAGAATCCTTTCAGGCAGTCAAAAAGAAAGTGCTGACAGGAATATAAAAGACTGACATATGAGCCTTTCTTCTTAGCTGTGTAATTAGTCTTATACATATTTATTTGGATCCTTTTCTTCTTCTCTACAGCCAAGGATGGTGATTACTGGAGATTGCTTGTGCCCGGAAATTACAAAGTTACGGCCTCAGCACCAGGCTATCTAGCAATAACTAAAAAAGTGGCTGTGCCCTTCAGCCCTGCCATTGTGGTAAGTGCTCATGTGTGTTGGTTTATCATCTGTTATACATTTAAAAGGTCCCTTTTTCCCTTGTGGTGTACACATAAGCAGGAGGTGATTTTTTTCAGAATATTCCAGAACATGCTAATTTAGAAAGTCTGGAAATTACTCTTCTAGCACTTGATGCACCAGCCACTGAGAGTAATCTCACTGTAAACTCATTTAATCTCTTAGTATTCTTATTTATAATAAAAAGACACAGCGAAGGGTAATATTGAGATACTTAAACCTGTTATTGGTACATGTCTGAATAGCCAATCAGATGATTACGGAATATCTTTTAATAGCACAACATAAAAAGTAAGAGATGTCGCGGTTTTGATTGAGACATATTTTAATTTAATTTGTCAAATGAGTACCTGCTTAGGTTAAAACCAGTGGTCAGCTCAGTGCAGAAAGGTAGCAGTGGGCCACTACTTTGCACAGATATCGAGTATGTGAGGTTAATAAGACCTAGACAGCATCTAGGGTTTCAGAAGCATTTTTAATTCACTCTCTGAACAGATGTGAAGGTATTTAAAATAAATGATATTTCACTAGTGTGAATCACATGTTAAGATACACTAAACAAGCACATTGTATCTACATTATCGAGCCATGTGTTAGGAAAAGCTCCCTGCTTTTTGATGGTATAAAATCTAATACATGTTTTGATATGCTGGGGGTCTGCAGTGCTAGGTGCTAGCTGAGCTTAGCTCAGCTGGTTAGAGAATGGAGCTCATAAGAGTTGGACTTAATGACCTTTGTGGGTCCCTTCCAACTCAGAATATTCTGTGATCTGTGTTGGCAATATGCTGATGATACTTTTTATAATATGCTGTATGATTTATGTGGCTGGTTATTATTCAATTTTGATTTCATTGGCCCATACTTTCTGAAATTTTTAGTCAAGTCAAATACAAGTTGACAGATGTCTGGTTCTTTAGGAAATTTTGCTCACCTGTGTGCCTTTTTAGATAAGTTATTGTACTGATATACTAGTATTGCACATACTTAAATCAGCTTTGAGACACTTTGGAATAAACCCAGCCTAAACCAGAAGGAGCCTCCCTAAGCCCTATGTTTGTGTTAAGCATCTTCTTTCAGTAAATGACTCTTAAAAGCCCAACTATTCTCTATCTGTAAGTCTTATTGATGTTTTTGACTCTTTCTCTTAATCAGGTTGATTTTGAACTGGAGTCATTGTCTGAAAGAAAAGAAGAGGAAAAAGAAGAGTTGATGGAATGGTGGAAGATGATGTCAGAAACACTAAATTTTTAAATGAGGATTTTGGCTTTACAGCTTTTAATCTATTATATGTTGACTTAGTATAATGTACTGTGGAAACTCCCTATATTCTAGATTTTGTGCACTTCACAATAATTAACTTTGAATTTTTCAGTTATCTTTTGATTAATATGATCACAAATAACTACTAGCCTCCTAGGTAGATGAATAAGTTATTAATTTTCTTTCATGTTGTTATAGAAAATTTACTCTTCTATAAAAATCAGAGAAAATTAATGAATATGCAGCCTATATGACAGTAAAATCTATTGTGTATTATTTGCAAGTTCAGAATATGTAGGTTAACACTTGATTTTAAAAAAGAAATATGCTGTAGTTGATTATTGATACTGCCAGAAATATTTGACAGTGCATAGTAGTAGACAGTGCTCTTTACTGAGTTCTATAATGGATGTTATTGAAAAGATTTATAATAACAGTGTATGGTGAAATAATGTTTTACAAGGATTAAAATTCAGTATAACACTTTGTATGTCTCTGGTGTTGGAGCTATTTAAATTTGTAAGAAACACAAGCTGACTTCATTTTAGTAAGCAGAAAGAATCTGCATGAACTCTTTTGTTAAAGATGGCATAGAATGAATTCAGGAAAAAGCAGAGCTTTATTCCTTAAACAGTTGATAATGTTTGAACATCAGGTTTTAATTATTTTTCATTACTTGTAAAACAAAGTAGAAATTCTGAGTAGAAGAAGAGCTAGTGCATCTCATTTATATGCTGCTTGTGTTTGTTTTACAGCAAGAAAAAAATCATTTCAGGCGAAGTCTGTTTTAATTAAATAATTACCTTTTCAACAATCTTTACTTGTATCAGTGATGTCTGGATAATCAGCTAAAAGTTCATCTTTTCACTGAAGGCTATCAAAATATTACAGTTTAGACAATGAACTGGAAATCTATTGAGATTGTTTTTTTTAGTGTTGCAAGTCAAGAATGGGTTTGTTTCAAGCTCTGTTTCTTCTGCTGGCTAGTCTTATCTAAAACTAGAAACAAGACAGATAAGTGAATTTTTTTCAGTGTGGTGAAATTTTCAGAAAATTGTTGAAGATGATACAAAAGCAACTTTGATTTCAAACAATTATATTTGGTCCCTTTTTGGTTTGTTATACTTTAATTAACATGCTATAATATTTTGGCTAAGATGAGTGAAATTTGCAGGGCCAGAGAATACACATGGACCATAGTAGGTGCAAGTTTGGTCTAATTCTTCGGAAATGACTCCTGGTATGCTACTTGAGATAAGCTAAGCACCTCGTCTGTTTGAAAGCTTACATATATTGCTAGTCTATTTTAATTCAAGATCAGATATTTGATATAGATTTCCTTCCTCTGTTTCTTTAATACCACTCTGTGTTTTGATTAGCATATTATTTTAGCTGATGCTCATTCGGAGCCAATCAAGAGTGCACTATCACACTCCTGCTGTAAGTGAAAAATCACATATTCAGGTGTAGGATCCAAATTTACCTCCTTTGGGTATTTAAAAATTTACTGCTAATACTGTTTTCTGAGAATTTTAAATTCTTTAATAAAAATAGCACTTGATCCTTTTAAGGAACTTAAAAACTTTTAAGGCTTAAGGTTTGACACACAATGGTAAACTGAACAGCAATAAAAAAGCATAAACTTTCTCTGATCAAGAGTTTGTGGCGTAACCTGCAGCTCATTTGAGTTGTAGATGTTTAACTCCAAATATCAGAGGAAATTTACTTACTGTAAGTCATTATATAGTGATGAGCTTTGAATCTCCATTGCAATGAAAAACCCCATTGGCAAATAAAGAATCTTATCTGAATGTGTCTTAGTAACACCTTGTGGCTAGCTGTGCACAAGAACATGCATAAAGGATGCCTGGTTACACCAGTTTGGGTGTCTATGACAATTTGAAAGGCCAAGATGTAGCACAGAACACATTCTGTGTCTGTAATTAATGATCTTGTTTTTTAATTGAACCAGGTAAAGTTGAAGCAAATGGTATAAAAATGAATTATAACAAGATGTTGCTGTCATGTGGGCAAATGGTTACAGGAGTGTAAACTAATGTAATAAGGCAAGTGTATATTTGTACAGAACACCCTGGTCTGCCTCTTCCAAACCTAAGAATTTCAATCCAAATGACACTTCATGGTACGATGCCTGTCATGGATCCAGTCTTCCTGTGGCATAGTTAGTGCAGACATCACATCCAAGTGCTCTCATAACAGGTTTCTAATCCATACCTGTGTGATGTGTGTGAGATCCTCTGGTCTACTGTTCCATACATTTGCAATTAAATGTGGTGTCCCTTAAGTGATCTGTTTGTTGTGCTCTAGATGACTGCTTGCTATTACTGTGTTGAGAACAGGTTAAAGTGATTAAATGTTACAGCACCAGAAGCACTGCCACTGTTCTTGCTCTAGGTAAACATCCTTAAGAACAGCGTAGCCAGGACTCTCAATAAATTAACTCATTATGTAGCTTTCCAAGCTGAGCTGAGCTGTGTTGTAGGACTGTGTATGTTTAATGGAAGATTAAAGTGTTATGTGATGCTGAGCTTTTGGTTAAAAAGGCACATGCTGTACTATTGTACAATAAATTTACAGTTTTATTTAAAATGTAAAATGTGTGAGTAATTTGCAGGTTCAAAATGTGACCTCTTTGGCCGTGCATGTCTGCAAAGTATGCCATAAACATCCTCAGTGGGTGTGTATGCCAATTAATTTGCTGTTTGAACAGAGAAAGGAGACCAGGGTTAGTGCTGATATCCCATCGAGAGCCATCCACAGCCCCTTAACTTTGTGCCAGAACATCCTCCTTTTGGAGTATACATCTTTCTGAGCACTTCTTCCATGAAGGCTTTCAAGTCAAGTAAGGGATAGTAATGAGATGCTCTGCCTCCATGCTGGGTTGGTGGGGACAGGGCATACACTTTTATGTGTCTGTCTTACAGTATTCACAAATCTTTATCCACATTGATCCTTAGGATTAGAAAGCACATTGTGCAGTGTGTTTGCAAATCTGTGGTACTACACACTCCTTATAACTGCAGGGGTCAGGATTATAGTCAAATAAAATCACTGCATCTCTGAATTGTGTTTCCCAGCTAGGTTGTGGTTTCACATCCGTATATGTGAATTCACATATAGCCTTGACTGGTCCTGAGCTGATAATAACAATTAAAATGTAAATTAAAACTGAGATGGTAGGTTAGAAAGAGTTGCTACCAAGTTTCTCTGAGGTTTTTTTTAACAGCTATAACAGATGTCTTAGGAACACTTAATAACTAGGCCATGGAAGGAAGAGGTTTCAGAGAAGACAGGTTAAGAGGAGCTGGAATTTAAAGTTAAAAGGTGCAGTTCGAATGAGCTGATTTTCTCCCATATCTGTGTTTAGTTTTACTCGTATCTGCAGAGGCTGTAGAAGAGCAGCAGTTTAATGAAGGCCTCTCTGAGTAAGAGCAGCTCTCCAGAGCTTCCCAGTAAACCTGCTCCACTGGAGGAGTGCCTTGTTTCCTGCTGGGGATTAGCTCTGGGAATGCAGGACTGAGAAATGCCACTGTAGTGCTTGCTTTCTGCCTTCCTGAATCTTGGAAAATACTTGTTCTGATCATCTCCTTGCAGGTATTTTATTCCCTGTGTATGTTTCTGTTTGTGTAGAGCTATGTCTGTTATGAATAATTTACTGCTTGTTAAACTGGCTCATAGGTTTGGTCATTGACACAGCCTCTCTTCCATTATTTCTGACTTAGATAAATAAACCCAGAAAACAAAAACACTCGGGAGATTTTCTGAAACTCATGGTATTAAAAATCCCAAAAGAGTGGGTTTGTTTGCCTCCTGGCTTTGAGGATTTCAAGCGAGTTTGCTTCAAGTTTTTGTTTTTAAAGCTTGCTTTAGGGGGAGAAGTGGATGACAACTGAGAAGTTGCTGTAATCCTACGCATCCAGAGACCAAGGCTTTCAGCAGTATAACAAGTATTGGAATCAGCAGTATAAAAATGAGATACTTAGAAACAACTGCTGTTTGTTTTTATTAACTTTGATAATGGGACTATATTAATTGAGTTAAATGGCCTTGCAATGCTGATCTTCCTTTATCCCTCCTTATTTTACCTCTCTGCAGCAGGCACTCTGTTTCAGCAATGACTTAAACACATCCATGATTAGGCATCATTTATCACAGTGCTACATTTTCTCTGAATTAATGGTTAATAATCCATGTTATTTTATCTTGGTTCTCCTTTCATATTCAGTTAAGCCACTACAGATTTTTGTAATCACACATCCCTGTGCACAGTGGAAATTGTCAAAGAGAGAAGCTGAAGAATTTGGCTCCTGCATTGGGAATGTAGAGGGAATTCAACATCTGGAAACCCATTGGAAGCAGTCTGGTGTTGTGAAATAAGTGAATTTTACAGACCATTTTTCTAATTATTCTTTAGTAAAGGCTGAATAGGGCTATGTGGCTGTGGGATTCTAGGAGTGCAGTATGTCCATGTCTTTAGTGTTAAGGTAAAGCTACTCTGGAAAGGTTCCTGTTATTACCAGACCTTTAAGCCTAGAATCTGAGTAGTCAGACCTATCTGCTGTCAGGGCTGCTCATTCTGCATTAGCAGTAGTTGTTTTCATCTTTTCTAGGAGAAAGATGCAAAATAATAAACAAGGAATGAAGTCTACTTTCAGAATGTGCAGAATTGGTTATGGAACTTAAGATTCGTTGCAAGACACAAAGTAGAAATCATGGAGATGAGTTGGACCAGTTGCAACCTACAGCTCACTTAAGCCTTTGAACTGCTGCTCAGTGAATATAGGAAGGTAAATCTGGGTGCCATTTTTGTTACATTCACCCACTGAGAATGTGATCAGGGCCCTAATTTAGAGACAAAATACAGAGCTAGATGAACATCTCACCTGCCAGTAGCATGGCAGCAACAGAGGGGTTTGCAGTGTTGCAAGACCATGCTGCAGTGGGAGATTCCAGTTGATGAGCTTAGCAGAGCATCAGCTCTGCAGTGTGCTGTGGTGCATGTGCTGGTACCCAAGGGTGTAGAACCAACATCCTTCCCCCATATTCCAGCACCTCTTGCACAAAAGGTAAATTAAACACATTTCAGAAACTATGGACAACACTCAAGAGAGGACTCAGCTGCCAAGAACAGTACAAAATTACAGTCTGACTTCCCTCCCTTCAGCTCACTAAATATCCGCTCATGTGGCTTTTCTTGGCTGCTTCCAGTTCTCTCACAGGGTGTGTCAAAAACTAGCCCAGCCTGAGAAGCTCAAGGATCGCTTGTGCCAAGACCCATCAGGAGTGGATTGCAGGGCTTTCTGGTGTCTACAAAATCCCAAGTTTGCACTTAGAATTACAAAATCACAGAATGGTTTGTGTTGGAAGGACCTCAAAGATCATGTAATTCCAACCCTCTGCAATGGGCAGGGAACCTTCCACTCAACCAGGTTGCTCCAAGCCACATCCAGCCTGGCTTTGAACACTTCCAGGGGTGGTGCATTCAGAACTTCTACTGTCCACACCATAATTGGCACAACTGTGAATTTATTGGGGTGCTGCAGCTTCCTATGCAGTCAGGTGCCCTGGCACGGCCTGACATCATGAATCTTCAGGTCTCCAGAACAGGGACCCCACCAGGAGCTTGCTTTTGGCCTGTTGGGCCAAAAGGGTGCTTGGGTTTCTTTCAGCAGAACACAGCTGCTACACTTTCCTGGTGGTATAGAAGGGATGAGCTGGCTTGTGCCTGTGGGAGGCACATATTAAGACTTGGAAGCTGGGAATTGTTCCTGGATTCCATAGGTTAGACATGATGGTTTCTGAGAAGTGACTGAAGAAACTCAAATCTGTAAAGGAATATCAGCAAATGTCATACCACCTACTTTCCCCTTCAGATTCAGGTAATATATTTGAAGGTTTATCATGTTACTCATATTTATCTCTATATCTGCATATATCAGCATATCTGCTTTGTTTCCTGTGGGGGAGGGAGTGCTTTTTAGTTTAAAGAAGTTTTGGATAAAATACAGAAGCAGCTTTGGGAGCAGGAGTACACTGAAAAACAACTGACTGGCTTGTGCTGCACAGCATTTATTATTAATGTGTGGGAAAGGAGGACATTCACTCCAGTCCCAGAGCTACTAGGTTTCAGTAGACATAAATAAAAGTTTTGGAGGTCCATTTTTGCACTAATTTAATGCATACAGACTTAGGACCCAGAAAGGTCTTAGTGCTAAGAAAAGCAGTACTGCAAAGTTTATCTTTTGGATTCACTGTGTGCATCCGTACACGAGCGTGTGTGGGAGCAAGGGAGCAGGGCAAGAATGCACGTCATCTTCTCTAGGCTATTTTAGTCACTTAAGTGCCCAGAAACCCTTAAAGGCACCTACTCTTCCATAAAGGGAATGCAGCCTCCTTGTTTTATGGATCATGTCTAAATTAGACTCCTATGGCAGGCAAGTGAACTCCAGGCTGACCCTTGTGTTGGGGGGCTGGGTGCCCCCAGAGGGCAAAGAAGGTGCCCCTGATTGGGGAGAGCCAGGCAGCCACCTCAGAAAGGGGCTACGGAAGCCTGGGATCCAGCTAATGCTCACAGGAATGTTTTAAAATGTGCACCATACAGCTCTGCTGTAGCTATGACCGTGTCAAATTGTGTGGCTGCCCTACATTGCCTCTGAGGCACCAGGTGCCTGCCATGCACTGTGCTGAACCCTTCAGAGCTGAATATTTTACTGTATTTTGACCTAAAAATCTTACCAGCTGTTTTAGCAGGGATTTTGCAAAAGAAACTTCTGAAGGGACTTCTTTTGCCTTCTTCTGGAAACTGAAATACTAAATGAAAAGAAACTTCTGTTATACCAGGACATGATAAATGCCCTTCCAAATAAATACAGATTCTGTCTTCAGCTTTGTATTTCCGCGTATGTCTGACAGGACTCAACATCAGATGCTTGTTAATATATGTGGTAACATGCAAGATGCTAAACATCTGCAAAATCTTCTGATCATTTTTGTAATGTCTGAAAAGTTAGACATAGCTTGCAGGGAATTTCCACTAAAAAGAAACAAAATTTGGAGGACATCCCAAGTTAAGTCATTCAATATTTGTTTGCCAATGCACTGGATGGTATTATAAGATGCCAAGATAAATTCAAATTAACATGAAAAATATGCAGTCATATTGGTTGTGGGTTTACATAAGTTGCTGGCACATTACGTTAAGAATTCTCAGATAAATAGTTGCCAGGAAAACAAAGTTCAAACGAAAAAAATAATTATATATAATAGACTTGAACAAGTGGTACAGAAGAATGAAATTTTTATTCAGTGAAATTTTTCTTCAACAAAGCACTTAAATATGGAGAGACATTCACAGACTGTTTCCAAAGTAATTAATCTCAAACCCCTTATTTAAAAATTTAAGAAAATTGGAGCCAAGATAAAAAATAGAAACCACTATGAATTTCAAAATAAAAATACAACAAACACAAAGTTTTAAAAAATAGAAAAATATTGCAATGAATACTTCTGTACCAAAATAATTCATTTATGATAAAGCTTCCTAGATGCCTTAGGTATCTTTGGATACTGTGGGTTGAAAAATAACTTTTAAAAAGTGCTGCTGAAAGGTAAAGAGTAAAATTTTGAAAAACATACTATTTTGCTTCAACTTGATCCTTTCGTTTATAAAAATGAAAATTCAGATTTTTGATGTTTTATAGTATAATGTTTACACCTAAAAGCATTTTTACTAGCTTCGTAGTTTTTACTAATGTAGCCGCATAACTGAAACCACAGCCTAGCAAAGAAAGACCGAACAAGATCAAATAGTTGGCAGCTGAAACTAGGCAAACTTAGAAGCAGAACTAATGTTCAGTATTTTCTCAGTGGGGCTAATTTACCTTTGAGATAGTTCAAGTAGCTGTGCAGTAGATTTTTCATCACAGTAATTTTTTTTTAAGTAAGGCTGTTGTCCTTTTTAAAAGCTGTTTAAGTGCTTTTGTGTTCCTTGGCTGAGCTACTTTATTCTTCATGGGGTACGCCCTTTCAGTTGATTGTCCCACCTGGTTTAATTGTTTCCTGAGATTTTAGATAATCACACATCCCTTTGAGCTTCTGCTTCATTAATCTAAGAGCATTTTTGGATTCACTAATTACAGGGTTCTGAAAATTCAGGATTGGATTTCATGGACAGTATCTGTATGCTGTTAAAAATATCTGGGTATTGATTTTCCGTGCTTGCTTTTGAGTTACTTCCCTTGCTATCTGTGATCTGAATGAAGCTGAGTGAGATTTTTTTAGTGTTGATTCTGAACTGAGTTTTCAAAAACAACAGAACCTGCTGAAGTGTTACAGAAATGTGTTTGATTTTCAGATCAATTAAAATGCTCTCAAGGGTATTCTCTCTTCCTTCAGTCTTACATGTTTCTCAGTTTTCTTGGAATTGCACTATTCCTAGAATTTGCTAATTAAAGACTGGCTTGCTTGCATGGTATTTTTAATGTCAGCAGCTTCATTCCCATAATCTCCAAGAAAATATTTTGTATTGAAAATCTGTATTCCTCAGAAATACATCTGCTTCCATGGGGAGAGATGAGATATCAAAGTCCTACATTTCTTCTTCCCCACTTCAGTATTTTCTATTTTTTTTCTCCATACCCTCATTTTTTCACTCCAAGACCCCCCAAGATGGATGCTAAAATACTGATAAAACCTGTGCACTGCAAAAGGTGCGGGTTTCCAAGTAAATGTGAAAGAGGTTACGATATGATGAAATCTATTACCTAAAAGGTGAAACTAAGCTGCTGCTGGTAATAGAAAGTCATAGAGTCACAGAACATGCACAGTTTCATCATTTCTGTTGAACAACATCATTATTCTGGGATTTTAGACAGAAATTGTTGAAGGCAATGTGTTCATGTTCTACCAGATTTTCACTCAGGAATTATTCTTCTTGAAGATGGGGCTAGAAAGGTGTTATCATAGAATGTAGTTCAGTTCCTCATATTGTTAAGTCTCTTATATTAGACCAAACTATTCCATGAGAACTTACAATTTTTTTTTAGACAAATGGCTGCTTAGGTGGATACTGTGCAAATCGTGAAAAAGCACTCACAAAGGGGAAACAGACTTTTAAAGGGGTGCAAGGCCCAGCACTCTTCTTGGCATATTACAGTCAATTGTAGTTGATTCTCATGGTTTTATTCAATTTCTCATTTTGCCTTGCAAGGCATATTTTTCCTTCAACAGAGGGTGACCCATGAAATGGCTTTGCTTGACCTACCCTAATCCCCACCACAACAATTTCAATACTTAATAAACTTACTCTTCCAAGTAGTTGGAACTGCTGCTTTATTGTTTTATAGTCTTGGATTACGACCTGGATAGCCTAAATCTCAGAATCAAAACCATGCTTGGTAATGAGGGGAAATATCAGGATAAGCTTCATTAACTGTAGGCGAGCAGCTAAGAACACAAACATCCAGGAGCACGTCCACTGAAACTCTTTCTTGCCTACAGCTGGAGCTGAGAACTGGAAGGCTGTGTGTTTTTGGAGACACTAAATGTACAGTGAAGGAAAACACAAACTCACATCACACTTTATATTTTAAGCCACATAATTTTGTGTCCCTTCTCTGGGCACAATTGTACTGTGGATTTTCACACCTGACTAGATAATCGGTGGGGAGGAGAGGAAATTTAAAAAGGGGATTCTGTTTGATTTACTCTTCTTTACACTTCTCTGTCATCAATTAAGTAACTAAAACTCCTTAGCAATATTTCCTCTAATATCAGAGTCACAACTTATGTTACTTAGATTCTGCCAATCTCAAGCATATATTTTCATTTGAAGTTTTCCAGATGTTTCTTCTAGAAATGATGTTGAAACCTTGAAACTTGATTATGCATTGAAACTTTGGGATGCTGAGATTAGGCTGAAGATCCACAATGGCCACCAGTGGCACTGCTATGGGGATGGTAGAAGAGATGTTCCAATATGTACCAGCTGTGAATCTGTGTTCTGTGCAGCCAAGCAGGAACTTGCTGGAATATTTTGAAGCAATAGTTCACATTCATTTTACTTATACCAGCAGTATAATTTCTACCTCTATGTAATGTATATGCCCATCATGATTTGTTTACAATGAGGTTACAAAGAGGCAACACGAAGAGACACAATGGGAAATAGCTGTGTGGAGATGACAGGCCTTACCCGTACAGTCTTTCAGCTCTCATCTGTGTTCAAGTTCAAGGAATGTATCTCAATTATTTTCATGTCATACTTTTCCAAAGAATGTTTTCCCTTTAGAAAGCTGCTGATCAAAATAACCAAAAGATAAAAATCAAGTTGTGCAAACATTTCCTGTTACAGCTACTTTTTTTTCCCCTGAAGTCTTTAGTATTTGAAAACCTTGCTTTGAAAAACTAAAAAAATGAACAAACAAAAGCTACAAAACCCCTTGGAATTTTGATTATAAGTATGTGGAATATCTACTCATAAAGTTAAGAGCAGTGTAAATCCCAAAATACATTTTAATTATTACTGGATGACCAAAACTAAAAGAGAATCTGAATATGTATGCTATTATGTTTCCACCTTGAAATTCTGTGAAGGGAGAAATATGTTGTGTCTCAAACCACTCCTCCTGCTGGGCAGCATCCTGTGCTGGAGAGATGGGACAAATACAACTGGATGAGATGATCATCCTCTGTATCCTCTGTATCTAATCTAATGTTTTGCAAGTCACCAAATCCCGGTATTTAAGCACCTGTTGGGCCCTTATCCTAGGTCTCCCTAGAGAGGAGGAGAGACTAAATATGTCCTGAACCGACTGTCTACCTCCCATTGTGATTAAAAAAAAAAATAATTGCCAGAGTCCATTTTCCACTCTGGTTTTAAAACCATTGAATTCAGTGGAATCACTCTGGATTATAAATGTCATCCTTGGGAGTAGAAAATGACCTTGTGTCCCTTTTCTTTCCACCACAGAGATCCTCTTTCCAGCTTTCCCATGTTGAGGAAGGACAGATTGGCACGTGCTACCACTACACATTTCCCTCCCAATTACCCATTTCCTCTCCTCTGTGCATTTTTGGAACAATGTGTCATGTTCTGAAACCTCACATACCTGAAACATTTGGAAACACTGAGTTCTGAACACATCTGGTTATTAGATTCCAGATGGCTGCCCCTTCTGTGAATAAAACCCTCACAACTGCCATAGGAAATTCCATTAAATTTTTCCCCTCTATGTTAAAATTTTGCCTCCAATATTTTACTGCTTCATTTATTAATAAATAAATTTTATAGTTACCATGAAAAACACTGCAGAAGCTTAAATGAAAAACGTTATTTTTAGGACAAGAATGTAAAATCCTTTTCCAGGTGACAGCATACATCCCCCACAGCTAAATTCAGTGGTAGAGTATACCATCCACTGTGGTGAATGCTCAGTGACAGGTTATGGCCTTTGGGAAACAGATCTGTAGATGGATAGAAATAATGTTTTTCTGTATACTTTTACTGTGAAAATTTGTGTGTGGCCATATGATCAGCAAACACTTTCTTGTAAAATTATAGTGTGAACAGCTTGAGAAACCTGCTGTTTGACTTCAGCCTACTGATGTTTGACATCAAACTGGCACACAGAAGGGCTCTTAGTACAAGCTTCATCCTCTGTTCTTAGGAATTAGTAGAACAGCATCTTTAGAAATGTCTTGACTCTCCTCTACTTGCTTAGAATAACATTTTTCCCATGCCAGCAGAGGGTAATGAGAGGCTGGCTGCTAACTTCAATGCTGAGTAGCCTTGCTGGAGCTAGCAAACAAATTGAGGCTCATTAATTGTATGCCATTGAATTCTCTGTGTTATTAGGCTTCTATCAAGATGAGTTCTTTCTCCTCTGCATTTTAAACATCACGCTATTCCCACTTCGGATAAAAAACCCCAACCAACTCATTAGAAGTTATTAGAAAATGATCAAGCATCCACTTATGTATAATCTTTTCTGTTTATAATGTTCTTTTCTTCAGTTAACAAAAATTTACTTCTCTTTTTGAAAAATAAAGCGGATACTACAACTTGTTATAAAAAAATTACCTTCTTTTTACATCTTTCTCTCTGAATAAAATCTCTGTTTATTTTATTAACTCATTGTGTAGTAAGCTGGTGGTCAGGTAATAATTTGTAAGTGCTTTTATTTCTGGTAAATGGGTGAGGAACTAAACTCAATTTACAGCAGCGGCAGCTTTTACTAACTACAAGCCAAAAGGCTAATGATATGCCTGAACTAACATGGATGGTGCTGTGCCTGCCTATGACAAGTTGTGAATTTAGGGCTGAAATAAGTTTAAGGATAGTGATAGAATGAGGAAAACAGTCCATAGGAGGGGATGGAAGGGGTACTAAAATCTTTCACTACTTTTTTATCTATAGATTATTGCAGACTTTAATATTAAAGACTTAGCTGAGTTGCTCTCCTATTGAAGAGAATGGAAATATTTACATGGTTGGTGATTGTTCAGTATCAGTACCTTGCTGAATTAGTGTTCAACATATTTAGGAAAAAGAAAGAAGTTATTATCACCCTGGAAGTCTATTTACACTTGCTACCTTTTCTCATGGCCTAATGCCCAACAGCTGCACTAACAAGAGACATTCTCAGCCCTAATTGTCCTTCACCTCCCTCCCTGCTGGAAGGGACCAGTCTGCTGACGGAGCCAGTGTAGTATTTCATTTTAAAGGGCATTGGTTAGCTTGAACAGTGGGGTTTTGCTAACTTGACTCTTTTAGACTGAAATTAATTAGGGTGCTTGCCAACCTTCACTCCTTAGGCCAGCTGCTTACGGACTCCATGTGTGTTCACATTCTGAAGCACAGTGTAAGTAATATCTGTGGGTCAGTAACAAACAAAAACTGGATTTGATAAAGGATATATTTTGAATATTAATTATAGTAACAACAAATACAAGTGGGTAACATAGTGGCCAAAGAAAAGGCTATAGCCTATTAAATGCATTTTTTGTTACAACACCCAGTGCAAAGTGTCACAATAAGACCAGTAAAGTGACCAGATGTGTTGATAAGGAGAACCGGTAATTTAAGCCCCAACAGCTAGCAACAAAGAAGGTAAAATCTGGTTTATTCATGCATAAATTATTATGCATTAAGATATCTTTATTTATGCATAAATTTCGGCCCTTGCTATATTTTTAAAACTGCTTGGTACTAATTTGGTACTTGGAACTGGTATTGGGGCTAAAAGGAGCTTCCTCAATTCCATAATGTGGAAACTGGATTTTGAAAGCAGAGGCCACTTCCTTTTCTGGTCATAGTAAGGATTTTTTTCCTGTTCTTTCTTTCCAGTGAAGGGCCTGTTTCTCTCTCAGGTGGACTGGCAATGGGGTGAGTGTGAAATCATTTTTTCTTCTTTTGCACTCAGCATTCACTGCAGCACACAGTAGCCAAGGAAGGAATGGGTGGACGGTGAGAGAGCTCAGTGACAGAGTGACCTCCTGGAGAACCTGGTGGCCAGGGCTTCTCATGTACTCTGCCAGAGCAAAGTGTTCCTTTGTAGCTTTCTCTGTCTTGTAAGTTAACCTTTGCATTCCGGACCTGGGTCAGTTTGTGTCTTGAAAGAACTCTTCCAGAAAAAATAAATCTTACCATAAATACTGGGGAAATGTGCTTCAGAGGTCTAGCTCTGGGTATAAAATCTCAGATTCTTAAACTGGAGTGAGACTCTAGTGTTCAGAGTGGTGGGGTATTGCTCAGCACTCAGTTGTTGCAAGACTTGGAGAAGGCCAAGCTCCACTTTTATGAGCACCTAAATGTCTTCTGTTCTTAGTTTGGATGTGCTGTGCTTCCAGCAGTGTTCACAGCTGGGGAATTCAGCAACCATTTTCAAGTAATGCAGGGAAGGACAGTGCTCAAAGGTGGGATATGTAGCTGCTAACAGATCACACAGAGTGGTGAGCTGTGGGAAACAGCAGACTCCGAAATTTCTCTCTTAGAACAGGATTGGGAAACTGCCTGGGGCAGTGACTCATGGCTTGGGGTGCATGGTAGAACACCCTGCAACTGTGGTGTGGACCAGTCCTTTGCCTGCACAGAGTGGACTCTGCCTCCCTGCCATCCAAGGACTTGTCAGTGCAGTTTAGCCACTGTCCTTGTCTCGATAACAGTTGAATTAGTTGCTGAAAGTGGCATCAGAAAGACTGGGATTGCTCCCCTCTCCTCCACTCAGTATTGCTCCAGAGTGGGGTAGTTGTGTTGCTGTCAGGGATGAGAGTCCACATCCCCTCCAGGGGAGGACCATTGAATCCAAATCACCTGTTGCTGCATGAGAGCAATTGAAATTCCTAAAACTTTCAGTGGATATACCTACCTGCCAAAGACACTGAGATTCAGCAAGTGGCTGCTTCTAGAATAGTGCTTTTTTAATGGTGCTGAATCTCTCATTAACACCAGTGTAGGTTTCTTGGGATTGAGTTGCCTGGAGGAAATCTGTTCTGCTTCAAGATAAAATGCATTGAGGAAAGACAGCTAAGAGGAAAACTCAGGTTCTTTATGGGATGTAAACTCCAGGAAACAAAATTACAATATATACTGCATACACTAGATGGCAATGTAGTACCTGCATAAAGAGGTTACCCCCAAATTCAATAAAAAGTGCTTTCAGGTAGGCATTACGAGCTCTTTCAAAGTAATAGCTTTACCTTAACTCTTCTACAGTGAGCAAATATTCTAACAAGGGGTAAAACACAGGACCAATTTAGATCAGTAAAGGGCCACTGAATCAGTGTCTTGCTTGTTCTCATTTGTTTAATAATTTTCAGAAAAGTCTATTTATTTGTCACAGAGCTTAATAATTATTACAGAATGTAAACTCTGTTAGTATGTCATTTGACCTTTGTTAGGTTTTGCATCTCCTATCCCGGTTTGACCCTAGCTCAAATAGCTTTGAAACATCCTTCCCGTATATTCCCTTTAGAACACTTCAGACATTGCAGATGTTCCCTTTTCATTTCCTCTCTTTTTGTCCGATGAGCAAAAGCCCGTGTAATAGCTTGGTAATATTTCTGGGACGTAAGGAAGCTCTGTTGCATGTATATCTCAGGTTCACCTCTTTCTCAGACTTTTCTGTGCCTCTCTGGATTTAGCTCAGGTGTGGATAAACCTGTGATAATATTTGATTTAACATATACTGTACTGTACTTTAGCTTTTCATATATTTAGGTGATTGCCTCATTCATCCAGAACCAGTGCTGAATATTCAGTAAGCCTTTGTTCTATAGTGAGAAGCTTTTTCTCAATTGTTTTGTGGGGTTTTTTGTTTGGGGTAATTTTTCTTTGTGGGTTTGTTTTTTTTTTTTTTCAATTGTTACTATTTATTTGTTTCATATAATATTTAAGTAAAATTTAAGGGAGATCTGCTCTCCTGAGCTCATAACAGAAATTCTAATTGATTCTTTTGTAGCACTGCTCTCATTAAGAATCAAACAGGGAAATCATGTTGCAGCTTTTGAATGATAACAGAAAAAGTTAATACTGCAATTCTAACATTCTAAACTTTTAATCTAAATTTAGATTCAATTCATCCCCTTTGCAGCTACCTTTGTTGTGCAATCATAATTAAATGTGTCTTAGTGAAAGTCTTGTTTTCAGTCAATGAAAGATTAGTGGGACACTCCGGGTGGTTTTCTTCAGTATTTGTGGTGTCTGTGCATGAAGAGCTGCAGTGACAGAAGGCAACCAGCAGTAATCCCACATGACCCTCAAGAATCCACCATGTCAAATATCAGTCTATATCCCAAATAGCTGCTCAACTTTGTTTTTCAGGTTTTCATTGTCTATCTCCCAGTTAATTCTTCTAGTATTTCCCCCCCTACAATAGTCCCTCTCTCTCTCTGCTTATTATTTCCATTTTATCCACCCATCTGCTTTTTTTAGTTACCTTTTCCTTCCTTCTGTCTCACTATATAGATCATACAGGGAACAGGAACTTATATGTTAGCTTAAAGGGAATTAATAGAAATATTTAGTTGTTTTTTTTTTTTAAATCCTGTGATGTCTTTGACTGGTATTACTATTTCTTTTTACCTATGCTTTGACCCTGTCACACATTCAGTTGATTGTTTTCTCAACAGGGCAGATGAATGTAAACATATACATTAAAATACAGAAATGTACGACACTGAATTTCATGCATATGTATTTATCCTCATTGTACCTGTCATATCATCATACAATGGCTTGGGTTGGAAAGGGCCTTAAAGATCATCTAGTTCCAACCCCCTGTCATGGACAGGGACACCTTCCACTGGAACAGGTTGCTTAAAGCCACATCCAGCCTGGCCTTGAATGCTTCCAGGGATGGGGCATCTTCCTTCTTGTCATCTAATGTGATGAAAGCTCCTGTGCTATGCTTCCTTCCTTAGCCACTTTTCCAGCAAGGACCTGCTCTTGCAGTGGAGGTTGACAGTGGACCAATCCTTGAACAGGGACCTCTATTACAAACCAGCATGAGTTTGTGTTGTGCTGCATTATTTCTTGCCTCAGGGCTTTCTTTTAAGCCCTGAAAGTGAAACAGAAAGTGAAAGTGAAAGCGGAATTAATTCATTAATTTATGGAAAATGCCTTCCCTAGCTTGGTAGTATGGCCTTAGATAAAAGTCAGTAGAAAATTCTCCGTGAAATCCTTTTGGTGATTTTGGTTGCTGAAGGGACCACAGAATAAATTTCTCCCTTCCTAATGCTGCACATACTATTAGGAATCTCTCATTGGACACATTTTATTACTGTCATATTTTCAGCAAGTTAAAAATACTAATTTTTAAAGCCCATTATGTATATACTAAAAATATCTCTGCTTTGACCCCAGCTGGGTAGAGAATGTATTTTAGCATCTGTTATTTGATTTATGTTTTGATTTGACTCTTTGACAGAAAGTTGTTTGTCCTTTTGGTTTCTGAGTGAGAGATTCCTTTGGGGTATAACGTTAACAGCCTTGGGTAAAAGATGTCTTCACACCTGCCTATAGAGCAGAAGATGACTATATTGAAAGGATTAATTTTACACAGTTAAGTTTTTCACACAACTGAAGAGCAGTCTTTGCTTGAGTGTAGAAAAGCAAGGCAACATATGCAAACTGATTGTTTCACTCTATAATTTTGGAGATATAATCTTATGTCACCAGAATAGTCTATATCAGATAAATTTCCTTGCTTTATGAGCTACTGCACAGTTCCAGGTGTTGGAAAAGAGGAGAAGCCATTCCATATGTAGTTATATTTTAACAAATAAAGATATGTATTAAGTAAGGAGGGAAAGGTCAGTGTAATTGGTTTAGCCTCCAGACATAAGTCTTCTATATAACTAATTTTCACAGTTCTTACTAGCAAATTCTGCAAATTCTGCAAAAGTGGTTTGCTTAAGGAAGAGGGGAAAAAAAATTGCTTCACTGGTAAAGTGATGAGATTCCAGAATTACTGACTTATTGAGATAAAAATGAAAACTTGTATGTGTCCCTCTTTGATCAAAAATTCCCAAGATAAATCAAAAGCAAGAAGCATCTAATAAGTCATGGATGAATGAAATGCTTAAATAACTGTTTTGCAGTGGAATGTCAGCCTGTCTCTGTGGCACTTACAGAATCTCGGCACATTTAGTGCTTTACAATAGCCAGCTGAAATTTCCTTTTCATTTTGTTTCTATTTACAGTTCTTTATGTGAAACATAGCAAATCTGATGTGAATTGTCTCTTTCTTTTCTTTGTTGTGAGTTAGGTAGTCAGACTGTGGTGATGATTGCAGTACCATGTATTTCTTTTCTGTTTAGGTTGGATTTACACTGGCCCATCAAGTGTTAGGGTTGGTTGTATTATCCTTCCTTTAAGTTCAAAGCCTTCAGCATAAAGGTTTTTATTTAATTATGAGGTTCTATTTCCTAAAATGAAAACAGTTGTAGAGATAGTTCCCACTGCAAATCTTCTGCATCTTTTGTCTAGTTACAATGTTCAGATTGGACAGCTTTCCTATCTTTCTGTTTTCTAGATTAACATGGTTTGACAGTGGAGTGAGCTAAAAAACTGTTCTTGAGCAATTTAGCAAGAAATGCCCACAGTGCTTACGGTGCTCTGCAGAGCTCTTAAGCTGAGCAGATGCAGCAGCTGACTGAAATTCCCAGAGAGGAAAGCCATATGACTATTACCTTGAAAGCAAGACACGTCCAAAAAATCTAAGTGGTAATAATTTTCATGTTCACATTTCCAATTATTTGACCTGTGTGTTTTGGAAAAAATCTTGCAACCCTTTGTTGAGCAATTGTTTCTTTAAGCATTTGCATTGGCCTTGACGTCTTGGCTTATTCAGGGAGCCTGCTTTGTGAGTGAGCTCATCAAAAGCTATGGTATCTGGAAGCCAGACTCCCACTACATGTGCCTGAGGATATCACGTGGGCTGTGAAGAAGCATGGGGTGTTTTGAACCTTTTTCCAAAATGGTTCTTAAAAAAGCTCACCTTGTTGAGCCGATGGTAGTGATGGTTATGCTCTCAAAGTGAAAGAGGCATTCAGGTTTATCTTAAAAATCTCATTGACAGTCTTTCATCTTTATGCCTTAAACACTAGAGAGAAAAAGATGAAACAAAACAAAACTCCTCCTGCCCACCAACACAGAGAAAATATGTTTCTTTTTCTTCAGTATACAAATATATGGCTGTTTTCTAAAGTATAAAAATTCTTTAATGTTTCTGTATATGTAGCACACTGATGTATAGAAACAAAAGTTTGTTGCAAGTACATCACGCCTGTTTTGCATGCTGAATTTCTCCTCCCTCATCCGAAGCAATGGTTGTATTTATGCTGCAAAGAAAAAGGATTAGAGATGGTAAAAATAAACAATAAAATATTAAATATTGCTCAAGTTGTGATGTAATCTGGATGAATTAGGTGAAAAGAGCATTTTTTTGCTTACTTGCTTGTTTTTTTTTTCCTCTCTAAGAAGCCACTTTTTGTGTCTGCTGGTAGCTGAAACATCCATAGGATTATGAAAAGTTTGAGAAGAAGAAAAAGAGATAATTTGAGTATTTGTAAAGCTCTAGGTGATTACTTTCAATCTGGTGAAGAAAGCATAGTGAATACTCAAACATTTCTCATTGCATTTCAGAACTGTCTTCTGGTATCTTGTACAGATTCATTGCAATAATTAGATGAGAAAGAAGCAGTTGCTATTGTGGCCAACTACTGTTGAGAAAAGAAACAAAAATCTGGGGAAGATGAAATAATGGAGGGCACCTGGGAAGGGAGCTTGGGGTTTAGTAAGAAGTTTCTGGTGGGTGATAAGGCAGTGATATTGCAAACTCAAGGAGAAGGGGAAAAAAAGAAAATGTGGGATTAAATTGGCAATAGATTATTATACAATAAGGATAAAGGTTAGGAGATATGGAGAACAGCATTGGGAAGAACATCATGTTTGAGAAGGGAGCTGCAGAGCTAGTGAGTTTAGGGGTGGAGGAGGTACTGGCTGAGGGGGGAAAATGGGGAGCAGCTTTTCAAGGCAGAGAGAGAACTTGGAAACTTAGACCAACAACAAATTCAAGATTAGAGGGCAGCAGTGTAAGCACAGCTCTGACAAGGGAGGAAGGGGCAGCCTGTGCTTATTCTGTGCTGAGCTCTTCTGGCAAGACTGCCATGCTGGTCTGTGCAACAAAGCATGGTACAGCGCCGAGGGTTTGGGGATGGGGAAGTGTCAGCTCCTGGTACCCTGATTCCCCAAAGAATGCAGTCACAATTTTAGCTGATAACTTCTGTGAAGGACTGTGTGCAGCAGACAAACTCGGGAGGAAGCCAGGGTGGCATAGCCCTCAGGTAGCAAAGTGCAGAGCTGCCTAACTCAAGCAAACGCATCTTCAGACAGATCTTGTTTGTGCTGCAGCTGGTTTCTGATGCTGCTCGAGGCTGTATCCTACTGAACTTGAATGGTGTAAGGCAAAAAAAAAGTAGAAAATCTCCAACTCAGAATGTTGCGAGAGCGTTTGCAGGAAGTGGTTAATGGGAGGGCAAGGTCTGGTGATTAAAAAGCTTGCTGCAGCCTCCCGTCTTTGATCTTACTATGGTGCTTGTCCCATCGATCATTCCGATTTATTTCCCTATCTATGCACATTTGCTCTTTGTGGGACTATTTACACAGTCCATCCTCATCAGATTATCAGGTGATTTACTCCCTGTCTACACAAAACCAATTCACAATGGGTGATCCCATTGATGTGCAAGTGGGTTTTATACAATTCAGTTGACACTGAAGTAAATTGCACTGCCATAAACTCACAGGTTTATAGTGTGTGTGTGCACAAATGTGGATTAAGGATTTGGCAGAATATCAATTAGTCTGATGTGGATTTCTGTACAGAACAAATTTTCAAAATGGAACAAAAACTTAGATAAGAAATATTCCAAGTCCTATTTTGCAGCATGGTGACCCAGATTAAAACCTGCCCTGAAGCAGATTATTCCACAGTTTAAAAACATCTAAATCTAAATATTTTTTTGAATTGTTAAAAAAAAAAAGGAAAAAAAAAAAGCTAAGAAAGTTGTTTAACATTTGGAATACTGACCTTTTCCCCCCAACTTATAAACAGAGGGGAAAATAACTAAAAATATATTCTTTTTCTATAAAGGCATTATTTGGGTGAAACAATACAGTAAAAACATGGCTCCTACTCTCTATACCTGTAAAATAACTTGAATACCATTAACATACTTCTAAATTTCCCAAGAGCTTAAACTACTATTCAATTTTAGGCATATTGGCTACTGAAAAGAATCAAGGCCTAAGAGAGGACTGAAAAGAAGAATTGCTGATAGAAGTAAGACAAGGAGATAAAAAACCCCCACAGATTAGCACAAGTAGTCACATAGGGCATCTGCAGTGAATTTTACCCCAGTCTGGATGTTGGGGGATGAAGGGCATCTCCGGAAGCCAGTGAGTGGTGGTGGGGTTGGCTGTGGAAGCAGTAGTATCTCTTTTCTGTCTCTGGTGTGCTTGTGCTGCTCAGGAGAAAATTTTCTTTTCTGCATTTGAGCGAGGTGGTTCCATACTTTGTTTTTACATTTACCTGGAAATTGAAAAGCATCTCCCTACCTTGTTTTCTGTTTGTATGGATACTGCTGTTTAAACCTTGGGCTCTGGTTCAAGCCTTTTTAAGCTACTTTGATTCTTTTAATCTTGAGTCTTATCTTCAAAAGATGGAGCAATAATGATTAAAAATTAAGTATGGCACACTGAAAGCAGCAAGGTTGAAGTGTGATTTCTTTGACACATCAGTTCAGGTTACTTTACCAGACACCCCAGCAACCTGGTGCTGATGTTGGATTGGGTTAAGCTGATTGATTCTGTATTTGGGAATTATTGATACAGGTGTAAACATCAGCTCCAATGGTACTATTATGAAATATTCTATGTCACTGTGTCCCTTAGGCAGTGTTCTAACGTCTTATAAAAGCAGGGAGTGAGCTGTAGGCATTTAGCAGTTGCACTCTGAATTGTGTGTGTTTAGCCAGATTTTGAATGAATGTACAGTATTTTGCTCTTTACCTAGTACTGTAGCTGCTCATTTTTTCCCAAGAAAAATATGGGGGCGCAAAAAACTGCATCTTATAAACTACCAGAAGTAGAAGCCTGGCTTTCACAGAGCAGTCATCAGTAGGAGAAAATAAATTTTCTGATAATGGCATTGCACTTTGTTTCTGTAGACAGCAAATTCAAAGACCACTTAGAGTAAATATCGAGCCATACAATGCATCTCTTGGGATAGACATTAATTTGAATCCTGAATGATGTATCACTCTAATAAAGTCAAAGTCAGACAGAACTGAATAAAGGATATCCTTCACCTGCTGCTTGGCCTGTCGCTCATTTTGGAGATGAAGTAGTGGATTACATTCACTCAGCTAATGAGAAGTCTTTACAAATGAGAGAATATGCTAAAGAGACAGGGCACTAGGTCTGCTTCAATAAGAAACCAACTGTTCCCAAAGTGCTCTGTTTCTTTTTTGTCCCTTCCCCCCATGATTAATCCGTATTTGAGACTGTTGACCCGAGTGATCGTTCCCAAATGATTGTCTTTGCTTCTGCTCTGCTTAGTCACTATTATTCTAAAGCTGAGGGTCTGTGCTTTCCTAAGACAGTTCCACTTGTTCTGCTAGTCTCAATAGGTGTTTTTAGAAGACGTGTCTTTAATTAAGCTCAAGAGGAGTTAAACTAAAAATTCCAGGGAGGGTTGTAACACAAAGAATGAAGAACTGCTAAAGTTTAAATGTTGGAACATTTTGGCAGAAATAATAAAGCATGTTCGTTACATTTGCTAGGAAGGGGAGACTGGAATTCCACACGCTGAACAATTGCAAAGATTTAACACTTGGGTATAAGAACATTTTAGAAATAAATGTATAGGGTGGTGATTTTCCAAGTGGGACTGAAAGTTAAATTAAAATCAGATCAAGATGCATGAAAAGGTATTGCATACCATTTTAGACTGGTGTTCTGTGATACACTGACATTATTTTGGCAATATGAAAAGTAGCACTTTTATAAGTGAGTTCACACTGCCCTAGTAATTTCAGCCACAGAGCTACAACAACATAACTGGTGAAGAAAGATGAATGTGATTGATTGGATAGAGTGCATGGATTAATAAGTGTCAGAGCAGAGAAAAAATGTGCAATGAAGAGAAACGGGGCATGGGAGGAGAAGGAAAACAGGTGTTGTGGCTTACTAGAAGGTTTATGGAATTTGGCACAGAGTATTATCCCATATTTAGTGAAGCTGATGGCAAAGCTCCCATTAACTTTAATCATGCAGAATCCAGACATTTCCCAGGGTATCCAGAAAAAAGAAAAAAAGATTGTAGAGGGGCAAAATAATAATGAAAATATGGGAACTTGGACAACAACAACAACACTGAACAATACAAGCTTGTCAGGAGCCAGCCAACAGAGAACAGTGATTTATTAATAATAATCTTATTCTATCTTATTGACCAACAGAATGCAACTAAAAACAAAGGTAGAACTGCTTTAAAGAATTCCTGTTCTGTCTTCTGCATCTACCTAAATAAATGTCCAAATGTTAACTCTTGTGAATTACCATGGCTCAGAATATTATGTCTGTTTTTTGTTGGTTGACCATGATGATTTAAAAAACTGTTATTCTGTGTAGATGCTTCTAGCAATGATGAATGTGAGACAGTAGTCACTTTTTTCTCCTAAGGGAAGAATAGCTCATCAGACAGATGTACACTCTGATTTTTTTCTGTTCAGCTTATTTATGTGTCCTTAAATTTGGTTAATTCTCTTTCCTCTAAGAATGGTCTTTTAATGTTGATTGAAGAACATCTAAACAGGATTGGTGGGGTTCACTACAAGATATCTATTTTGAATGCTACCATTCAAGAATGCTATTTTGAATTTCAGTAGGAGAATAACTTCAGTTTTCATGCTCAAACCACTGTTCTCTCAGTCTGTTTAGAGAGCGTGTCTTAAGCTGTTCAATTTGCCACATTTTGGTGAATATGTCCTCAAGTTATTTTTAGCCTCTGAGTTATGTCTGAGAGTACCTGGCTGTAAATAAGCTATGTACATTATGCAGAAGGGAGGAAATCTCAAAAAAAGGTTCAAAAGAAGCCAACCTGACCTGTACTTAAATTATCACTCTAATATATTTTTTTTTCAGTAGAAAAATCTGGATCACAGAAAAAATGGAAATAAAAAGTGTTCTGATTAAGAGGTTATGAAACAAGATGCTTGATGCTGTCTTGAGATATGGGACTACTTAAAGCAAGGCTTTATGAATAGTGGAGAAAATGGTGTGGTCTTTATTGTTATTATGTGGTATAGTCACATTCAGTGGTATATAAAATTTTCTTTATTGGATTGCATGATTCTGGATTCAGTGATCCATGACCAGAAAAGGTCTTGGATTAGTTTACTTTGAAAATTCAATTGTCTGCAGTCACAACACTATGGACTGTTTATAATTATGTTTGAGAAGTGCTTGAACATAGGAAACAAAAATCTTTTACTGAAAGGGTTTTTAATTCTGAGCAGAGTTCCCAGAGTTATTTTCATGGGCTGTACCTAATAGTTTGGACTTAGAATAAGGGCCTTATAATAAAAATAATCTGTGCCATAGTAACTTTTTGTTCCAAGTCCTTGTTTGTATGCAAGGGAGAATCCAGCACCATTACTGAATGAATCATTGAGAGGGACTAATGCAGCTGAATTTTCCAACAGTTATTCAGGCAACATAACTTTCTGTCTCTGGCACCTGGCTTTGCTCTCCATCAGAGCAGTTGGTGGGTGCCATGCCTACTCGATAAGTCCTGTTTCAGAATATATGTGGAAAGAACTTTCCTGGGCAGCTCAGTTGCTGTCACAGCCAAACACTGCAGTCTGGGATGGTATCAGCAGCCCTGGCCTCCCTCCTTTATCAGAGACATGGCCACTGGGCTCTCTTGGCTGGCTGTTCTTGGTTTGCAGGTCATGCATCAAGCAGAATATTTGTCATCTCTGTTAGCAGCTCTGGGAGGGACTTGGTGGCTGCAGCAGCTGTGGTAAGCAGCAGGTTCTGCTGAGGTCCACCATAATCGAAAGGTTCATTTATAAACACCATAACAAGAATTTGAAGATTGCAGTTTTGGCAACCTTGGCTTTTCGGTAGCATTTCAGTAGAGATTATTTAGTGTTAATTATGATTTAATTTTTTCTATCTTAGAATTTGCAGTGTAGTAAAATGACTTGAGCCAGCTTGAGGAGTGAGAACTGCAGTATTAATCATTACAAAAGTGCATATATTTTGCATTAATATGTGTTCAGGATCAATGATTATATATGCTTGTCTAATTGTAATAGTTACTCTTCAGTTATTTCTCTGCATCTGAAAAACTTTTGGCTTAGGTATTGAAACTCAAAATTCTCCAGTTATCATCACCTTTAAAATGTGTTAATTACATATACTTCTGTCTTGTTCTGTCCCTGGCTTTTGTATGCCCATTCACATAAATTCTTTAAGTTGTTAAAATGCCTAATATTAGGCATAAATTTTATAGGCTGTTTTCATATAGGGAGATCATGTACTTATGTAACCAAAGAGCAATGAAAAGCAAAGGACATAAGCAGTGCCCACATGAAGCTTGTTGAAGCTGTATTTGCAAAGAAGATGAAGAGCCCTGGGAATGGGAGGATCTGCTGGTAGCCAAGCAGAGCACTGAGTTTGTGAGAAAGTGGGCACTGCAGAAAAGTAATATCTTGAAGGACACACCTGTTAACAGAGATGATTATTTTTACATTAATGAAAACCTTATTTTGTGTTTACTTATTCTGCTAATTTCTCAGAACTTCGCTCTTTGTCCAATTCAAGGTGAACTACATAGGTCTATAATTTAGATAGATACATCCGTCTTTAAATCTCCTTAAATGCTACTTTTCTACTTTTTTATCTGTTACTTTTGTTAAGAACTTGACTTCATTAATGCTGACAGAGACTTCAGCTAGCTGTGTGTATGCCAGCACTGACAAGAGACTGATTACGAACTTTTCTGGGATTTGAATGAGACCTAAATCATGGATCATAAGGGAGTGGATCATACTGTCAATGTCTGAGATTGTGTGTCTGGATGCTTGATAACAAAGCTGACTGACCCCAGCATATTCTATAGTCTAGCACTGGAAAGCTCAGCATGGTGAATAAGACAGTTGCAAAATTCTGCAAAATCCAGTCAAGTATGGATTATGAGTTTAATTCCATGTTTCAGTTTAACTGTGTCTGATTTAAACCTGTAGGTCTGTAGAACTTAAGAAAGCTCCTGTGATGAAATATCATTAATCTGCAGCACCCAGAATAGGTACGTGAATATAGGTTTTAATTTAGTGTTGGAAGGAAAAGTCTTTTGAATGTAGTGAAGCAGTGGCTTTGATGGGATTTTGAGTAACACTTAAAAGTATTTCTGAATAACTTCTCCACAAAACTGACAAGAAAGCTTCAGAAAGTTTGTCTCATTTGAAACTTCTAAAATGTCACTTAGATATTGATGTCTACATGTACAGAACCAAAGTAGTTTTTTCTCTCTCTCTCTGGTAAATAAAAAGGTTAAACATTGACATGCCACTCATTTAAAAATGGCTTAATTAAGGTGCTTCTGACATAAAGTGTGTAAGTAATTTGGGACAATGTACCATCTTCCCTTGCTCAGGAACACATTTGAAAATGTGCTGATGGCAGGTGTAACTGTCTGCTATTTAGAAAGTGCTGCTCAAACACTTTGTCTTGTCTCTACCTCTCCATTTCGAAGCAAATGTGCTGTTTCTTCTCTGCCTGCCTCAGACCTTATTTTGCTGATCATAGTAGAAAAACGGCATCCAATATCCTAAAATGGCATTAAAGGGTGACACCTGTTGCTCTGAAGTGGCAGTAATTGTACCCCGTATTCAAGATTTATGTCAGGGAAAACTTGCACATCAACCTTGATTTCAGGGAACTATTTAAATCTTTAGTATGAATGTCTATAATACAAAAACATTTTTGCTTTGTATTACCTACAATACCTCGTTCCATCCTGCTGAAAGGATAAGCATGTATCATCTACATTCAGGGAATTATTGAATGATATTGCAGATAGTTCTGTATGGAATTAGCAGTGTTCATATAAAAATGTTGAATATGAGTCCCTGTGTGTTGTAATTGTGCTCAACTCTGAGCTATTTTTCTTTTGCTGTACAACTAATCTACTAGCAAATGATAGGTTTACAAACATGCCTCTTGTTGGAATTATGATTCCTAAAGTCTTCATTTTGGATGTAGGATCTTCTATTCTAGGAGAAGCCAGTATAGCAGAAAATGCAGTCTTTAAGAGAGTGAAATACACAAGTCACAAAAAAGCAGAAGGGAGAAAGTAGTATTATTTTAATCTCAGTATTAAGTACATAAAGAACCAATCTACTGAAACTGAATGACTTGCCTCAATATAATCCAATTTTTTGTAGTAAAGCCAAGAAGATGATTTTGATTTCCCTAATGCTTAACCCCAACCTTCCTTCACAATATTCATTATTTTAAAGCAATCCCTAAATCCTGTTCATATCAAGTGAGAACAAAAGAAATCTTTGCAACTTGACGGACATGCTATTAATTTGCAAGGAATGTCCAAAGGTTTGACAGTATAAATCCTGCAATACCTGATAGCATATTGATGTGTTCCTTGTCCCCAGGGTCTTTGATACAGGGATTAAGGATTTTTTTAGTTCTTCTTTTACCTACATGTAGAATGCTATCTATATGTTAAAATGTTCAATCTGCTTACTCATTATTGGCAAGAGAAACAAATTTTGAAACTTCTTCTGGCACATCTCCATCCCTAAATCTGCTGCACACAGCTGTTCTAGCATTTCCTTTTTTCTCCGGAGTAGGCACAGTCACTCTTTGTCCTCTACAGAGCAGATCAGTGCACAGGGAAATCTCATCTCAGCCCCAGTACAACCTGACTCCTGTAGTGTTTCAGTACTTTATTCTGGCCATCTGTGTCTTACTGCTTCAGCAAGTTTCCTCTTAGTATTGTCATTAAGCATTTTCTGCACGCAGTCTTTGCACTTGGAAATGAGCAATGTTGTGTTAATCTAATTCTAGTGAATCAGCTAGACTGTGTAAATTTGCAGGGACATGTTGTTTGGACCAGAATACATATTTCCTCCCCCCTGCCCCATATTTCCTATTTTCCTTTCTTTTTTTTTTCTTCTTGCTACTAGTCTTCTACTCACTTTCTATTCACATATCTGTCCTATTGCCCATAACTAGTTACTTTACTCTGAAAAGAAACCCTGACTTCCTTAGGAATATAGTGCCTCTTTATAACTGAAAATTATTCATCAGACCTTCTTGATTCTAAGACATGATGCAAAAACATTTAGGCAACAGGAAGGGTTCACAAAGCAGTTAAGTTTTTGGTTTTGATCTTGGTTGCCTATCACCTGCTGAATATTATAATATCCAGTTGCGTGAGAATATAAATGTGTTTTTGAAGAAGGTAAGGAAGCTTCTTTCTAAAGACTTTTCTACTGCCATTCTGCAAAGGTGTGCTGTTTTTCTAATTAGAGATCTTTAAAATAAAACACAAAAGCAACACAAACCAAAATAAAAGCTGGCAACACACTTTCTATTAAAAAAAAAAAAAAGCAAGGTTTCATCTTTCTAATTAATAGTGAGTGACAATCAGATGTCTGTTAGTGGTGGGATGCCTATTTCATTAGCTATTCTTCACAGCAAATAAATGCTTCCTACCATAAAACGTTAAACATCTAAATAGATGATGAAAAATAAGCAGATATGGCAGTCAGGAAACAAAAAGAAAATTTTTGAGCCGCAGTAAAAGTGGAGAAAGATGGAAGTGGCTAGTTCAGTAAAGAAAGCTGACAGCCTCTGCATAGACCAAAGTATCAGCTGGATCAGGATGACAAGTGCACCTGAGAACAGAGGGCTTTTGGGCATAGTACCTTTATATTTGTCATGCTACAGGGTCCTGGGAATAGCTCCAAGTGCAAGATACACCCACTTCTGGAAAGCCAATGTTCCATCTTCTTTGTATTTTACAACATGTTTTCCTCTGTTTATTGGCTTTGAGTTCAACAGAGGGGTCCTTAACAATTCAGGAGCCATAAATCCATCTACTTTTGAGCTTGTGAAGCCTGGTCCAAGGAAAAACACCATAGTGAATGTGTTCAAACATTTTTTTCCCCTTAGCTCTGGAGCACACTCTATTTTGCAGGATGACTGCAGAAATGCAGAACAAGTGGCCCACTGCCACTGCTGCAAGGACAAGTGGAGTCACCTCAGTGATGATGAAGATGGTTGCTGTCACACAGCCTTGCTGTCACAAGGGTGTTTCCAGCAGCTGGCTGGGTTGGCAGCTGTAGTTTTGCGTCTTTTTATCACTAGTACAGTTCCAGAAGCTTGCTTGTGGTTACTTAAGGAGAAAAGTTTTGTTCTTATCTGTTGTCTTTTCTTGTCTTAGTGACAGCTTTCCACTGCCCAGTTGCATGAGTAGGTTGGTCAGCTGCACACTTTTTATTTTTCCACTTTTTGTGCACACGGGTTAATTCAAGATAAATGTTCACTGGGATTTTTTGACTGACTGTGGTGCACAGATGCTGCTTATTTATTGTTACCCTTTTGTAGCTGGTAGTGACAGAGACCCCTGCAGTAGGGAGCAAAAAATTCTTAGCCTTATTTAATATCACCAACGTGTAACAGGCTACCCAGCCCTACTGAGTAGAAATAACTTGCTCAACAAAAATAAAGGGAAAGAAATAGCATCATGAGAAGGCTGTTCATAATGACCTGCATGAGATTTGTACAGCAGTGATTTAATCTGAACAAGACTGTCCCTATTAAAAAAAAAATCTTCTTGGATGAGTGGAAGAATCCTCCCTGATTCCACTACAGGTCGGAAGAGGACATTTGTAGATGAAAATTCTTTATAAAGTTGTACCTTGAGCATTCTTTGAATCTCTCTGAATAGGAATTGAATTTAATTTTTTTAAGTTATCTTTCATGTTGTATGAATCTGTGTATTTTTTTTTTACTCTGAGGATGAATGTGTCAGAAAACTAAATTTGTGGTAATGGGTGCTCCACAGCAGCTGAAAGTCCTTGGGTGAAGGGCTCCAACTGCTGGCTTGTGCTGTGGTCTGGCACCTGTGAGCCAAGTGTGGTGAGAGCCTTGGATAATGAGAGAGGTTGGTGAATGCCCTATTGTTTGACATCTTTTTTTCTTTTTTTTTTTTTTTCATAACAGCACAGCAGTTCTGAAAATATACAAATGCATTCTAAATGTTTGGCTCAGGTTGTCAGATTTATTATTCTTTTAGGCCATTGCAGATGGTAAATTCTTTTTAATCTTACTTTTTAATCTTCTGTACATTTGTTTGTAAATTCCTTTACTTTAGGAACATCTGTATTTTGTTTTCCCTAGTATTATTAAAGTTGCATCAGATTTGCTCTCAGAATATCATTATGTGCAGCAGTGCTACCTGATTAAAGAGATTATTATGATTATGAACTCCCTATGTGTTTAGTTCTCAGTTCTGTGCCAGTCTGTGAGCTGAGTGGATCTGATTTGCAGCACAGCTGTTTTCTACAATATGCAGATGATTGAGGCCTATAATTAACTAATGATTTATACAGCAATTTGACAAAATCTTTTTGCTCTCATAGTCTGCTCCTGACAGAAACCTTTCTGTAGCTTCAGAGAAATCCGCTCCTGTCTCCTCTAAACCTCAGCTATGAAACACCCTTTAATTTATAAAGGAACTTAGCATTCCTCTTTGTAGTGGTGGAGATGGCTGTGCAAACTTCACAGCTTAGCATGGAGCATGAGGGGAAATACAAACTTTAAAATCCACTAGGTCAAAGAAGAGCTTTTTGCAGCTATCCTCCGAGTGCAGCCAGCAGCAGTGGCAGCCGGCCATCCTCTGCGGAGGGTAAAGCTATAAACATGGCTTTTGAGGGCAGAACAACCCATCATTTCTGAAGTAACTGTACATGTTACATCTCCTTTAAGTGACAACCTGACACAATAATAGTGTTTAGGAACAATGCCTTGTTAAGAGTAAGTGATGCTGGAACAAGGGGGCCGTAGCTGCCCTTGACTTTCTGACAGCCTGGGAGCCAGTGAGGAAGTGCACATGGAGCCAGTCTGCATCAGCCTCTTCACACTCACTTCTTTTTCTTTCCAGGCAGCAGGAAAATACTGAGCAGTGCCAAAGTCCAAGTGAGCCACTCTGCATACAATACAAAAAATCACAGAGCACTGAAGACCACCTTAGATGAGAGTTCAAAAGAAAAATGTGTATACACATCTTGCATGTATTGCTGATCTTCTTCCTTTAAATCCCCACTATGAATTTTCCAGGAAAACAGGACAAACAACAAAGAGAAAATTCTCTGATTTATGTTCTATTCTAGAATGGAAAAAGAGAATGTTGGAAAATATTCAGTGTTTAAAAAAATGGGAGCACATCTCAGAAAAGGGAATTTAGAGCCCTATCATTCTCCTATTTAAATCAGTGGCAAATTTCCAAGTGGCTTCAGAGAAAGATTCAGCATTGAGAAAACAGACTATGAACATATTTTTTTGGCTTATTCTGTCCACCTCCCCTTTTAAATGACTGAAAACATAAACCACATTTAATGTAAATGGTTCTCACTGGTAATATGAAATGCATCCAGTGGTGTTGTAGCTATGACAATAACAGAAGCTACAATACCACCCCATCCCCCTCAAAAAATTATAATAACTGTGAAGAACAAGTTTCAAACATTAGAAGTAAAAAAGAAAGCTTGTATCTTCAGTTGGAGGAAAGGCTTATTATGGCTAAACAGTATAAAGGGTAAGAAAATTGAGGTTAAAACCAGAGACCATCTATGAGAATACAAAATACCTGAAGATCAAATTTATTGGGGAAAATAAAATCTTTTAAATCAAAGGACATGTGCTGATTTTTTTCCAGTGGCTTTGAATTCAGGCTTTAAATTGGATTGAAATTATTATGCCAGAATGCCTATAGCAGTAAAGGTCTTAAACTAGGTTTTTGCAAGCTAATGGCTTACCATGTGTGAGGAAGTTGTGGGGGAAATCAACAAATCAGGAGAAGGTTTATTTATCCTGAATGTTGAATTATATTTTATATTTTGGTCTTCAGATTGTTTTGTCACACCTTTGTACTCCCTCAGCATTGACTGAAAAGATATTCATCGTTCTTAACAGTTGGGCAAAAATTGAATTCCATCTGTTTCTTCCATAGTAAGTAACAGGAATGAAGGTCTTAACAAAGAACTCCCCCTTGCTAAACACCACATCAATGCTATTTGTGGTTTTATGTCTGAAATTCTAGCTTAATATATTTGGGCCCAGAAAAACTACATTGCTATGCAGAAGTCCATATGATCAGACAGCAGTGACAGATGATCATCCAATCTGGTTAAAAATGCACAGCCATTTCTGCTGTGTAACAACTTTTGGAGTTTCTACTGGTACATCAAGGCAATTTTAGTAGGGTAAGTTTTATATGGAAAGTTATATGAATGAGAATTTCAGGTGTCTCTAATGAACACTTTAATTGTGGCACAGTCATCTGGAAATCTCTATAGGTTTATTAAGATGTTTCTCATTCTTTCATAGATTAGAGTCTTTCAGGGTTTTCTATCCAACCTTTTTTTTTGTTTTACCTTGTGCTTACTGCTGATCTGCAAGACAAATATAAAATAATGTTTTCTACAAGGACCTAAGTGTTAGCATTTGGATGTTGAAGCCCATCTGTCATTACAAACTCTATCTAATGCAGTAGTCACTTCTATTACTTGGATATAGATAGAAGGGTAATACAAAATATAAACCCAGAGAAACTGTAGCCATGGGCATTGAATATCCACAGCTCTAGTGACCCCTGGGGCTGGGGAAGAAGTAGATCTGAGATGTATCAGAGTAAAGACAAAGGAAACGGGTAGTGAATATTGTACTAAAATATTTTTCTGTGTCTGATATAACTGAGGAGAATGTGAGCTGCATCTTAAATGGTATTGTGTTTCAGCCACCTTNTCCTAAGTTGTTGAAGCTTATTCCTTAACTTATGAAGAAATTGGCACAAATTCCCTGACAGTTTGCTCTGAGTGGTCCTAGAAATGGATGTATGGTCTGTGGGTATCTGAAAGCAAACATTGGCTGCCCCTTTTGACACAGAACCCACCAGTGCAGTTCTTGTACCCCAGTCATTCCCCAGTCATTGCCAGGGATACACAGCTATCTCTAGGAACAAATAACTCTGCTGCTAGTGGAGATGATTGTCATTACCATAGATAAAACAGAAACTTGAGCTGAATATAGTTGTTCCTGACTAAAGGAACTAAAAGATGGAGTCCAAGAGCTCTGCACTATGCTATTTTATTCTTTTCCTGAGAAAATAATGGGTTGGAAACTATCACGTATTAATAGTTTTCATTATATTTCCTTTCCATGTCCCTCTTATATGTCCTTTCTGCCTAGTTTATGACTTCACATACAATTGCAGTCTCAAAGTGCAGGTCACCATGTTCAAAACGTTACACCCGTTTCTGGCAACATCCTCATAAATAGCCTGGAGCATATGCTTCCTGTATGGTCCCCCTCTCTTAGGGACAGAGGCTGCTATTGCTGATAACAAATCAGCTTCTTGGTGATTCATGGGAATTAAAAGCCAATACAACCTGAAACGTTTCTATCCCCCCCAGCCTTACCACTTGATTCAGTGTCCTTACTCAGGACTTCCTAGAATGGTGTGGTCACCACCTCCTGATGTTCTTTGGCATGAGCAAAGTCTTCAATGCCCTTGGGTAAAATGACTTTACTTTTTGGAACAGGATTTTATTTTCTACTTCAGTAGTTTTCACTGATTCCATGGAAACTACTTGCAGGACCTTGTCTATTTTTCACTTGCATTTATGGGCAATTTGCCATTCAGCATTGGGATTATTTTTGCATTCAAATGTTTTTTCTCTGTGACTGTGTATTAAAAAATCTTTAACAAACTGACTTCTAAAAGTCAGAGAGGTGATTAAAAAACAGACTCTTCTCATGATTTAGATCCTCTGCTACAGTCTGCTCCTTGGATACATTACTCTGCAGATCAAGAGCAGTGAAGGAAAATGCTGTATTTAGAACATTTGAAGCTCATGGAACATGAAGGGCTCATTGGCTGAGCTAGCAAACGCTTTTTCAGACAGATTTCATCTATGTCAGTTCTGCACAGTGTGTTTTGTGGATCCTTCACAGCTGGAACTGGGTATTACAACAAAAATTTCTTTTAACTTTTGTCAGAATCTCTCACATTCAGGGCAAGCAACCCTTTAAAGCCATCTTTGTTACAATTGGAACTTAATAATGCAAAACAAACCAAATTTCAGCCTACAGCATATTGCAGGTCTGTTTTTCACCCATAAAGCTGTATTGTTTAAAACTATGCCCTACTTGCAAAAAAGAAAAGAAAAGCAAAATGATCCAATTGAGCAACTATGAGTTTCATCTTGGAAAGATGCAAAAGAAAAATACCCTAACACAAGTATAATCAGAAAATTATTTTAATACTGTGCTTGAAAATGTCCAATAAATGCCTCCCCCTTTAGAGTCAACCTAGATATCCAGTTTGAGAATCTGTCATTAATTATGGTTTTCAAGTAGAACTGGTACAATATCCCTGCATTTCTCAGTCAATTTAATTGAATGATCAACATCACCTTCCGAAAGCCAAGGATCATTTCACAGCATGTTGCCAGGATGGTTTCTATTTACAACTCTCTCACTCTCACTCTCTCTCTCTCTCTCTCTCTCTCTCTCTCTGTATATATATTTATGTATGTATTTTAAAGCAAAGTAGACTGAAAAGTAAAACTTCAGTGAAGGCAGTGTTTGAAGGGTCTCTGACTAGCTGTTCTGCAATTGCTTGTAGTCCACATCTTTTTGTAGCTGATTTGTCTGGGTTTTTCTCCCATTCTCACAAGCACATCTGTGTAGTTGTCTGCCTACTCTGGATTTGTAAAAGCATGTACTGCAAACTCCAAAAGAAACAGGTGGAGTCTGAAGCTGTGTAGCTTTTAAACAAAAAATGTCAGGTCATCAGTAAATTTGTTATATCTGAGAAAATATCTGAGAAAATATCACAAAGTCACTCTTTGCCATATCTTTCCATGTCTTATGGATTTGATTTTATTTAAAGATGTCTGCAGAATGGAAAACAAAACCAAAACAGCCCAGGAAACTCAGCACTGAAGTCATTGAGGTTGTTGATAATTACTATCACATTCTCAGTGTTTTGCTGATTAATTAAAAGACCTCAGTGTGTCCAGTGACACAATACATTTAGCAGATGTAGGAATGACTTTCTGAGCAGGATATGCTAATGTCAGGGTTATTTTCTACCTTTCTCTAATAGCAATCCTACATGCTGCATTATTTTTAGAACATAGTCTGTTAATAAAAAGCTCAGTAAGGATGGCCTTTAAAGAAGCCAGGATGATTCTTTTCCCCTCACATAACAGACTCTGACTCCCCTTCTAAATCCCAACTCAAAGCAGGCATTCCTGCCCCTTGATGTTAAAGGGTGCTACTTCACAAGGAGAGAAGTCACTATCTGACTCAATACTGCCATTTTTGGTTTCTACGGATTATAGGAAACATTACACATATTTCTTTGTAGTGTATTTTTCCACTGTCTTCTTTGTCCTACAGGTTTTTTTTTTCTTTTCTGACAAGAAAGCTAATTCCCCCACACTAGTGCTTCTAGGGCAAGGAATAATAAAGCCTGGAGTGCCCTTGCTTCACTTAATTTAAAAGTAAGCTTTAAAGAAACAAAAATAACCAGCGGGCTTTCTGCGGTGCATTAGTGAGACTATTTGCTTGTTTATTTAATGTGTATTTAAATACCTTCTCCAGTAACCTGCAGTGGGAGGGATTTGAAGCCCTACCTCAACATCTGTTGAGGTACCTAGAGGGACAATGGAACCTTTTTCCTCCCTCAGTCCAGAGAGGAAGAACAGTGGAGGTGTCTGGCTGTTGGGAAGGGCTCCTGCTCCATGGGCTGTCAGGGTGAAGCAGGCAGGGGGCACCGGCACAGCCCAAGGTTGTGCTGTAAGTCACTGTAGGAGGAGCCTGGTGTGTGGCTGCTGGGGTGAAATAGGCTCCATGGAGCAGCCCTGCAGCTTCACAGTACCCAAGGAGAGTAAGATAGGAAGATTACTTGGCAATTGCCATTCAGTCTGATTGTGAAAGAATCTAATTATGCAAGTTAGAAGCTTTCCACACGATGCGCGAGCATTCGGCACCTCAGTGTGTCAGAACCAGAAATGGGAAGAAAAGGGAAATGATTGCTCCCCGTGACTGCCAAATCTCTGTATCTGTACAAAGCTAGCACTTAATAAATAGCAAGTTATTTCCTTGTAACAGTTAATAAACTATAAACATTCATTTCAATGTTTTCTAATCTAAATGTGATGATTAGTTGTTGGTTTGTGGTTTTTGTTTTTCTTTTAAAAAAATGTAACACACATTCATTTGTTAAAATCTTGATGGAAGTAGAGAACTGTTTCTGCTTATGTCCCTTGGGAAATTGGCCCATCAATTTTTAACTCCTATAAAAAGGGATAGAAGAGAACTCCCAAAGACTAGACTTGAGCAGATTGTGGAGGTCCATCCCATCCTGCTTAATGCAGTTCAGATGTAGGAGTTTCCACCTACTCTAAAAGATGATTAGCTTCTAGTGATTTTCCATCACTAGCATAATTTTTAATGCTGTGCAATGTCTGTCTGCAGTCAAATTGTTCTGGTGAAAGCACTGACACAGATCGTATATACCAGTGTATGTGTGCACTTAGAATTTGTTTCTGTCTCTGTCTTGACCTCCCTCCTCCAGAATTGAGTTTCCAGACACACCCAGGTTTACACTGATCCTTAAAAACCCCAAGCAGTCATATTTAAAGGAATACAGAAAAGTTGTTCTATTTTTATCTGACTCTCTGTCACAGACTGTGGGGGTAATAGGCTTTGAGGAATTGTGGCGTGTCATTCCAGTAAGATGATTTGCAATCACAGGCTGTGTATCTTGTTAATTTGAAGTACAGGAAGAAAGTTTCATCACAAGTTTGTAGCAGCAAAGTGATTTGTCTGCCTTAGGCACCCAGCTCAGGAGAATCTGAAATTGGAGAGAGTATAAAGTGCATCTGACAACACTCAAAGCATTTGTTTGCCTCACTATGCTTACTATGTAAAGTCACCATGGTTTTTGTTACCTTGAATTGATTGTAAAATGTTGCCATCACAGAGTTTTGGGATTTCTTTATGATGTTTCCAGTATACTAGTTCATATGACTTTAATGCAATTTAATCTCCAACTTCTTTGGATCTAATGATGTGCCTGTATTATATTTATTGTTTGAATAAAACATATCCTCTCAAAGGGAATTTTCTGGCAGTCCTCTCCTTTCACTGCATTTTGGTTTGTATTTGGGAGTATGCGAGTTACTGTGTTGACTGGCCACTATAAGCACCCCAAAACCCATATGGCAGTTCCCTGGCAGGTCCTCTGTCCAGTGTATAGATCTCCTGTGCCGAATCAGGTGTTCACAAAACTGGGCACATCTCCTGGGGCAGTGTTCTGTTCTCTGTAATGCCTGGGGCTTTAGTCTGGCCAGCTGTGCACAGCTCCTGATTGACTTGAAGCATCTTCCTTTGTGCAAGGAGGAAGAATGAGGCATCAAGCTCTGAGCAAGCCAGAGCTGTGCAGCACACCGCGTGCTCTTCCCAGGCGGTGCTGGCTCTGTGTTCAAGTGCCACGGTGACTGCTGCCATGATGACCAGTGTCCTAACTCCCCTGTTTTAGCAGCTAGCTATTCCACCTGCAGAACACCCAATCACAAATTTGCCTTAAAGAGTAGGACAGTGTGAGAAAGTGGCTAAGTGAAGTTCTGTCGGTAAATGTGAATGTTTTTTTGTTCAGTGTACATGAAATTAATTTCACCATTTCTATATTTTTTTAATCTCCATAACATTCAGTTTTGCAAGTAGTCTCCCAAGTACTGTATTAACATCTATCTGAAAAGCTGCTAGCAGTACCCCTGGAGATTTCTCCCCAGCTCCTCTGTGAGTCCTCAGTATTGAATCTGAACATTGAAGTTGGTACAGATGGAAAATAGAGAAGGGAGAATAAGATTATGTAAGAATTGATAAAATGAGCATTGCCAAAGTCTCTGCAGAATGCCAAATTTAAGAAGCTTGGTAGAAATGAGAACTGAGAGGTTCCTTTTAGTTTTTCTCCATTGTGATGCTCCCATTGATGTCACTCTGAGATATCTTGGGGAAGCCTCTGTGTAATTCAGGACCAGGGGATCTGACAGAGTGACCAGCCACTTCACTGGCCTGCTGTGTGACCTTTCATTGTTTTACTTCTGTGTCACAGTATCCTTCCCTCCCTAGAGTTTGTTTAAAAATAAAATTTTAGTAAAGGATTCCTGAACTATAGCTAACATTTGCAAAGGATTTTGCTTCCCACAAAAAAGCAATGTAACGGCACCGTGACATGACACTTATTACTTGGCTTTATGCATTTATTATTTCTCCACAAATAGCTTTTTGGCTCAACAAAAAGGAGTGCTGGATGAAAAAATTCAGTGTCAGCAACTTCATATCCTCTCTATTGCTTTATTTACTTCTTTCTTGAAAAATCTCACTTATGTTCTTAATTTTACTGGGCACTTGCTGATCAGTTTTCTCATCACAGCAAGACAAATGGTTCTCTGCAGACATTATTTTCACATTCGTTGGTGGCAGGGGAGGAACCATGTCAGTTTATCAGATTGGCAGATGTGATCTAGGAGAACTTCAGTTTAACTTCATAATCTCTATTTTCCAATTACTGTTTTATGTTTTCTTAACTGGTCTTTTAAAGAGCTGGATTCTGTCTTGTCTTGTTTATTTATAGAATAAGTAAAACTGAGAGAAAAAGAATCTGGCATAAGACTCTGCTCGGCTTGGTGCTGCAGTGTCAAGCAGTGAGGATGGTGCAGTGCTATCAGAGCACCCACAGGGAGGGTGCTGTACCCCATTGCCTCTGGGATGCAGAGACACTCTGCAAAAGTCATCGGATGATCTTCAAAGTATCAACAGCAAGGTCATTAAAGACCTGCCAAGTGCAATGTCTGTTGGACTGTAGAAAACAAAGCACTATTTCAGGACTAATGGAAATTTCCACGAAACAGTCAGAGTGTGAAAAAAAGCCCCACACCCACCCAACCCTTAAAAACATTGCAGATTATAAGGTAAATGTATTAATCATGTTTGGTGGATCTATAGGAAGCTTTCCACAAAAAGAGTATAAGGTAATGTCACAGTATGTGATGCCTGAAATATAGAAAAGAGTTGGGGATTTTTATGCATAATTATATTTACATATTTATGGCAAGTTTCTGTTGAATATCATATTTCAAGTGTAAATTGGACTGCCTCCTTCTTTTCAGATAAGAATTCCCTTTATTTTAAATACTGCTGCAGCAAAGAAAAAAGTAAGAATAAACACAGAGCTTGGTACTCCAGTAGGAAAAAAGTTTTGTAAACAAATAGTTGTCCTTTGCTTAATGAGAAGCTAAGCAGAATATTTCTGTCAGCTCTGCTGGTGTAAGGGATTCAGAAGCAGTGTGTGGCCCATGAACATAAGGAAGAGTGACCTTGGTATCTTTAAATATTTCTTTGTTTTTCTTCTCTGATTTGGTGAAGCTGTGCTAATTTGGGGAATTTGTCTTATTGTGATGCAAATGATAAATAATGTACTAGCCAAAGCTGCAGAACAGAAATCAAATACTTTTGAAGTTGTTCAAATTATTTTTAATACAGTTTGGGACATTCTTCTTAGCAGTTTTACCCTAAAGAATAAATCTTGAATATGATTAAGTTGAAGAGCCACTTTAAATCCAGATTCAATAACAGTTTGTTTGTTCTACTTACGCTCATCTGTCTTTGGTTTTTTTTTGTTGTTGTTGTTTGCTTTGGGTTTCTTGAGGTTTTTTTTGTTTTAATGCTTATTTTTTTTCCTGTTTTCTTATTTTATCTTAGATTTTTTTCCTCTTTTGCAATATTCTTTCTTTTCTTAATTTAATTTTACCTGGGAACTCCCAAAACATAACTATTATCATTGTTTTACCTTTTAAACTATCTTTAAAAATAATTTAATAATGTGTAGCTATGTAGAATATATAGAATTATGCTCATATATCTAATTCTGATTTAAGTGAAAAATTAAATATTTCCTTTTTGACATGATCTAACAGAACAGGAAGAGATTATTGACATATTGTAAGAGCTTCAAGCAGAGGATTTGCTAATACTTGCAATTTGCCTAGCAGAGAAACTGTGGGTTTTTTAATACCAGGGGCAATGCATATTACTCCAGCAGGATCTCTCCTTTCTCATGACCAGAGACAGGAGTCTAGGAAACGCAGTGATACTGAGTCAGGGGAGGTTTAGGTGAAATATCAGGAGAAGCTTTTCATGCAGAGGCTGGTTGGGCACTGGAACAGGCTCCCCAGGGAAGTGGTCACAGTGCCAAGCCTGTCTGAGTTCAAGAAGTGTTTGGACAATGCTCTCAGGCACATGGTGTGACTCCTGGGGATGGTCCTGTGCAGTTGGATCCTGATGCATCCCTTCCACCTCAGCATATTCTATGAAAATGATAAATCTAGTGTCTCCCTTTAAGTGGACTGAGAAGGAGTTATTATTGATGAGTCAGCTTTGCTTCAATGCATGGAAAAATACTGGAACTAAAAACTAAGCTAAGTATTTGTAGGTATTTTGAAAAAAGAGAGTAACAAAGGGAGGTAAGTTATAGTCAATACAGACCTGTCAAAACCACATTAAATCTAATTAGTTTCCAGTCAGGACTGGCTTATGCCCCTTGTCAGTAGAGGAAAGGTATTACATATGGTTACATTAGGGCTGTGGATATTTTCATAAGCAAAGGAGATACAGTCTAGACTCGAGATGAATCATTAGAGAATGAATTCAGACTCAAAGACTATACTCAGCAGTTTTGTGGAGTCCACTATCAACTCTTTTAATTATCTATCTGGATAGTAGTTTAGAGAGTGTTCTTACTATCTTTGTAAGTGGCATCCTCCTGGGAGAGTCAGCAAGCACTTCCAGGCAGGGCTTTGAGACAAGCACTGGCCTGGGGGGATCGTGGTGTTGCCCCTCGGGCACTGGACTTTCACAAGAGGTCAGTTTGGCCGGCAGTGACCACAGCTGAGCCTGGTTCACACTAATGTCACACTGAGATCTGTCAGTGGGGAGTGCTGGAGGGGGGACAGGGCACACAACAGCTTCCACTCAGAGGTGGGAGAGCCTTGGAGCTGCTTTGTGGGGTCAGCCTTGGGACACCCCTCTTTCTGCAGGGATTGGCTCTTGGAGATGATCAGTGGATGAGCAGCTGAAATTAGCAGAACCTGTGAAACTGGGAACACATTGATGAATCTAGAGGAGACAAGAAGGAAGCATGTTAAGTCTTCAAATAAGTAAAATGTTTCCACTAAAGCTGGGTAACACAAGAAGAAATTAATTAACTGTGCCATGAAAGATTTCCGTTAGATTTTAGCAAAATATGATGGCTACTCATAAGGTTAAATAAGTACTGGGACAGATTCTTGGAAAAGGCTTTCATTACTAAGGACCTGAACAGTCAGGTTAGAGAAGTGTCTATTTGCCATGAACATCTGACATGTGCTTTGATCCTGCTTGGTGGAGGTAAAGAGCTTAATGAACGACCCTTTAGTTTCCCTTCCAGCTTTAGGTTTTAAGATTTTATGATAGCATAAAAGATTCCAGAGCAAAAAGATAGCTTTAGAGTTCAGCCATTGGAGAATGTTCTGAAGAGCCAAAATTCACATTTTGAAAGTAGGCACGTGTGAAGTTTTTTTGACAAGATCCAAGAAAATTTAAAGATGGGCCCACACACCCTTTAGAAGACCTCTATCTCCTTTTCTCTAATATGCTACCAATTAGGGTGACTCTTCTTCTCCGTGATACCATAGCGTTGTCTGATTTATGGAGTGGCTGATGTTTTCCAAAGATCTTTCCCCTCACTCTTCATCTATAAAAATGTCTCCCTTGGAGGTTTTTGATTAACATGGAACAAAGAAATATTATTTCACTTGTGAGGATATTTTTGCTGTACTAGAAATATTCTCAAGACTGTGAACTTTATGGGGGGTGTTTAGCAACATAGATTCCACCTATTTTCCCACATTTGCTTTATAATATCAAGTCTGAGTTTAAAATACTTAAGCATTTCCACTGAACATTTTCTCTAGTAAAACGGTATTAAAACCATATTTCTGAAACAAAAACTACAGTATGACCAAAACAGTTGGAATGTTCCCACTAAGTCATATCTGCAATACTTGATAGTTATTGGCATTTTAGATTTATGTAGGGCCAGCTGTGAGACATTCACAAAACAGAACTTTTGATTTATTTATTATTAATAATAAGCAGAAGTCTGCATTGAAAAACAAATTGCACAATGTGACAAGCTAAGGAAATGAGTAAATTCCTTGTGCCAAACATGTGATTGTGCATTTGCATAATGAATTCATTTGCTCATAAATGGTCAGAAAAAGGCTCATCCGCCATGTACAAAATATTCCATGCTTTGATTTTTTTAATGTTTGTATGATGAATAAACATGATGAAACTGCATTTAAGCATGTATCAAAAATTAGTTTTGTTGTTTGCTAGTAATCTGCTGTCAGAAAGCCATCAACTTATCCATGTGATCTTTAGCTTTTAAAAATATATTCTTCTTCTTTTTTCAGATATGCATGGCTAATTATTGTATAATTGTTTACAGAAATAGCAGGGGAACTACTGAAATTAATTCTGTTTTTCAAGACAGCTTGCCAGCTCATACACAGATATTGACACCCATCCAGTTTCCCACTCATAGGGAGTTTCCTTTCTATTTATCAGTGGTTTTTACTTCTACCAAGTATCTATCTGACTCCTCCTTCAGATTTATCTAAAAATTTAGCAATACTATTTTAATAAGTCAGTTTCAATTTCTTTTTTAACACATCTTTGATTAGGATGAAAGATTGTAGCATTTGATAATGTACTTATAATAGCCTATTTCTGTGCGAGGGAAGATGTTGTTGCTGGAAGTGTGATAAAGCAAATAGTTTATTAAATATGTGTAAGTCCATTTTTTTTAGGGAGAAGCCATTTGGGAGACCAAAATACTCACAGGTTTCTGGTTTCAGATTTATCTAAGTGTTCTTTTTTTAAGGAGAAGATATATCTGATCTAGTGCAATTCTACCAAATTGCCAGGGGCCCAAACCACATATTATTGAACCCAAAAAATAGATTCCATTATTTGACTGTTGTTTAAATTCTGAGGCAATATATAAAAAAATCCTCAGCATGTTTACATACCACAAGTTATATGAACAATAGAACTGGACTATATATTCAAAATGTCTACTTTATTAGAACATGATGTTTAATATTGTGACATCACAGAATAATACTATCAATTTATGATTACAAATTTGTCAATTAATAAAAATTGTTGTAGACATGCAGTAGGATTTCAAACAGTACTATTTTCTGCAGGAACTTACTCCAAACAGTATTAAGTCTTCTTCCTTATCATTGCTGTCCAATGACATTTTCTTATTCTTTTGTTACGCTTCTGGTTGAATTTTAGATGAAAAAGTAGGAGCCATGGTGATATTGCTTACGTTAATGACACAGCTCCCTTTGATGTCAATAAATCCATACCCCATTATCCTTACATTTCTGTTTCAGTTCCCATGGGTATGTATGATATTGCATAGGTAGTAATCTCACATAGGTCTATGCTTGGTAATCATGGAAACATAGAGTATAAAATCAGCTTAGAGTATAAAATTTTATAAAATAAAAAAATACCTATTTGAAAAAAGTAAATTAGAATTACAATCTACAGGACCCTCTTTTTAAAATCAGTAATCTAATATGGCTTTCTACATTTAAAACTGCAACATCAGCAAAAGAGTGAAGCAGTGCTCATTCTGACTCATGTCCAAAACCATTTCGGTGAATGAAATGCACCTGTTGAGATCAGTGACCTTTGGCTCACACTCTGCCTCGTGCCTGTAGGGGTTGAGATATGTAAAATAGGTGAATATACACTTGATGGGCCATCAGGTTAGAAAAACGTCATCCTGCATGGTTACCAACCAGCTATCAATTTCTCACTTACGTGGTCTTTAAGTCTCTAAAACCCTCATGGATGTGGCATGAAAGATGCAGAGCTTTCCTTTCTGAGTGTTTCAGCAAAATGCTTAAATCGGGTAAAGCTGCAAAATAGTATCTGACAGTTTTGAAGCCCATTTAAAAATGTGTATGAATTTTTTTATAGATTTGCATGACAGCAGTCAGGACTGTTTACTGTAACATGGACAAAAAAATCAAATTTCATTTAAAAATGAAAGCTGACTCTTCAATAAAGCAGGTAAAGAAGTAAATTAATCTCTACAGGATACTTTTAGTGAGAATTCCTTAAAGTTAAGCAAACAGAACAGTCATAAACATCTAGTTTTGCCTGGTTTTCAAAATTTGATACCCCTGTTTTTTTGGGAAAATGTACCAGGAATACTCTGGTGAAATTCATGTTCCTATTTCAGGATTAATTTTTCATGTCTTTCTTACATGCTAAGTCGTTAATGTAAAGTGCTGATCATGCTTTCTTTCATCTACCAAATCTCTGAACTTCTTGTTTAACTTTAACGATGAACAAATCAAGATGTCATTTCTGATAGGACTGAGAATTTCCTGACAGCTCATTTGTCTGTCAATAATAAAATCTGATCTTTCTAATACAGGCCAGATTCTGCACTGTGGATCAAATAAAAATGAAAAGCATGTGATGATGCTGGCTTTTCAAAGCTAAAATAATGATTGAAATCCTGGAAGATATTTATTATACTAAGCTTTCTTTTCTGAAGCAATATTAATAGCTGCATGAATCAGAGTTATTTATCTAAAGATGGATCTGGTGTACTTCCACCTCCCTTGAGATTTTGGGAAGTTAAACATGCCTCTCTCCTGCTATTTTTCTTCATTCCCTGTCTTGGAAGCAATTGCTCTCAAAAAGGCCTGTACTCTTTCTATGCGAGAAGAGAAAGAATATACTGGGGAGCAGGGAACATCTTGAAGTATTTGGAAACCTACCTTTGCAGACTCACTTCATTCTGGGTGAGGAATAGCTTGATGCAAACTACTTTTGGATATTATGGTAACCTACTATAAGATAAAATACAATAAATATACATTATCACCTTATATATACCAAAAATATGGTTCAAAAATTTTGTTCAGATGGGTAACAAAGTGAAAGGAAACCCCACTGCTATGATCTACTTAGTGACAGATCAAACTAAAAAGGTGTCTCAGGAGGTCTGGTTCTCTGCTAGCTGCTTTCTGGCTGTTTAGAGTTGTAATTCTCTCTTATTCTGTGACTGCTTTCCACAGAAGTATCCCTCTCCCTGGGAAACATGAAATGTGTTTGCTTTTATAGCCAAATTTTTTCTTGGAACCTTCCAGGGATTCCATTCAGATCCAGATTTTCTTTCATGTTTATCTCTAAATTTTTGGTGGAAGGTTTTGTTATATTTCCCATTAAATTACTAGGAGTCTGTCCTTCCTTTGTATGTAAAAGTCATGTCTGCAGACCTGTTTTCATCCTGTGTATTTGACTAGCTTGCAGGTGACTGGGATTGGAAGGAAGGCCTGATGATCTTGTCAGTGTCTGAAGGTATCCTCTCTTCCAAGGAAACACTGATGTGAGAGGCTTTGGCTGGTTACTGGAATCATTCAGATGGGACTTTCACTTTGCTATCATCTCGGTTGTGGTTTCAGCTTTTTGTGTGAATATCCTATAAAACAGATCCACCAAACAGTTCAGGTTAAGAGTAAACTCCTCAAGGTCTTATTATTTAACAGCATAATTTCTTTATAAGTTGTGTATGTTCAGTGCAGAAGTGTCCTTTTCTTTAACTTTTAATTGAAAACCTATATATTTCAAAAAATACTTCATATACACATCTAGATGAGGTTAATGTATACAACCACAACGTGCTGTTAACTGAGCCTAAACATATCAATAACTAAACAGTGCAGGATTATAATATATATGAGGCAACTACAGTTAAAATGTATATTGGAAAAAAAATATTCTTGGAAAATATTCTTTGCAAGTAAATTCTAACAGTGATTACCTCTGTGCTGTAAATCCAAGATCTCTGAATATACAAGAGACTGCATATCAAATAAATATGCATAAAATATAAATAATATTGGTTCTTAATAATTTGGCTTTTTTTCTGTTTGTTTTTGAGCATCAATGGACTGTTCATCTTGATATATAAATAAGAGGAAGAACGAAATCAATATGCCGATAAAAAAATCCCCTATCAAATTGCTTTCAGAGCCTGGATAAGCTTTCTGCAGTCCTTTGGTGTGGAGGAGGAGTTTTTTAGTTTTTTTGCTTTTTTTTTTTTTTTTTTT
>VZSE01013199.1:0-269150 GCA_013398275.1 Promerops cafer | reverse complement strand
TTTTTTTTTTTTTTTTTTTTTTTTAATTAAGAAGTAGATCTTCGGATTCGATAGAGAAGAGGGAAGGGCTTTACATCCTTTGTTTTTCAGTCTTCTATGACATCTCTGTAGGACTCTGTATATCTTGCCTCCTAGTCCCTCAGAAAATGGGGAATAAGTTCACTGAGGCAGTGGTAGAGACTTCAAAGAATGAGTCCTGAGCACAATTTAACTGAGAAAACTTTATTCATGCTTGAAATAGTTCAGTCATGGCCTGGATGCTGGCATCTGTATTTACTGTTCTTAGTGTGCCTGTATATATTTTTTCTATATAAAAGGGAATAAGTATTATGTGCAGGATTAATGTGAGTAAGAAATCATGAGATGAAAGATGCCATGGAGCTAAAAATTGTTTTGAGTATATTTAAGTCCTGATTTTTACTTTTTCCCCCTTGGATATGACTGAATTTCCCTAGTAGACTGAAACTAGGTCAGTGAACGGATAATTTATTCACATAACTACAAGTATTTTTTTGAGTTGTTGGTTTCACTGTTTTTCTTGTTTATCAAGATATATATTAATGAGATTTTGATATGTTCAGCCAATTTCCATTGGCTACTAAATTTGCAGAGTTATCTACTATGTGTATAGAAACGAAGGAGCAGGTCTTGCAAGGTGCTGTGTGGTGTAAAATTTCCTTGACACCAGTAAAGCTCAGCATTTTCATTGCCTCCCAGGACTGTAATGGAATATATGAAAATATTTTATTGCTCCATTTTAATATTTATGGTTTTGCCTTTCATGCTATGGGATTTGAAACCACACTACAGAGTGACAATGAAATGTGAAACTTTCAAGAGGTTGCTTTTTGTTTTGAAGGCGATGTAGTGTTCCTGCTGAAAAAAGTGGTAATGGACTCCAATTAGTATTTGGGCTGCAAAGAAACAGAATTATTCTTCTTAAACCAGAATACTCATAAAAAATATACAGTCCAAAGAGTTTTTATTGGTTGGTGGCAACAGAACTTCATTTTTCCCTAGATCAGATCTATGCTGGCTTTTTGGTGTTTTTTCTTAATACTTTAAAAGTTCAGCTTAATCTAATTTTGATGTTTAATATTCCTTTGTTTAAATAGTATCTCGTTTTAAGAAAAATATTTTAAAGGGCATAATTTCACGCTCAGGTTTACATTAACATCTTGTGAAATCAGATACATGTTAAATTAGTACTGGTCAGAAATTAACTATTACCACGAGGCCTCTGTGTTTCCTTATGTTTAACTGCTAAAATGGTGAAACTCAAGAAAATATCTAATGTCCACCTCTTAACAACACAGAAGTGTTGGCTGCGCTTTCAGCCAGCCTGATGCCATTTCAACAAAAACTGAAGAGAAATACTATGTTTCCTGCACTTAGTAGCAGATTGAACTAATCTCCTGTAGAAAAGCTACTCATGAAAGCAGGCTTCATCTTCAAAAGCACTGAATCAAATCCCCTCCTGTTCAACTCATAGCATTTCTTCCTGGAATCTCACTGCACCCTATGATAAAAATCCAAAGACTGAGATATCATATGAAGCTTTTTGCCTGGTCACTTTACTCTGGGGCCACTAAGTTATCCATTAGCTTGTGTGTTACTGGCTTTATATTTACATTCAGAGCATAGCACAAAATCATAGAATAGTTTGTGTTGGAAGGGACCTTTAAAAGTCCAAAACTCCTGCAGTGAGCAGGGCCATCTTCAACTCCATCAGGTTGCTCAGAGCACTGTCCAGACTGACCTTGAATGTTTCCAGGGATGGGCATCTACCACCTCTCTGGGCAACCTATTCCTGTTTCATCACCCTCACTGTAGAAAAATGTATTCTTTATACCTGTTTGAAAGCAACCCATCTTCATTTTAAAATTATCCCTCGTCCTATTTTGACAGACCTTGCTAAAAGTCTTGATGTCTTAGTAATTTTATCCAGCAACTGACCAAACCTTACTTGCCAAACCTGCCTTCTCTCCTTCCCCTTCTTCCTATCCCCTAAACAAGAGTAATGCTTTTCCAGGATGTTAGAAAATATTTCTGTTATTGGAGGAGAGTTTTGGAGTACAACCAAAACCAAATAGTAAATATTGAAACTATTTTAACTTTGTCCAACAGATGTTTCAATTTTTTGCCTGAAATCACAAAGGAACTTAGCTGCCATTCACAAGGTGAGGTTTAAGGCATAAGATGTCTTTATATCCTTTAAATTCTTAGGCAGTATACAGACCAAAGTAGGTATCTGAATACAGGTGTGAGGAAGGTGTTCCAATTTCCAGATTTTAGAATAATAAGACGTTGCTGTTTCTTCTGTTAGTAGTAGTCCTCCACTGTTCAGTGATTTAGAATTTGAATTTACTTTCTGAGAATATTATCTTTCAATATTCTAACTGCTTCAATTCAAACCTGAGTTAATGATGAACACTGTACCCTTTCCACAGGCTATGTTGCTAGAGAAAGAGGTATTATCCTGCCCTTCATCCTCTCCTGATTTTTTTGGGGAACTGAATCATGCTGATCTGTTTCTTTGTATGTTCACAGCAAAATGGAAAGATCATGCAATCTGGGATCTCTTTTGATACACATTGATACACTAAATACACTCAATATGTTCCTTATACATTGTGGGAAAAGTACATGACTTATAAGGAAAATTTTTTGCAAATTTCTATGAAATAAGTACTTTCAAATAAAGTTGTATTATTTTTGATCTCATGTATGTGATATTGTATGTTTTAAACTGGAGAAAGAAAGGTAATAGCAAACTCAGTGTGTTATGCAAACCAGACCTTTTAAACATGCAGAACGATAGTAGAAGGATCCTATACTTTTTATTTGAGCTTATTGAAGAGGTCAATATGTATAAAGTGGACCAAATGCTCCTCTGGCAAGGACAATTTTCCCTTTATTTTTAGCTTCTCTTGTTTTGTTAAATGGTATCAGTCCTTGAAGGTGCATCTTTAATAACTCTTCTCCACAGGAGCTCAATGTGGTTCACAAGCAATTTAGCACTGCAATATTTCAGTGAGGGCTGCAATTGATGGGTGGGAATAATGTTCAAAGAGACCTGGTATAATCCCCAGAGAATTGTGTGTCATATTCTGGTATGAGATGCAGGCCTCTCAAACCCAGCCCTGCTCCTTAGCCACAGATCAAGGAACAGACAAGAAGAGAGTAGGTGTTATAATACATTTAGGGTTAGGGTCTGTAGAACACAGAAGGTTATATGTCAGAGTAAAGTGTAATTTTTGTAGTTTTATAGGGGTGTCTTCAACACTTTTACTTATGGTATTAGCATAGTATAATTATTCAGTGTTACTAATATTTTATTCTGCATTCTAATTTACAACTTCTATCAGTCTCCTGACAAAGGCATGTTTCGAACTTATTTCTTAAGTACCTGCTTATGCTTTTCAGCTGAAGTCCTGTACTGACACAGAAGTATGGAAGGGTATTTCTATTAATGTTTTAGAGATAAAAATCACTGAATTCTTTCATCCCTATCTGATTTGCTCAATAGAACAAGTCACACAGACCAAAATACTAATTTTCCATGTTACTTTTACAAAGCAATTTCTCACTTTTTAAAAAAATCAAACCCACACTGCTCTTGTTTTAAGTGTTACTGACTCAAACAAATGTATGACAATGAAATTGTCATGAATAATCTTGCTAAACAGACTACACTCTTTGTGAGTTCAAAGGCTAAACTATTGCCAGAATGAAATTTAGACTTGTCTCTGCTAAACATCTGTTCTTTCAGAGTTACCAGTGATGTGTCCCTTTGACCTGTTTCATCTGAACTTTGCTGGAAATGAATTTTCAAACTACTAAATCTAACTTCAGGGTGTGAATCACTCCTGGGTGATGATAGGTAATTGGATGGTGAGCTCACAAGGGGCATGAGAGTACCGGAGCTCATATGTTCTCAAATGAAAGAACAAAAAAAAGTTAGGGTTGCAAGTTAAGGATGGGTGAGGGTGGAGTTTCTCTTTATTATAAAGAAAGCAGATTTTTTAGTGTGTTTGTTTTATGACAGTTAATTTTTATATCAACAGGTGAAGATTTTTTATGCATCATGTATTAATATAAGTGATGATAACACAGAAGCATACTGGCTGGATAAAACATTCTTATTTATAGCAGGCAAATAAACCTCTCTGAGCAGATTTTTTGAGCGGAACAAGCATAAACCTATTCTGCTATTGCAACACTTGTAACATTCAAGAATCCTTAGGACTTCTGGATGGCCTGACCTAGGAGAGGGCAATCCTTGCCCACAGGCTGCTTGGCAGCTCATCAGTTATGGTGTACTTAGTGGTGAAACTAGCAGTGTGGGGTAGACTATGTGATATACACATACTCATCTTGAAAAGAGGAGCTCTACTAGTTCTGCTGCTCTTATTTCTATGAGAAAGAGGCAGGATTTGCCTCTGCACTGATGAAATCTGCTTGTAAAATCATTCTTACTAGAACCATCCAGTTCTACTAATGAAATAGATTTCTCCTGTATTTTCTGAAACTTGGGAAAACTCATCAGCCTTGAGTTTTCCCAAGGTTGTTGTAATTGTGTCAAGTTCTCCTCTTGGTAGCAGTCCTACCTACACGATGGGTTCACTGGTGTTTTGAAAGAGAGAACCCTATCTGCTGTATGTGTTTGCAATCTTGTTTCCATCTCAAATGACTCGTGTTAATTATTTTTTGGCTGATATGATTGCCAGTCTTCTGCTGGGAATGCATTATCAGTGTGTTTCTGTGTAGATGTAGGTTCTTAAGCAAAGTGTGTATTGCTCCACAGGGAGCCAGTCGGGTGAGAAGAGGGTGAGGTTTATTGTTGCAGTGAACTATACCAGTGGGGATTCAAAGCATAGTGGAAAAGGACACTTTGGGATTCATTCAACAACATGCATAACCTTGGCACGGATCCCAGTGTATCGGTGTTGAACTGAATAAAACAAATATTGGATTGCTGAACAGAGCTTTCTGAAATGTCTTGCATGTGTTTCTGCTTTACACGGTAAATATTTGTAGATCTGTTTTAAGTTAATATTATTGACACAGATTAGGTGAGGAAAAGAGACCCAAACTCAAAAAACATTCAGAAGCTTGCTTAAACTATTAGTTTATCCCTTCTAATGCTCTGTGACACTCCTTCAGTATGTATTTATTTCTGTGGAAATACCAGAGTGCCTGATATGTGTTTCCTAACTATACCATGTTTAATAGCACTTCTGAGAGAGAGGCTTACTGCATGATTGATATCATATTTTTACTGAAGACATAATGAAAAACAAGAAAGAAAAAGTTTGAAAACCCTCAGCAGAACTTTGAATCGTATTTCCTTAGTGTTGTATTGCATGATTAGGAAAAAAGGAGGATGAGCAACTATTTCCTGTCTTGTAACTAAAAAAAAATCTAAATGTCGCACTGAACCTCCTTTTTAGAACTCTTCTTCTTTCTCTCTGCCCCCCTGAAGAAGTCCACTGCTCTCTGGTCCCTAAATATTAAAGTCAGTGCAGGTTTTGTCATTATGGAAGCCCATCTGTACAAATTTTCAATCAGTAACTGTGTTCTTTCCTAACTGAGGCAAAATGACTTCAGCAGCACCTCCCTCTCTGTTACCTTCTCCCACACAGGCACTCTGGGCTGCAATAGCATTTGGCACTTTTTTCAGATGTTTTTCCGTAATTACTTTTGCCTGCTTTCTTTCTCGTGTTAGCCTTTGTGAGAATGGCTTACAACTATGTTTATAGGAACAATGCTTTGTAGAAAAGACCCAAAAATAACACAGATGTTATGCTACTAATTTATTAGTTGCTATTGTGAATTTGGAGTTTTATTAAGAGCACTTGTGCAAATAGTCACAGTTGATAATATGAGGGCTGAAGCACAGTGTCTTCAAAGCCCCTAAATCCAAATGGCACTGGTCAGCCTGTTGCTGCAGACTGCCTTTGAGAGCACATGGCTTTTAAAATTTCCTAATCATGGACATTAAGCTAGCTAATTGAAACACTCCAGCCCTTCTGCAAAGGCAGAAGAAAATTACCTCAAGCACTAAGCAGAGACCAACATTTAGTGTGTCCTGCCCTACTTTCCTCAGCAGCCTCTGCACAGCTGTGGCATTAGCCCTGCTGGAGTGGTAGTCCTACCTGCACACCAGCGCCAGTAAATAGTTCACGGAGAGTTTTTCAGAACACAGAAGTAGACACCCCTTCTCTGTCTCTGGGCTTTCTCTGCAGCAGCTGTTGTTGATAAGAAATTCCTGTGTTCTTGGGGGTCAAGCAAGCATTACAGGTGGTGGATGGATCTCTCTGGAGGGATGTACACAAGAGTGCAGTTGAAACATGACCCCTCCATTACAATACCTCCTGTATGAGAGTCTAAAAGTAATCCTTTTCCAATCTTATTTTCAAACATGCAGTCAATGCATGACCTGGCCAGTGACGGCCAGCCTGTTTCTCTTCAACTGCATCCTTACATCTAAGAAAAGAAAATCAAAACCCACCTAATTTTATGAGAAATCAAACCAATCTTCTTTAAACACACTTATTTCTCTACTGAGATTATCAGGACAAATATAAGGTCGAAGGAAGCTATATTAAAATGTGCTCATATAAGAGTAAATATTGAACATAAATCATATTTCCCTTTCCACTTTTCTAAAGCTGCTAATAAGAAATACCTGCTAAGCTGCCATGATGTTACACTCAGAATTCTTTGTTCTATATTAATATTTGATAAATGTTGTGTTCTGAGGTTTAGAATCTAGAAATCTATGTCCTGAGAGAAGTGCAGATTTTTGGAACACAATAGAAGAAATAAATCACAGGAACGTGTGGCTCTGGAGTAGAAGATAGAGCTCATAAAGAGAAACAAACAAATAAAGTAGGCATATGTGGCAATCTATACACATTCACAACACCTGACCTTGTCAAACTGTGATCTCTTTAGTGGAAAGCTTGCTGAAATGAAAACTAATTTTAAACTTCAGTTAGATGTGTGTGATATTGCACCTTTAAAAGATGAATATTTACTGTTTTGTAAGTTGATTAGTCTTTTAATGTGCATTCAGCACATCAGACAGGGCACAGTAATGGTTTCTAAGCCCTACTCAAGCTGTTATTATTGGCATATTTTTTCACCAGTGCATAATCATTTTGGCAACCAGAGTGTGGCCAATAGTGGTTCTGGCTGATGGGTGTAGAAAAAGTTCATTGGCTAGCTAAATCCTGTCAAATTTTCCTTTACACATAATTTGGCTGGTAGGGTTTTAAAAATTGCTCTGTAATAATTCCTTTTGCACCAAGCCATGCATGACGCTTGTGTTATTTACAGTTAAACCAAGTCTTTTGGGATCTGAAATACCATGTTTCCTGATTCAGCTGTATTTGTACCTACACAAGTCTGATTATTATTATTATTTTAATTGTATAGATACAAGTTTTGGTTTTGATTGAAATTTGATTGTCTAAAACCCACTCCCAGGAAAAGGGAGTAATACTGATTTTCCTATTCTTTGTTTTTTCTTCTTCTTTAAACAAAAGTCAAAGTAGTTGTTAAAATCAAATGTGAAACTTTAGTAAATTTAGTTTCCAAGTCAATGAGGTGGCCATTTACAGAAAAGTGTTAGTAAAATGGAAGTTATGAGATGAACAGTTTTCTCACTGTAGTACCTTCCCTCCTAAGGGACAAGAGCACACAGTGAAAAGCAGTGCCCTTCTGTATGACAAGCAAGAAATATTCCCCTTCCTTCCCCGGTTCCTGTGGTCCCAGAGTGGCAGTGGAGATCCTTATCTGCACCTCAGCTGGGCCAGGACTGAGCAGTGCTTGCCTTCAGTGGGCTGACCACGACAGTGAGGGCTCAAGGATGTGTTTGAGGTGTGTATCTTCAGGCCCTGCTCCCTGCAGAGACTGACAAGGCTGTGCTAGAGCCCAGGGAGTCCCTGAGAGCCTCATTTTATAAGCACGGGATCCACCCTTATTGGCTCTGGTGCTTTTGGCCATCAGCTTTCTCATAAATTGTTTCAGAGGAGTGGAATGACAGGAAGGTGGCTTTCTACCAACTGCAAAATGTGTTTTCTGATTCAGTGGTGAAATACCCAGAGACCTCTGTCTTCAAGGACTTGATGTTGGCACGTGGACCTCTAGCCTCAACGCAAATGCTCATAGGTTATGACATGCTACATCTTTACAGGAATTCTTGGAAATTTTGAGCTGTACCCCGCTTCTGACTGATATCCCTTGGCCTTGCATGTGGCTTTCAGCTTCAGACTTGCACCAGTGTTGTTGAAGTAGTCTGTGTGTGTCAGCTCTGCAGATGTCTGTTAATTTTGCCACTTGGAAATGTTCCTAGAAGGAAACCTACAGATGCAGGTAGGACCTATTGTGCAGGATTCTGGTCTCTGGCAGTCATGATACGCAGTGTGTGTGAGGGGAAGGAGCCTGGGGGATGGTCTTTTGGCTGTGTTCTGTTGCACCAGGACATGAAGGACCCAGCATGTGTCCTTCACTGGCTGGAAAAAAAGAAATTGCAGCATGTTGTGTTGACACCGTCTGTATGTTTAGGACACCAGCAAGTATAATCTTCTTGTTAGCACCTGCGTTTCCTTAGCATGCTACCTCTGTATTTCCCCTTAGAGTGGGGTCTGGACAAGAAGGAATAGACTCACATTGAGTGGCTGTGGAGATGGGCAAGTGATACTCTACTGTGGCAGTGTAAATGCAGCTCAAAGCTACTACAGCAGTTCAACAAACGTAGGCACAGGCAGCAGCTGCACAGTGGTTCAGATCAGCACTTGGAGGATTCTGCCTAGTTCTTTTTTTTGTTCTGCATCAGATGCTTAGGAAAATTTCATAGTTATTAGGTTACTGAATTGATTTTCACCTGCCATTTTGTCTTAAACTGGAACAAATATCATGGAAACCAGCCTGACAGTAAGCATTTGGTCCCCCAGCACAGCACAGCAGTTTAGCAATGGCAGTGGGGAGTCAGACAGAGGTAGCTGGCTGTTGTATGTGCCATGCAGGAACACCAGAATACGCTCCCGGTACCAAAGGGCTCAGAGAATCTCTCATCAATACAGCACTGTGCAGTGCAGATATACTCAAAGCATCCCAGGGCAGGCAGTCCCACTTCCAATGTTTAGAAAATCTGTCCCTCTAGGTTTTGACCAGTGCAGACGTGCTTAAAATGCTGTGAGTCTTTCGGGGTTTATTGAAGTACTTAATTTTATAAAGTGTGCTCATTGAAGGCAGGTTTTGCTGTCATCACTACAGATGCAGATCTCATCACTACATCACTGGAGGTTGCTCTTGGGACTCATATCTGAATGCTTTGTCCTTGCATTCCTAAACAGAGAGGCAAGAGGTTTCAAAACCTCTCATTTGCATCTTAAAGTACTTAGACTCCTTGCTACCATATTTTTAATGTTATCACATATGAAATGAATACTCTGTGACAATTTCTGTATTTGTGCATTCCCAGCCTTTGAACACACTTGGGGCTAACCTTGTACTTCAGCGTCCAATCCATTTAAAATATATTTCACAGTCTTATTTTTCTTCATCAGAAGCATCTAGCTACTGCTTGGGGCATTTATAAATTATTCGTAGAAGCACATACAAAAATTATATTGGATCAATATTCACAAACCAGCAAGGTTTCAAATAACATGTAGACATTTTGCTCTAAGCTATTGAAGTCTGTTCCAGTTTTGAAAGAACCATTACTTTTAAATCCTTATAAATCTGTGGGAAATGATAATGTTGATCCTTTTATTTTTGTCTTACTGCACATTCAATTTGTATCCTACAGAGTGCACTATATAACTTTTCCTGAAGTGAACAGGACAGGATCATCTATACAGAAAAGAGCTGTGATATATTGCACGTATAAAATAACTTTATAGTTGGACAATGATTAAAAATAAGATGTGCATTGAACCGATCTCATCTTTCTGTGTTCCTACACACTGTCAAGAATCCCTAAGAAATGTGCTTATCAAGAATTGACAGAGTATTATGCAAACATTGACTTTTTATGGCAACTTCAATCTGGATTTATGCCTGAAAACCTTTGCTATATTGTTATTTTGAATAATGAGAGGTATTTATAATGCTGTGAAGCATGAACAAATTTTGAAGGCAACTTTTATATCTCTCTGAGGCCTTTAGCATGCTGAGAGCCTGCAGTTGAAGTCTTCCAGGCCCAAGGATTTCTACGACAGCTACATTTCAGATTTTTGAACATATGAATTAGGGATTTTTTCTTTTTACTCTACTGGGACATATTTTGAGCACTCCTAGTCATTTTGAAACCTAGGATTCTAGGTTAATTCAGATCCAGAATGACAGTTTCCTGAATTATACATATATGCACAAAATTTCTTCTCAAACAGGATAGTGGAATAAGGTGGTGACATTTCACTAGGCGTAGAAGGTCCAAGATTTTGTTTTGAGGAAATCAAGACTTTGTCAGCCACTTTTACAAGATTTTGGGAGAACAGGAGCAGTACAGGAAGAATTTGAACCTTCCATGGTCCTTATGAAGAAATTTTGATATTAGAGAACCCATTTTTTGAGCAGTTCTGAAGCCCTAAAGCTAGAAACTTGTTTTTAGACTTTGGAGTCTTGAGTAATATACCAAAAGAAGTGAGGAGGTGATCTAGGAGGAAACCACGTACATTTATGATCAGACCTGTCTGTTTTTCACAGGAATTTTGTTGGAAAGACATATTCCTGGGAGGTAGTTAATTTTCAAGGGACTAGGATTTTTGTTTAAAGCAACATTCTGTCAGAAAATGTAGAGCTGTCATCACCAGGTTTTGCTGCTGTGCTTAGAAATGGCTGGTGAAGAAATGGCTAGTGAATTCTCAACATTTCTGTGTAGAGAATGTTACTGTTTTCCTTTGCAGAATGAGTTAAGCACTGCCACAGACAAAAGCTTCAATCTCCTTTACAACAGCCTGCTGGGACAGCTGAGCCTCCTCTCTAGCTCACACTCATGCATTTGGAAGACAATTTCCCCCACATCTGCTACAGGGAAGACAAGCATGTTGTTAGGCATTTAGCTCATCATTTGATAAATGTTTGAGCAGAAGAGGTGGGTAACGGCTTACTCTTCCTCTTCCAATCTGTATAAATAGTTCCAGAGATGCTGATGGCTTTGTGCCCTGTAGCAGTAACTGTTTTTTAATTTAAATCTGAGGGCAAGTGCTGTCCTCTTTTAATACAGTTCTCATTTTTAATGACAGGATTCTGGACAGAAAGAAAAAGTAGTGTTGCTTCAATTTGGGCCTAGACTGGAAAGATAGAAGAATCTTTTGCTTTTTGTGGTAATTCTATTATCAGCTTGTTTGATGACTATAAATGCTTTTTTCCTCAACACAGCTTTACTAATACCTTGGCAAATCGAAATGATTTACACCAAAATTATCTATGTTACTAGGCCTTTAGGGTAGGACATGTATAACTTTTGTTTATACACACTTGGGTACTTGTGATGTTCAAACAAAAAAATAATGCATCTGTAATGGTATGCAAGTGACACATCTGCATGTGGTGTCACAGCAGATGAAGTGTCAAAATTCCCTGAGCTCTCTTTTGAACAAATCCCAGTGTAAACCTTTGATTGTGGAGTAGACTGGTCACAAACTGAAGTTCTGTATTGGATTCCTGTAAAAAGGGCTTGATGGCTTTTGGCACTGGAAATTCAAATGCCTGGCAGATGGACTGCGCTCACTTCCCAAGCCAAAGAATGGGTACTTTCTTAATTGCCTGTAGTGCAACTGAGGCAAGTGCCTAAAAATCAGGAAGAGTCATAAAGGTGCTGCCCTTAGAATTAAACGTACAACTAGAAGGGAAAAATTTCTTTCTGTTGGAGTTAAGGAAACATTATTTGGTCTTTGTCTTTCATTGGCTAAGCAAGTGAGAACTAAAATTCAAATGGTGAAGGGATCAAGCACTCAGTTCGATCAACTATCTGGCTGACTAGTATCTTCAAAGATTAGCACTGCATTTTGACACTGATGTAGACATAATTTTCAATTTTTTTGGTGTATGTGGCTGGTTTTCATAGCAACTCAGGAATGTTTTCCTGATAGGAATAGATAAGGAATAACTCAGGCTAAATTAGATGTAGTTGAAAAAGTGACTGCATTTTTTTTCATGGAATAGTACAGGCTTATTTTTTTGGAAATATCTTGATAAATACCACTTTTAATTCTATTTTATAATGGGAAACTACAGTAGAATGTACATATTTTTTTTAAAGCCTTGTGTTTTCAGTTTTAACTTTTGTTTTCATTTTCTTCCCTCATTAAAAGAAGAAAGAATTATGTCATCTGGGACTGTTGTGTATATGTTGCCTTTTATTTTGACTTTTCAAATCTTTGCCAAGCTTAGAAAAATAATTATGGGAAAAAGTGAAAAAAACCCACTTTTGAAACTTTGCCATTGTGTGCTGAAAGTATGGAGAGATTTTGAAAAGACAAAGGGAAGGGAAAAATATGACCATTATTCATTTTATTGTAGCTAGTATCAAAGCAAAGGCAGTACAACATAAATTTAGAAGTCTGATATTTAAACATTTGTGTTTCCAATGTTATGTAATTTCTTGCAAACTGTTGTTTGAAAAACAGTACCCAGCTTTAAAATTTTAAAGTCTTTTCTGAATAGTTTTGCAATAACTTAATGAGTTGTAGATTAACAAGAACCATTTTAGGTATGAGATTAACTTGGTCACATTGTCATTGTTGTCAGGTTCAATTCTTCAAAGACCAGAAAGTACCCAGCAGTGACCACTCAGTAAAGTAGCTCCATCTATATCAATTAAGTTATAGAAATCTACCCAGCTGCTGATCTGACCTACATTTAGTGCCTGTCACTAGCAGCTATGAACAGGTTTTATTCTTGTTACCACTGAAGAACCTCACAGTAAAATTTAATCTGCTGTAACTTAGAACACCCAAGAAATAAAATTACTCCCGTGATGGAAAACTTAGCTGAGTAATGGCTTATGAACCATGAAATAAATTATGTTTGGCTTCATAGAAGGACACAACAAAGACATAAATAATTGAAATTTATTTCTGCCAGACAGTCTAAAAAATTTTGAAGACACACTTTTTTTTTTTTTTTTTTTTTTTTTTCAAGAGAAGACCACAAGGAACTGTGTAACTTGTCCCTGTCTCTTTTTAAGCAGACTATTTATGTCGTGTACTGACACTTGATACAGTTTCTGAAGTGGTGTTAGCTGCTTAGTTGAGATGAGAAAAGCTTTTTCAGTTTCTTATTTTGTTTCACAAAATGCAGAGTATTTTCTCTGAGGAATCAGGGACTTGTGTTTTGTTTATCATGGAGTTATTTTGCTAATTTAGTGTGATGGTGTTTTTTTAGTTTCGTTTCTAAAGTTACCTCATACCTAGTCATAACAAAATTCTGTCCACTGTTAGGTATTGCAATGTAGAGTATTAGAAATGTAGCACATTGTTAGGAACTTTAATTGCAAATGAATGTGCAGTGATCAATATTGATCACTTATGTTGTGCTTAGTTGTGACTTGAAAAAAGTCTCCTTTAAGACATTCAGAAATTCAAATGTTACTGACATTTCTGGCCTTTCCGTTGGATTTTTAAGACATATGGATCAAAAGTTGAAGGCAGCCATAAAACTCATGGAAAATGGTAATCTTTCACAGAATTTCAATTCAAGTAAGCCTTATGTGTTCCTGCAAAATTCACCAGGGACATCTTCCCATGCAGAGCTAGCTCCCCTACAGTGCAGAAGCTGTACTCTGTACACTTTAACTCCACCCCACACTGAAGTCCCTGAGTGCAATATTCTTTGGCTGTCGTTCAGTATCCAGAAGCCAAATCATCTGTGTTTGTGTAACTTGGTAAAAGGGAATTTTTAAAGTCTATTCAGTTTAAGGGAGCTTCTGCTTCTAGGTCAAACAGACAATAACTCTTCTCCTTACAGTAAAGCCTTACATGCTGGATCAGTAATTCTAGGACATCTGAACAATAATATCTGGACATTATGATATCATTTATGTATTCCCAAGGAACGAAAATGATTGCTTGAAGAATGTTTTTCAGGCAGTTTTTCCCTGAATAATTCTCCCTTGAAAATTTGAGGCCACATAAATGAATTGCACATGTAGTCTCAGATTCATGTCAGCTTACCTCAGCAAGCACTTAAATCTCAGTTCACTATCCAACAATCAATACACAAATGTAAGAATTCATTTGTCAGTGCAGGTGTCTCAGGAAAAAGTGTGCCTACCTATTTGAAATAATACACAACTATTTTTGCACTAAATTTCTGTAAGTAATAAGCATGTGTATGACTATTTCAACAATAAATTGCTGGCACTTCTACATTAAATATTCATGTTTAATGCAACTCATCTTGCATGAAATAGATGGCCATCTCTCCCAATCAGAAATGTCTGGATTACTCTTGCTTTATACAGGAGAGGAGTTTTAAACTCCTAAAGAATTCAAATTTTTTTATTGCTTATGCCCCATCATGCCAGTCTGACATATGTGATCAGGTTATGAAGTATAAAACCAAGACATAAAAGGTGATAAGAAGATAATTGTATCCATGTTATTGAAAAAGATTTTCCACAGATTATATTTCACCTAGCCTTAAAATCTGCCTCTGACTGAACAATGAAAAGCAGAGCTTCTGGATTTTAAGGCTACAAGCAACCCTGATAACTCAAAGTTGTTTTACAGTAAAATGGAGATCCACTGGCTGTTGGTATTTAAAGGACATGTCTCAAGTTTGGCTGCTAAAGAATGGGCATCCGAAAGGTCACTAGAAAAAAAAAAAAAAAGGATTCTGAAAGATCTGCCATCAATGTCCAGAGGAGAAAAAGCAACAAACAAGCCTCTTGGATCTTGCAGTCTTGTTGAGCAATGCAGGGTAGATTTTCTAATCTTCCAATTTTCATAGAAATTTTGCTCAGATGGTTTTAGATTGAACTTTATGGATGCCATGGTTTTTCTAATTTCTGCTAGAAATTAGCCAGAAGTTCCAAGAAAGCTTGGTTTTGAAAACATCTAGCATGCATGGTCTTCCCTAAAGGAAAGTTCTTATGCACTCTGGCTATCCAACTATCTGCAGCAGTAGCTCTATTAAACTGGAATTCTTGTGTGTTTATCTCTGTGAACTTTTCAATGGGCAGTAGGAAGTCCTGAAATCTTTCACTTCAAGTCTCATTCAAGGAGAGTTTGCAGCACATCCATTGTCAAGCAAGAATTCTTGCCCACCGGAAATACAGAGCTCCAGGCTAGTCCTGGATTTTTCAGATTCTGAATCCTAGCTTTGCAACAGATAGCCTCAAGTAAAATAACCTGTAAAAAAAATCAAAGAACAAAAGCAAGGAAGAAGGAATGCCTGGGCTGCTCAAGAGTCACAACCCAAGAGTAGCCTGAGCCATGGTTTTCTAGGGGCCTGCCCTGAATCCCTTAATTCTTCAGAGTAAAACATTTTAATCCTGGAAAGTTGTTGGGGATTTTAGGATTGGTTGTTGGTTTGTTTTTTTTTTTTGTTAATTTGTTGGTTTTTGAAATTGTTCTTAATTTTTTTCCTCTGGGAAAATTTCCAGCTATCTCCTCTGAGTAGTTAACTCAATTTAGGTGATGTATTAGGTCCTGTAGTGATTAGAAACCAATTTTCTTTTGATATTCTCTGAATGCTGATATTCTGTAAATTGGTTTCCAAAAGGGTGTTGCCAAATGCTTGACCCCACTCAGAAAGATGGAAAAGAGTTAATCACTGACTTAGAAGCAGCAGTCACCTAGGTACTTGTGATCACATTTCATGCAAACTAGTTTATATACTGGGAATTTTAAAAGTAGCAAAATTTCCCAAAATTTTATGCCTTGTTGCTGTAAGTGACAAGGACCACAAATTCAAAAGAGAAAATATTCATGGAAACTGGTATCCAATTAGATAACCCATAAGAAGCCCAAAAAGATCTAAAGAAATTGTGCTGGGCAGAAAATAGTCTGTTTGTAAGAAAGTGTTAGAACAGTACTGCAAAATAGAACACAAAGCTAAACAAGTGTTCTGATAAATTTAAATAATTAATGTCAATGAATATAACTTAGAAGTTTAAAAATGTGTCTGGCTAACAAGAAACTTAAACCCAGATACATACCAAGACCATCAAAAACCATTTAAAAGACAAAGAGAAAAAAGCAGGAATTCAATTTCTGGATGCAGGTGTTAAAATCAAGGATCACCAATCTGAAAATATAGTCAATAGTTATTCCTATTCTGTGTTTGGAACTAAGTTTCAGGTATCAAAAATATATAGAATAGAATTACATTTTAAAACAATTTTAAAGCTTACTTCCTGGGGGAAACAGGGGAATAAAACAGTATCTGTTTCCCCCACCACCCTCGCCAACCCCAATCAATAACTAACTAACTCTCAAAAACATTAAAAGAGCTCACAGAGTCAAATGAGAAAACAGTAATGTTTGTAGGGGCTTTTTTTTTTTTCAAACTGTATGAATTAGTAGACTATTGTGTGGTTTATCCTTTAGTCTAGTGCCAGATTCTATGTATCTATTTCTTTTTTAGAAATTATTCTAAGGAAATTTTATTGAGAACTACAAAACATTTTATGGTTATAGCTATTCCATCCATTGAGGGATATTGCTCCACATGGTTGAGGGACTGATGAGTTGGATAGGTCAGTTTCATGAGCTTCTCTGTACTTGATCACCTTTCAATAATTTTCATAGTAAGTTATTACTCTATTCTAGGAATATTTTTCGGGCGGGGAGTGGGGGAGTTTAATTTATTTGGTCTGAAGCTGGACAATTTCCACATCATTTCACAACTGAGAGATCGATTTCCATTGGCCAGTGGACTGTAACTAGTTAGATGTTAGATCACAAGCCCCTAATAAAAGATGTGGAAGTGCTAAATTGGCCGAGACTGAGATGAAGTCACTGTATTTAATTGAAGCTTTGCCATAACATCCTTAAAGTCCGTGATCAAACATATCCCAACGCATTATACAGCTGCTCAAATATATCACTGCTTAGACAGCAGTATGTTTTTGTTGGATTCAGCCCATGTGAATACCCTTTCTAGAGGTAGCATTTTACACAAATTATATTAATTTCTTCCATGAGTTGTTAGGCTGGAAGTGAAGTCTCCTGTAGGAGAAATAAATACGATCGAAGATCACTGGTTCTATTTATTGCATTTCAGTCAGGAAAAAAATTTAAAATATGTTTATTATATTATTGAATAAAATAAAACAACTTTAGAAATATCCATGCCGCAGGACTGTCCTCTCCATTTTCTACACATTTCAGCCAGAAATATCCCTGCTATTTTGTGCTTAGGTCCTGACCTTCCTATATTTTATAATAAAAGGATGTTCTTGTCATTGTGCCTCTATTCAGCCTGAAAAACTACTGCTAAACCTTATTTCTACTGTAAAAGGTTTCTTTTCATGCCTGCCTGCCATGTCTTTTTGAGCCACTGAGATGTACTCTGTAATCCCTCATGGCTCATGCTTTATCACCAGAAATAAAACTGAAATAGTTCTTCACCTAATTTTGTCTGATAAATTTTGTCTGTGTTTTGCTGAGGTAAAGAAATGGCAAGTTTTAGGTAAAAACAATATGTTGAGAAGCCTAAGCTGCTAAAATAATTTATATTCAGTTCTTAAAAGATTATGGAGAGGTCTTTTCATAGTGACTATCAGAATGAAATTGGACAGTGGGAGCGTCATGAGCTGGTAGGCAGAAGACCTCAAAGTTGCTGTCATGGAAGAGAAGCAACCTAAGGAGAATATTCTACCTTGCTTGTAAATGGTCACTGGGGACAGTAACGCAGTGCAGGCAGCTGAGTGCCATCCACAGCTTTGGCTGACTCTGTGTGGAGCCTGAGAGTGTGATGAATCCATGGCCACCAGCCTCTTACCTATAGTGCAGCTTTGTCTTTTGTGGGTGGCTTGAAAACTGCTGCTTGCCCAAGCAGGGTTTGTGGTTGGTTGGTTTCAGAATGTTTCCAAGGCCAACCTTGCAGCTGCACTCACACGTAATGGTCATTTCTGTACTGTGTCAGTCACAGGTTTTGTACTGTATGGAGTTATGTGTCACTGCTTCACTAGAGAGAATGTGTAGAAAGTTGTAGGGCAGAAGAAAATGAATATTTGAAGGAATATTAATGTGTTTAACTTGGGAAATGCTTACAGGAATTCTCTCGCTGGAGATACCGTATTGAGAAATTATATTCTGAATATGGATAAAATATAAGTGCAGGAGACTTGCCTGAGCTTGGCCAGACTCCTAGGTCAGAAATTTACCTGTAAACAGAAACATTGCCATCATGGATGTGCCTGTGATCTGCACGTAGGGCTGGACTATGGGAAAACTGAAGGCAGTAATGCTTTTTCCAGATATAGGAGATATGTGTTCTTCCACAAAAAAAACCTACTGTAAAGCATGTTGCTGCAGACAGGAATCTTATCAAGTGCTTAGATAGGACTTCAGACATAATTTGCTTTCATAAAAGTAATTGTGCTCAAACAAGCATATATAATTTTTTTTAAAGGCTGGAAGGACACAGACAAAAGAAAAAGTTTGGTTGGTTATTTAAAAAAGAAGTTATTTTATTATCTTAGCTATCCCTGTAGAATTTAGCAAGTGGTACGATTTAGCTGGTTTAATATTTCACTTTAAGAAACTTCCAACAGAGTCCCTTCCTGCCCAATTCATTCAGCTGCAGTTCCCCTGGGTTTTTTGATTCATAGTTACAATTGCTTCTCTGACGTGCGTCATGTCCCTGGTCATAGGAAGCTTTGGCATTAACAGGTACAATTCCTTCTGAAGCCCATGAGATATCCACTCAAGTTGAGAGCTGGGTTTTACTCCTGAGCTGTAACAGAACAAAAAGTTCTCCCTATGTTGTGGCTGAGAACACATCACGTCGTGAATCTTTGTTTGCCTTATAGCTAGAAATTGTCTTTGCAGCTTGCCGTGAATATGTTAATACGGCACAGGCATGGAATTGCAAAGACTTTGTGTGCTATCTTCACTGCAGCTTAGCTTTGATGGTTTTACACACATTATTACTTCAACAGTTTCATCTTTTGTATTTGCCCTTGAATTTGACACTAATGTATACAACATTTGTTGTTGCTTTTTGTCCCAGATGAGGAAAATTTTTGTTGTAGAACAAGAAAAAAACGCCGCAATTTCTTAAAAAAAAATAACTTGGCTTTGATCCAGTCAAAAAAAACAACAACAAAAAGCTGCTGTCATTATTAGCAAACCCAAGGGGACCATTAAATTGTCATTGATGCCCAGATGGAAACATTTGCTTTCCACTCAAGTAGTTATTTTAAATCAGTATAAAATTTAAATTTAAATAAGATGTCTGGAAAAAACTTGTTGAACTGATGTTTTATTTAGATATTCCTTATCTCTTGCTGCATAGAGATACTCCGTGTAAGTTATACTTATGGGAAATAGTTAATTTTGTCTCTAAGCTCTTTTGCATTTAGGACATAGAATAAAATCAGTAGCAATTCTCCTGCAAAATACCTGTTGCAACAGGACTGTGGTTTATTTTCTACCAGGCTACCAATCAGTACTTTCAGGATTTAAAAACATATTTCTAACTTTAAAAAGGGGATTAAACCATTATAAATAATTTAATGAAGTCATTAGACTTTCCATTTAGCATTAGGAGCTTAACATTGTGCTTCTGAGAAAGTGACCTCAATATAAATTGGACCAGAAAGAACCAGAAGGAGAAATTCTCTGGAAATAAAAGGCACAAAGTATGGAATTTCTTGTAGAGCCAATTGCAACAAAGCCCCTAAAAGAGGCTAAAGAAGTTTACTACATGAAAAAAAAAACCAAACCAGAAAGTCCCCCCAACCACTAAAATAACTAACCATTAAGCATAGAATACCTTGAATATTTTCAATACTAATTACTTGCATTTTACCTGCAGAATATTTTGGTTGTCCCTTTCTCAATTCTTTGTCTACAGCATCTCAGTTTTTGCCTTTTTTCTATAAACTCTTCAGGCTGCTATTTGAACATAATAATTTTTAGAACATCTTTGTTTCCCTGGATGGGTTCTCCCAATTGTGCACTCCTGTCATTCTGATGGTCTCAAGGACTCTGCACACATGTTCCTATCCAATGAAATTTTTTTCCTCGGAAATTTTTTTCAGCCTGTTATCATGATAAGCTTAACTAGAAGGATGAGCAGGCAAGGGATTTTATTTTATCACTTTTTTAACATCAATCAAACATCTAGTCTAGGCTATGAAAGATGATACTACTTTTCTTCTTTCTCTATTTTTCTCTTGAAATTTGTAGGACTCTGCACTGGAATCCCAACATTGATCACAGATGCATTCAATAGCAGTCATGGGCAAGGCTTGTGAGTAGTGTTCAATTAGATGCTCATTACGAAACTATTAGTGGGGATTTTCACCTTTTTGTGTTTGAGTACAGAAGCTGAATCTCTGTGTTGTAACTGAAGATCAGCTAGGTAGAGATTGTGTCTAGAGGCCCTCAATGTTTTAGATGTTTAGCTCTTGTTTGACCTAATATCATATAAACAAGTAATTCGTATAAAAGATGACAAGTTTAAATTAAATTACAGCATATTCCTCAGTGCAAACCCATGATTTTAAGTTATTTTACAAGTAAAAATGCAAGCCTTAGAATGTAGGCCAGAAAATACTGTTTTTCTCTTCTGATAGATTGATATGAAAGGGTAATTGGAACAGAAAGGTCTTGTCTTGCTCCCACCTCAGGGACTTATTCTTGTTGCCTTGACTTGGAAATGGATGTGGTTAGGAATGTCCTATTTTATGGGCTCAGACCTTCTCTCAGTTTCAAGGGACAGTTTGTTATTATGAAAACTGGTAAATAATGCACATTATTTTTCAACATGTAGAGCTCTACTGGAAAATAATTCAGCCATCATAGATAATTATTTTACAAGATGACACATTTCCAGGGACAATTCCATGATGTTTGGTATATCCTTTTAAGTGTTTGGGCTTGTAAGTGGTGAAGATATTTAACAGAGCACACATTGTATGTGGTATTTCTTGGATAGCAAAATTAAGTCTCCTTTGTTCTGGTTGAATCACCTGTTCCCAACTTCTAGTAAGAGTTTTTGAGGAAAAGTCTTGTTTGAAATTATCACTTAATGAATTAATAAATCTTGAGACAACATAGATAAGTCTTGCCTTTTATTTAAAAAAAAACCTTATATCTAGCGTGATTTTCCAGAGGAAACTGAACCCAAATGTAGAACATCAATGTTCTGCATGATTGTTTTTCGTTATGGCCTTTGATGACTAAAAGGGATTTTTCTTTTGGTGATTACTACAGCCAACATTTGAAATGAATCTTTTCAAATAAACAAGTGGCTATTGTTAAGTTCAAATTCTTGTGTGGTCAAACCCTTCCCCTGAATAAACTTTGTTTCTGTCACTTTTTTCATGTGCATTATGAGCATTGGATCTCTGCAGGCCCATCTTTTATGAAAAACTAAAAACAAACCTTGGGTCTTATTTTTAATCATGGAACCACTTCACACACGAGACAGATTTCTTTTTCCTAACAAATATTTACTAAGTATGCATGTTATAACATCTCTTGTGAATATAAATGTGTTTTGAATAATTATACTTTCATTTGGGTAGAGCTCAACAACATTCTGTAAGTGAAAGAAACTGCCCCAGTAGTAAAGGCGCAACATTCAGTCAGCAGAACTGGGCCTTAATAAGTGTTTTTAAAAGGCACCTGCTAAGTTAAGATCTATTTCTCCTGTTGCCTCTGACCAATCCAGATCTGTGAGTAAAAATTGCTAGCTTAAACATTGACTTACATTAGTTCACATTGCATTGTTTCGCTACTGTCAAAAATTAACTATTTTGCAACATCTGACAGTTTCTTTACTTAGTCTAATCACATTTATTAGTCAGAAGGTAGAGGTCTACCAGCAGTTTTCAAGACACACTTCTCAGTTGCTTTATAACAGAGATGGTCGTGAGCACTAAAGCTGACAAACTGCCTTCAGTCAAGAAATAAATTAATTTTTTTTTTTTTTAATTGTTATCCAGTTATTTGGTTAAAACATAAAGAGCAGGCTTATAAATAGATTCTAATATATATTACAATGCTGTAACTCTTAGGCTTTTACACTTTTTTTTTTTAAGCCAATGGATTAAATTAATATTGATCTAAACATTAGCACTTTCATGCAAGGGTCCTTATACAGCAAAGGCTTTCAGAAGTTATCCAGATTGCAAGAGGGAGTTTACAGGGCACTTAGAAGAAAAGTTAGCAGGGTTGTTTGATATTGTGTCAGAACATCTGGGGTTTGCACCAACATAACACTGTCATATGGAAGCAGTACATTTCCTTAAATGGGCTTTTGGCTTTGTTTTACAGAATGCTTGTTACAGAATTTATAGAGGCTAGTAAACATAAAAGGTCTTTACTAGAAAGCTTAGTATAAAAACTTCTGTATGGTTTATTTCACTGCGTAAATTTATTTTCTTCTCAAGTGCTTTTAAAACAACAACATCGTGAATCTCTGCATTCAGGCACTAATTAGAATTTTTTTTAAAAATCATTGACTATCAAAGTTGTAGATTGTCCACTGAGTTTTTCTGTTTGTAATTAGAGGGTCTTAGGAGCGAGTTTTTTCAGAAGTCATGCAAAATAGTCATCAGAACATGGTCAGAAGATAAGTTTCCTCAGTGACCTAGACATGCTGTCACAGTAGGAGGAAACATTATATTGCAACCTAAGGCACATTTCCCAAGTCCAAACCTAAAGCCAGACTACAAGGAACAAGTGAACAAAGAAATGAGTAAGAAATCCTAATGCAAGTTTGCTGGCAGATTCCTTTTACTGAGATGTCAGAACTGAATGGCACTTTTTTGTCTCTTTTTTCATCTTTATCTCTTCTGTCTAATTATAATGAGCTTGTACATATTAAAAAAAAAAAATGTACTAATTCTGGTCTGCTGCCCCCTAGATAGTGTCATGTTTTTTAGGGCTTTCCCTGAAGCTAGGAAAGGTTGCTCTCTTCACACTTCTCTAGCTCAGAAAAAAGAATGAAATATAATTTTTACTGCCCTTAGCTAGCAACACAATATTTGGATAATCTACATTTTAGAAGAAATCTGTATCAGTCCTGCAGTATTGCTTGTGTATACAGGAAAGTGGACATTTAAAAGCCATTTGAGGCTGAAAATCAGAGTGCAGTATAACCAGCCAGTGAAGGTGGCAAAACTTGACTTTCATTTAGAGTAGGGAGAAGTTGTCCAGCTTGATTTGGTTTATACGCATCTGGTTTTCATCTTTAAATTTCTTCTTTTATTTTTAAAAATAAATTTTATATGCAATCTTTGGTGTGTGTAGGTGGAAGGTTCTGTATTGCCTTTGTTAGGATCTTACACCATTTTTTGCCTGTCTGGGATAAAAAAGGATTTTTCTGTTTGTTTGTTAGCTTGTTTCAGGCTGACCTAGGATGTTTTCAGTTTTCTGCCCAAACACTAGAACAGAAGTCCTTTCCAGACCTGTCACACAGCCCAAGTCCTCTTTGTGTAACTTTATACCAGAACAGAAGTGTGAGCCAGTTTGCTTGGCCTGTGTTCCCATGGATAGTCTGCTATTTTTCAAGTATCTTCACATCAAACAAAACCAGGAACAAAAGAATGATATTTTTTCTCTTTTAATTCCAACAAAGATAGAAGAAGGGCAAATGAAATTCATGTATGTTGAAGAGCAAAAACTGATGAGAGAGGTAAATAGTTCTCCAAGATGGCATGGATTAGAAACAAGGTATTTTAACAAAATTATATATTTAATCATATAGTTTCTTCAAGCTTTTTGCTGACCTGAATTCCAGCTTCAGCAAGGCTCAAGATCTTGCTGAAGGAATGTTTTTTTTTGTGTAGTCTGTGACAACAGAAAACAGCAGTATTAAAGACAAGGAATTATTATGGAGATAGCTCATCATTTTAAATGTAAGAGGGGAAGTAAATCATGGTCATATGTGTCTTTTGTCTTGCTCGGAATTATCTCTATCATGTTGGAAGTTTTTATTCGGAAGTCTGTGTTGACTCTCATGATTAGGGACAGGAATCCTACAGCTGACAGGAAAGTGACCTATAAATAATGGTCCATGATGGACTTGTCATATAGTCACTAAATGAAATATTCTAGTACCTGTTTCCTTTGTCTTGTTTCTCAGTTTCCGTCTTGTTTAAGGTTATTTCTTTTGACATATCCCACTAGCTATCCGATAAGAGTGGGCTTTCTTTGTGTTGTAAATGTAACCCATTTTCACCAGAAAAGTATCTCTGAAAATATTATTGGAATTGTTTTTTGTGAACAAGAACGTCACTTGAATACAATTGGATATACAGTTAATAACACATTTCCAAGTCAGAAATAACTTTTTTTTGAAAGTAAAGGTTTATAATTACATGGATACAAATATTTTATAAAATAGGATTGGAAGGACTGTCTTACAAAGTAGTATGAATTCTGGATTTCTGAGCAAATTAAAATGTTACGGTTTAGTAACAGTATAAATGTACAACACATCAAATACACTATAGTAATAATCAACATGCATTCTCTTATTACCACACTGTAGTAATGACTGTAGAAAATCAGTGAGCTCATGATACCAGCCCATTTACAATCTCTGAGTCAATAAAAAATACCAATTTTTCTGCAAGGAATAAATTATTTTATTTCGTTTACTAATGATGAAAAATGTGCATATGAGATGATAACATCATGTAGCAGATGTGCTCTGACTTTGCATCATAACTTGTGTGGTCATGTTTCTGATGATAAGAACCTGATGCTTCTAGTTGATAGTTGCAAAAAGGATCTGTGCAAAATGTGTCCTCAAAAAGGGGACATTGCTGTTATTGAAAGGTGTTAGGAGAAAGGAATCCTAGCTCTGCTCTAGCCCATGTGAATTTTACCTTTCAATTCTTTGAGTCCAGGGTTTCACCCCAAACTTGTAGTTCAGATGACCTTTATTTACTCATGAGTAAAGAGGCAAGCAGAAACAGCCATGCCAAATGTGCTTGGTTAACAGGCTTTCAGCAAGCCTGCCAGGAGTGAGCTCCCCTTGCAGCATAGTTCAGTAAGTGTTGTACACATCACACTGGCAGCTGACACTGCTTAAAATTCTACAATAGAACACTGCATGAAAGAAGAACCATAAATCTGGGGTTTGGGCCACCTATATTTCTGCAAAATTTGCAGAAAATTTATGTTGGCAGATAAATTAGGCTGTGCTTAATTAAAAGTAGTAACTCAGTTGTTTTGACCTTTGTTTTGGTTTATAAGATTATGACATCTACAAAAAAGATGGTATGACAGCAAGACCCTCATTGTTGTGTCTGCCAGTCTCACCTTCCCTCCCTTTTGAAGTCAAGGTGATTTATTACAGGAACAGGAATAATAAATATGTCTAAGTGGCTTAGTCGACCAGATACTTCCACTTGAGATTATGCTTGGTTGGTGGAATAAATCACAGTATTTGGGATTTTTCTCCAGTTGAACCTAGAGGATAACTTTTATCTCATTTATAATTCAGCTCAGTGTGTTTGAGCAACTCAATACTTACACTGCTTAGTCATACTGAATTCAAGCTTCGGAGTCTACATCATTTTCTGTTGATCTAGAGTAGAAAACATGCTGCAATCTGTGCCATGACCATTACTTGTAATGTCTGTGAGACAACTGGAGTGACTAATATAGTTCTTTGAAGACTACTCATATATGCAAGCTGTACTTATGATTTAATTTGCTTTATCAAGGTCGCACATCTGCTCATTAAAATGTCACTTCTTGTTCGAGCTGGAAATGTTGTTTTTCCACTGCAGAGCTGCAGTTCTTCTACTTATCTATTCATGCACAAAAAAGAGGAGTCATAGTTCATAACTGGAGATGGAGCTATTCCACTCCTATTTCCCTTTTGTTTAGTAAGCTTCAACAATTGAGGAGATACTGCAATAGATGGTTAAAGGTATGCTTGCAACAGTGCTAATAGTAAAATCCCTACAAATACCAAAAATCAACTTGTTGTTTCTTTTCTTCTCTAATCAGCTCTACAAAACAGTCTTGGAGAAACAGAAACAAAGTACAGTAGTTGAAAGTAAGTTGATAGGAACACAAGGTAGCTATAAACAGAGTGGCCTTAAATGTGTAAAATAAGGAAAACAATGGTTTCATACTTGTACTGAAAGAGTTTGCTTTAATGGCCATAATTGTATTAGGTGAAGTCAGCTACATTTCAGTCAAACACTTCCTAGTGGGCCCTATTTACCTACTCATGTTCAGTAAAAAGGGTGTGGATTCCACATTAGGGTCTGAATGGGCTGAAGGACATATTAGTATTAAAAAAAATTTACTAATATTGGAATAAGTTACGATCACTCTGTGATGGCAAAAGACTGAAAGCACATGAATATTCCCAATGCACCAAGCGTGTCCTTTCAGATTGGCTGGGTATCAGCTGGGCCACTGAAGGAGCCCACTTCATTCATTACCTGGTTTTTGTCTCCTTACCCTTGTGTAAAACAAACCTCTTCACAATATGACAACCAGCTTGTTACAGTGAAAGCATCCTAAATGTATAGCTCCTTATCCAGGCAGCTAGGTAATATTAAGGGTATATAATATATAATGAATTATATATTATAAATTAAGTCTATAATGAAATAAATCATTGCATGCATAATTCAATCTGTAAAAACCCTTTTACCTAAACAAAAATAGGTGGAAATAAGACCTTTGGATTTATCCCTGTTTGCCTAGTTGAGAAGACTTAGATTTGTTGAAGCTTAGGCTCTTCAGCTTTCAGGATAATAGCGAGCAATTAATTTTAATTTAGGATATTCCTATAAGCTCAGGTTCTCAAAGTTATATAGGAGTTATATAGGCTTTGTATAAGCTTGTTGTCCATCTATTAGTAAATAGCACATCATGTTTTCTTTTCCAAGTGATGGTTGGCTGTTTATTTCCTCATTTGCTTATCCGCATTTTTAACTTTTTATGACAGGATTCAAAACATCCATTTTGTATGCTTAGTTAGGAAATCTGAGATTCTGAACCATTTCTCAGACTCCTTGAAATACATTTAAAATCACATCTGGTAAGCTGTTCGATGTGAGTAGCACACCAGAAACATGTAGATTTTCAGTGATGCTGGAAATAGAGTTTTGATTTCTTGGTCTTAGCATTTCACAGTTTGTTTATATCAGCAGCAAACATCTGTTTGCAAAAAGCCTTTCTTTTCCAGATGCGAGTTTCAAGGTGGCATCAGTACAAAAGATTTGAAATGCTATGCCTTTTTAGTGAGACAATTTATCAGATGATTTTCTGATTAACTTCCAGCACTTGCTTTTGCATAGTTCTTCAGTTCTAATATACTTGAATGAATAGTAGCCTGCGGAGTAATGTCAAATAAACACATATTTCAAACAAGAGCAGGGGGAAGTGTAATTTTCTACACAGTAACAGGCTGACCATATACTCACAAGAGGTATTTGGCAGGAGTGTGATTCAATAAGTTATGAATAGCCACTACCTGCTGTTTTACTACACCCCCTACACAGGGCTGCATCGAGGACCTGCAAAGTCTACAATTGCAAATGGGACCAAAATTCCAGGGTTGTAGGAGTCCAATATTTGACATCAGCAGGAGAACTACAAAGCTATCAATGGCCAAGGAAGAAACAGAGCTCTAATCAAGACTGAATTAATGTTGGCGTGATGATTTGAAAGCCAACATGAAAAACAAAACAATAGCAGTTCTGGCCCTATATGGTCTGATATTGCCACCCAGCCTGAATTGTGGTTGACGGCTTGTAATTTATTGTACCAGCATGCCCGACTGCTGTCATTGTGCCAGAGGCTTGATACTCCTGCAATCTGAATGGGGAAGGAGAGTAGATCATATCTGAAAATAAACCATCAAATGAAAATTTCTGTGGCAGAGGCTTGTTTACCATATCTTCAGATAAGCAGCTGGAGGTTGCTGCGTATGAATTTCATAAGGATCATATGGTGCTATTAATACTCAGCATTTTTTTCTGTAAATCTATACAATGAAACTGAGCATTTTTTCTCTACCTTATGGCTTTAGACACCAAAATTTACAAGTCTAGGGAGAGATTTTGCATGAAATAGGAGTTTGAATTTCAATTCCCTCTTGTGGCAGAAACCCAAGTCCACACCGGACTTGATCTAGAGAAAAAACAAAACAAAATAAAACCACTGGAAAATCTTCCACAGATTACAATTGGATTTGAAACAGACCACAAGTCAGCTGCATCAGAGAGGCATAACAGAGCCCTTTCTATGTTCCCTAGCTAATGGACAAGGCAAAACTGTGCAACAGTAACAGCTTCAGACAGCTACGATTTAAGTTATAGGAGTGATCTTCCATTGGTTTTCTTCCTTTCCACACTCACTGAATCAGAATGGGTATGGCTGGAAGGGACCACAGTGGCTCATCTGGTCCAGCATTGCAGAGAATAAAGTAACAGTACAGTACTATGTACCTATAGGCTGATTACATTGAAACAAACATCTTTTAAAATTTGTATTACTGGTTGTACTCCTTGTATTTCTCAATTTTAAGACAGTAGCAATTAAAACTGTCATTTTGGCTCTCATCAGTTTGGTTTCTAGCTTAGTGTAGGGCCATCTCCAATCCTCAGGGACTGTTAGAAGTACTTTCCTTTAAAACAAATTTCCATGAAACACTTCTGTGTCTACAGGTTTAAGAACACTGGCACTGTGCTGATGACATTTTAGGCTTTGGCAATACAATAAAACAATTACATTAGGTGGGGTTTCCCTTCTACTTTAGAGATCTTGAGCACAACTTCTTCCATCCTGACAGCAGCTACTTGACATTCAAAGCATACTAGGGGCAGATAATGTACTAAGAACAATGACAAATTCATCCAAAAACATTTTGGAAAAGCAATGAATAACAGGCTTTAATTGCTTCAGCCATGTTGGTCAAAATTTTCCCTAAATCTACTAAATCTAGATTCAGCCATGCCCTAGCCAGTTGTTTCAAGACTGCAGGACCAAGCCCATTAGTACTGGGTCCTCTGTTTATATTTTTTATGGTAGTTCATGGTGCAATTCACATGTTAGTTTATTTATGTCCAAATATGTAATAGAATTCCAACTGACATGGCATACAGTCACTTTAGAATTGAGTAAGCTATATTAAAATCAGAGAGGCATTTGAGATGTAACATGCTATTAAGATAAGATAGCAGAGAAAGTCCAACTAAAAAAAATACAATAAAAATATTTTTTCTTGCATTTATTTTCATTTTTTTGGTAATTATTTGATTGCTTTGTCTCCCTTCATGGCTCATGAGAATGGCATCTGTTCGTACTGATAACCTGCAAACTGCACATCTGCTATCCGAATTTCATATCAGATACCTTCTGTCCTCATCATGGCTTGCTTGTTTATATACTTGAGGTGCTATATTTATTTTTTAACACTTAAGCTCTTTGAAGCAGATATTTTTATAAGATCTTGAAGTGACCTGGCTCTGGACTTCTACCCTCTCTCTGTCTAATTATACCTGTATTTGTATGTGTGTGTGTTTGTAAATATATACAATAAATTTATAAGCAACTTGCTGGAGCTGAGTTGTAAGAAAATATAGGTGAAATTAAATTAAGTTAGTTTTGCATCCTTAAGTTGGTCTGACTTTGAGCATACATGGGGCTTAAAGACCATGTCCTATTAAAATTTGACCGTTCTTCATCTACAGCAGGTGGTTCAAAGAAAAACAATCCTTAGTGTACTTTAGCTCTGGGCTGTCTATTTCCAGAGAGATCCATAAACTTTGCAAAACAGATGGCTATATTGACAGCTTGCCAGAAGCCTAGGGACCACACTTAGTCTAAATAGAAACATGAACAAAATCACTATTTATTTCTACTCATGACACATCTAGTAACTGAATTAAACCGAACTGTTGCTGTTTGAACCCAACAGTGATGAATTTTATTGTAAAAAGCTGGGGGTAAGTGGTGATGACAGTCCTAGTTTAAGACCTTTCCAGGTAGTATCTTAGATAACCCTGTCTTGATAAATAAATAGATAAAAAGGGACCTTAGTAGAAACCATTTAATCAAGCATGCTGGCAATGCGTGCTTCGGTTCTCTGAAGGGAGGAAATGGGATTTCCTGGTGTGGTGTGCCAACGTGAAATCCATTACATGCTACTGAGGGAGCTCCTGGCCCACCCAGTGCCAGGAGGCTCATTTAACAGTTTTGCTAACATGGTTTTCAGTGTAAGATACCCTGCTTCTCTAGCTCATTAACCTCTTCTGGGTTCTGAGTACATGGGATACTGGGAAAAATATGCTGCAAGCACTGATGTATGCCAACTATGTCTAAGATCAACAGCTTTTCCTTTATTCAGTGAGTGTCAAGCAAAAAATATAAGATGCAGTCAGCAACCCTTGCTTTCTATACCTTTCTGCTGACATTCAAATGTAGAAAGTTTTTTTGATTTATTCTTCATACTTTGAGCTGTCCATCCAGCCTTGAATATCACCAGGAAAAAATGCCACCTAAGTCTGAAACATACAGCAGAACATAACATATTGTAGCTGCAGTTCTTAGCAGGTTTTTGAGCAGCTGCTGAAACTGAAGGAATCAAATGTCTATCAAACAAATGCAGCAATACAGACCAAAAAGTTTTGTGCTAGTAGGAGGCTGAGTACACTCTGTATCATACATTTTACTCCTTCTGCTTTCCCTCTTGTTCAAACAGCAGGACTTCAGGGCAAACAGCCAAGATGGATTCAGCCCTTTGCTGAGGCTGATTCCACAAGCCTGACATCCTTCCACAGGCACAAGGCTATGCCTTTGCAGAATGTCTTGATTGACACTTCAGTGTGATGACTCATAAACTCAATATTTGGATGCCATGTTTACTGGTTGCATGAAAAAAAAGACAATTCCCTACTAGTGTCTTCTGAGTGGCATGAAGCCTCAAGTGCAGCCTGACCCAGAGCTGACCTGAGGAGCTGGCAGTAGAGGTTTCTGGTTAGTTTGTTAGGCAGTGAAGTGATCTGTCTGTAGGGTGAAGTCTGGGGCTCCTGTGAGAAATACTGTTGGAGGAGGGGGTCTTTATTGAGCTCTTTCTTTAACTTTAAAATCCGTGTGTAGAGATTTATCTTTTAATGACTGATGGAATTTGCAAGGAATCCCATTGCTATCATCCTTGGACATATATGCAGTCCTGGCAGGCTAAAGTACTCTTGGCTGCAGGGATGGAGTTGATGATAAGCACCTGCCTTTCCAGTGTACCACACAGCTTAGAGAGCTGGTTTTTCCCCCAGTCTCAGTATTATGAATGGTCCTCCTGAAGATGAGATAAAGTATCTCTGAGCAGTCCTCTTATTAGGTGGGTGCCTGAGCCTGCATCAGAGAAGCCTTATTACTGTGTTGCCAAGAACTGATTGGGCTGGGAGTTATCTACCAGATTTTACAACTACTATCTAGTAGATAATAATTCCTGTCACAAGTGCTGTGACCCCTTAGCTCCCACTGCCCTTTAAGCTCTATGAGTTTTATTGTTAAGGGATTTCCAGCCCATCCCTATTCATTACCCTGGAAACATAAACAGAAGCCTTACTGAAAATGTCTAACAATGAATTTAGCCTAAGCACCCTGCTGGGAGGTAGAGGAACATTATTATCCCCATTTTACAGTTGAAGAATAAGTTGCAGAGTTCAAAGCTATCCACCAGATCTCCTTCTGCCAAGTCTGTTCTGCCTATATGACTAGGCTATTAACTTGAATTCCTCTTCTGACCACTAATACAACAGAATCAATTGCAAGATAGGTGGTCTCTCATGTAATCAGATTTGAAACCTTTGAGGGTCTCTCTAAATTAAAAACAACAGTTTAAATCCTGCCCATAAACTTGCCAGCATTCACTACAGGTTTCTGCAACATCACTTTAACAGACTCTCTCTGTGAAACACTGCCTATTAGAAGGTGGAATGCAGCTGCTGGTGCTTAGGTAAGAATATCATCTCTTATGCAGCTTCCTTGCAAATCCCAGAGCAACACTGACCGTGACTGAGAGCCATGTTCTTCTCACTCTTTCACAACAGAGATAAAAAAGTCATGGGTATCTCACTTTTCCATGTAGCTACGGCTATGCTTATTTTAAGCATTGAGAAATCAAGGCATTGGCTTAAAAATAATGAGATTTTAAACAGATTCAGTTCACTGAACCTCTCCATGTCTTGTGTGAGGGATCGTATTTTTAAGTATTTCTTCAAGAACAGAAGAACTTCAGGTTAGGTGGGGTTCTTCAATATAGCAGAAAGTATTTGTATAATCTCTTGAATCCTACTTCATGGCTTTCAGCAAACCAGCACAATTCTGGTAAAGTTGAAAGGTATGGAAAAATCTCTCTTGCAAGTGCCTTAAACTCTGAGGTGGTTGTCACAGAAAAGCAGATATTGCCAGTGGCATAGAAATTAAGAAAATATCTTGTATGGGAGAATGGAACACATAAAAGTCCCATTTTAGCTGAAACTCTGACAATTTATAAGTCAAGTGAGGCAAGTTCAAAGAAAGCTTGATTCTATATGCTCAAGTAATGAATGCTACTCAGAAGGAAAATACTGAAGGAAATGCTATTTTGTACAGTTTTAGCTTATGTAATACTTCTCTGTTAACTTAGGCAGAGAAAAGAAACGGAAGTTATAATACTGTGATCTGGGTAAGGAAGCAATGTGGAATGTGGAAGAGACATTTTGAAAGGATTGAAAAGAAAAATTCTGTTTGGAGTCCGTGCTCATGTGAAAAGAACTAGCAAAGGGACTCAAAACATAAAGCTGAACTCTATGGAACCAGATTTCAGCATGGCAACCAACACCAGTTATGCAAGTCAAAGATCTGCAAAAAGAAATGCACTGGATGCAGTTAATAAGTTTGGGTAATGTTCATCATGAACAAAAAGGACAATTATACCACTCACTCAGATTAATGTTTTTTAGCTCCAAGTAGGTGCTGTTTCACTGAAAGATGAGTAGGCTTTCCTATAAAATAGAGGCTTTAGTATGACAGTGAAATGCAAGAAAACCCTCAGAAGATACACAGGTAGATTAAAATTCAGGACACAAGTAGGAACACTGCCACGAGAAGAGTACATGAACCATTTATGAGTAGTTATTATCTTAGAAGACACACAGGAAGGTGCTAATGATAAGAACATCCAAGGTTGGATTAGAAGTCCATAAAACCTTTGATCTCACAGAAGGGGGGTGTGTATTAGAGTGGAAGACAAATGGGATGAGTGAAGAGTCTTTGATAGTGTTTTCTTGGAAAGAGAGTAATAATCAAGAAGAAAACAGAAGTATTCGAGCTTTCCATGCATTAAGTTACTGAGGGAAAGTGAATTATAAAAACATTCATAAAAAAGAGGAACATTTCTGAGAAGGATGGGTACTGAGGATGAGGCAAATGCCACTTAACTGTGTATGCTTGATAAACCTGCAGAATTCTGGTAGGTACTGTTTGAAGAAACAAGATCCATGCTTGTGCCTGCATCACTTACTAGATTTTTTGGTTTTTCACTGTCGCTTTGAACAACAAGGTGTTTCAAAGAGATCCACAGAAAAAAATAAAATTCAAGCACTAGGAAAACAGTTTCTCAGTGACAGGAAAACAAAGTAAAATGGTATAAAGATGGATTATTTTGGAAGGAATTTGAGCTGCTGAATAAACAACAAATCCAGGGTCCACTTATAAGAAAAATTAAAACTGTGATTTGTATGGTTAAAGTTGGGAAAAGACAGGGATTCTGTGGCTATCTAAAAAGGTTCCATGACAAACTATGCAAAAAAAAAACCCAAAGAAGTGCTTACTATGCTTGCTCTAAAGAGTAACCTGAGTGTGCTATTTGAAATAGGTATCCAGAGTACATGAGAAACAATTCTTAATAAACAGTTCGAGAGATGACAGCTAATTAAGCTGCAGCCAGGAAGGATGTGGAATAATGGCATAATGAACCTTATTTTATTACACTTGTGCTGTCAGCTAGGTCCAGGAAGAAGGCTTAAAATGGGAGGCACTGGAAAGCCTTAGGAAACATGAAACTTTTCCCAAACTATTCCTTGCTGAACCAATAGGTCTTGGGGTTTGTATACAAGTGTCAGGATAGCCTATTGCAGCTGTTGGGTTAGGTCAAGTATTTTTTTGAACTGTGCTTCTTTAAAAATCTTGAATACTGTGCTGGAGGGATTTGAGCTCCTGGTTAGGAGTGAGAGCATAGATGGAGTGGATGGGGGCAAGACTGAAACCTTGGAACAATGAGACAACTGTTTTGTTTTTCTTTAGACTAATTTACCAAATTCCTATATATTACAGGTGGGGCTGTATTTTTCTCCAGCTTTCTGGTGACATAGCAGAAATGTGCCAGGATTGTGCTGGGTCTTGAATGGACCTTGGAGCAGCTGGGCCATATTTGTAACCCTGGTCCATGGGCAAAGCCTGCTCAGGAGTTAAGGACTCCTTCTAGACAGGCACCTGTCAGCCTCTGCTGTTTCAGCATTTAGGGGGCATAACTATTTCTAGTGTTACAGTCCTAAGAGACACCCAGGAGAAATAAGGTGCTGAGCTGGAGATGGGTTGCTAGTTAGGAAAGTCAAGGAAATGTTGTCATTTCCTGTGTTTACAGAGCAGTACACCTTATGTGTAAATTCTACATTAATGGCATGAAATGTAAGGAAGTTGATGGCACTGGCTGGGAGCCAGAAGTGCTGTTCATGCTTCTCCATGGCAACATTTACACCAGTCCAGTGAATAAATGTTCATTAAAACATTAGAAACTTACCACAATGGCTCAGTGTCTCCATCACCTTATGCCAAATTCAGGGCAAGAGTTGGTAGCAATGCCTTCCCCTAACTACCCTGCTGCCAGGTTCTGTAGTGGGGGCTTTTCTTAGTCCCTGCATCATGAGCTGTTTAAATATGCTTTAAAGCTATAAATACTAAGATGTACATTTGTCCAGGTTAGGGACATTTGTCCTGGATAGGGCACCGGTTTAAGTGCCTCACTAGATGGCCAGTCACTTGGACAAACAAGAGTGATATTTTCTGTAAAGAATGAGGACACCTGTAACCACTACAGTCACCAGCTCAGGTCAAAACAAGATCCACTCCTCCAAAGGTGAGCACTGAATCCTGATCATCACCCTCATTCAGAGCATTTATTTTAGCTTCTCTTGTCCAGTAACTTATCCAATTTACTCCTTTCTGTTCCATAAATCTAGTTTCTGTAAAACCAAAGCTTTTTTGGCTGAAAATTTTCAATATATTAGATCCAAACTGATTAGTCATTTGGGACGAACAAAACTACACCTTCTTGGTAAATGAATTATTTGTCAAAGTTACCTGCCTAGATCTAGCTGTGAATGTCTTACTCATGTTTTCATCAACAAAGGCAAAAATCATGACCTCCACAACATTGCTCCTTATGAGGCAAAGGCCCTTACTCATGTTTTGTGGCAATCACAGCACGGCTTCCAAAGCTGTTTCCTTGAAAGCTGTGTCTAGCAAATAAGCTCCTTCAAGCATCTGCAATCTAAAAGGACAGACCAACGCCAAAAGTGGAGAATGCTAGTCTTTACTCTATTTGCACTGTACTGTAGGAGCTATAAGCCTCTGATTACAGCTATAAGCTGTTCATCTGTAAGCCTGCTGATAGCAGGGAGCTTGGTGCACTGTGGAAGCTGAACTAGCAGAAATGACGATGCATACTGGCAGATGATACACAGCAAAAGGAGTGGAAAGCTCAGGGGAGGAGATTACGACAGATGGAGTCAAGAGCAGAGCTGAGAATCTGGCACTTGAGGAAAAGCCTAAATGAATTGTGAAAGTCTCCTACAGTAAAGGATGCAGCTGTCTTATGTTATTCACCTAATCTTCCATCTCCTGGAGCAAAAGATCCTTAATGAATGCTGACAAACTTGTTCTAGAACATGTTGTGTAGAACAACACTCATAAAATGGAATCTATCCAATATTTCTCTTTCTGAATGTCCTGTGTTAGTCTTCCTCAGACTTCCTCTTGTCTTCCTCTGGGGAAAGTTGTCCATTTGCCAACCTCACCCTCACCAGCACAGCTATAGACACAGGTTAGGTCCACCAGTATCTCTTATAGCTTTTAGATGGGAAGTAAAAAAAATTCAAACCATTGAGAATGCATGTTCTGTCCTTCCTAATAGCTTCAAGAGCTCCTATTTCCAAAATAACAATACCAGCTAAAACTGGACTTCGGATAAATCATTAACAGGACTACAGTTGGGTCACATAAAATATTCACCTCATTCATTTGATAGAGTGATTAAATGAAAGTGATTTAAGATCCTTTTTATGCAGATGGGTGTAGTCTTCAAAATATTGATTCAACTGCTTTATATGCTGGTAACTCTGGGTATTGTCAAGATAGAACATTTGCAATAATGCATATGGCATTCTAAAAACTAGCAGGTTATTAAACAGAGATAAAGTACTGTCTGAAACCTTATAAGAGAAATATACCATGTGTTCATGGTAGTAAGTATTAGTCTGAATTATGTCTAAACTCTTGGTTAGTGCTTGGCTAAAAATGGGGGGAGGATGATCTTAAATGTAAATGCAAATAGAGTTGCCTACAGTAAGTGGCTTTCCCTGAGCTTTGAAAATTCACCCCTTTCTTTTTTAAAAAATTAAATAAGAAAGAAAAACTCTTGACTGGGTTTGGATTTATTGAATGACTTATTCAGTGATGACATAATATATCATTAATATAAATTTTAATTTTATTTATCTAATTTATTGCTGCTCAGTCTCCTCTCTCTTGACCATACCCACACAGTTTAGACATATTGAAGGTATTAAAATTAAAAATGCTGTGTATCTAACACATTGGTTGTCATCTCCAATTTGTTTCTTACGCAGATAGGTAGGTAGCAAATTCTATGAGTAAATAGCACATTAATTTATCATCTTTGGTACTTGGAAACCCCCCCATAATACATATATTTAGCATTAGTGCCACTTTTCATTAAGACCCCAAGGGTCACAAAAGGGTATGGAAACTCTGAACGTTCATGATAGAACCTTTAAATGAATAGCAGAAAGAACAACTCTGTGTACTTTCAATTCTTTTTACAAGTCTGCTTGTTTTAAGAGAAGGGTTGGCCAGAAAACAAGAATTCTATTTGCAAAACTATTTGAGGTTTAAAATATACAACAATTTTGCTGTGGAACATTCACATGACCTTTTAGAATTTCTTATAAGTATTGATTCATTCTGGCATACTAATTTCTTGGGTAGAAAACTTTTCTTATATTGTGGGGGGTTTTCTATTCAAGGTTTCTTTCCTCTAGTGTTTAGTGTTTTTTCTATCTGTCTTAATATTGCTATTTAATAGAAAAATACATAAAATGGATAAGATGGTGCAGCTCTTACAGAACAGAAAACATTGAGCCAGGTAGACGATGAAGTCTGAAGCCTGAGTCTTCCAGAATCTCTTCAAGTGGTCAGGCTATTAATTACTTTGGTTTTGGCCAGCCAGTTCATTCTGGACTGGAAAAAAAAATAGCCAATAGTGCTGACACAGAAACCTGCATGATGATTTAATAAATTGTCGATACCCTAAGAATTTTTAATGCTCTTGCACAACCTGGAAGTGGTTGCCTTCTGAAATCACAGTTAAGCAAGATTTAAGAAAGTGTTAGAGTTCTAATGACTTTTTAAAAAAATTCAGTGTGTTTTGCTTCTTGTTTAACGTGCCTTGAAAAATATGGAGGACGTAATTCTTGTCCAAGCACAAGACTTGTAAGTAACACAATTCAAAATTAGAAATTAGATTAAACTATGCTTCTGAAGTCAGTAAGAAAGCACATCACCCAGGGCTGATAAAGTCTTTCCCTTCTTTGCTATGCTCAATAAGGATTTCTTTCTAATTATTGGCTGGTGTAATTTTATTGCTGAGTGTTTGAGGAAAGAAAAGAACTACTTAGAAATTACAAACTGCATTAAGTTTATCGTTTATAAATCCTTTTAAACACACTGTAATCATTTAGTATCCAAAGTGCTGATGTCTTCTGGAAAATTCTCTCCCTCAAAGAAAAATAAAAAATAATACTATTAGTCCTTAATTGTGGGTGTGGAATACTTTGCAGTTCTGGCTCTGACATGAACTCTATTACACCTAGTGATACTCATGCACTGACATATGGATACACCCTCACATCAGCATCCTATTTCTATTTGGCCCAGTTAACTCTTAGAAAAACAAATATTTCTAAACCAGCATAATTTTCTTTGGTTCTGGCATGAAATAACTGAGCCACAGCATCTGATGATGTGAAAGTGCTCTGCTTTCCCTGCCTTGCCCATGTCAAGCGTCAGCCTTCCACATGTTTTCGTGACACAGTCTTGTAGGAGTCAGCAGAGTGCTGTATAGACTTTGGCCCAAACAGCTGGATGACTGACTGAATCAGCTCACTGACTTCAAATCACATGTTATCAGTGAAACCTTTGCTGCTGTGTTTCCTTTCATTGTGTCCTTAAGCTGACCATTTCCTGTTCGTGTCCTTTAAGCAGAGAATATGCAGAAGATCAGGGTCAGCCCCGACGCTGCAAACGCTTCACTTATGGTTTGGGAAGATAAAAGTGTTATTTTAATAGGGTTTGAACAAACATAAAAGTTGCCTACACTTCTTTTTTTCCTAATCAGTCACAAAGAACTGATCATAAAAATTGCCTACATCATCAATTTTTAGCCAATAATGAACCAATTTTTTGAAGTGTGGCGTGTAGTTGCAGCTGGATACATGAAAGCTATCGCAGTCTGGTGGAGAAACCAGAGTGTTTTTTAATGACCCTGCACCGTAACCTAAGCCAAGTAAATATAATGATTCACCCCAGGAAGATAAATTATTGCCTGGAAAAATGCCAAAGCATTTTAATTTGTAACTCCAACATGTCTCTCTTGGAACCCATTGTAGGGTGTCTGGGATACAAAGTTATTTTCCAAATTGTTATATAACTTCATAATTCATTGTGAGGTTTTTTCCCTTTCTCATCCAGCACACATATGCTTAATTTAGACAAAAAGTTTGCTTTAAATAGCCACCTGAAAATATTCTGCTGTAACACCATGGGGGGAAAATTACCTTAGCTGTGATTATTGGTAACATTCAAGATTTCAAATTAGAGCTGCAGCAGGTGTCAGGGGGCTACTTGTCACCACAGCTTGGAAATGTGACAAATCGTCAGAGCTGGTTGGATGTCCTAGGCTGTTATTAGCCATCTGTTTGCAGCTCTGGGAGGGTCAGCTGCCTGGACTTGACCAATGCCACCCCTCAATTACAGAATTTACAGTTTCAGCCAATTTAGAGCTGATTTTGTTTACTGTTTATAAGAGAAAGATGCATCACATAGTGCTGGGCAGGCCTGTTTCTGGGATTTTGTGGAAATTGTGGAATACAGTTTAGAATTCAACTTCCTAAGTTTGCCCTGGGTGCAAAGTGGGTGTGAGTCTGTGCCTCTGTGCCCTGCTCGGGGTACCTTCTCTGCTGAGCTGTCAGGACTTTCAGCTGGGAAGGAGAAGTTGCTGTTGGCCTGTTTGTGTTCATTTTATGTCATCCTCACAGCAACCAGACACAGGGTTACTCTTGCAAAGTCCCTCCTCAGCTCCTGGTGCTTTCAAGAGCTCATTTGTTCCCATAATAGTTCCCAGGGAAGTAGACCACTCCTCTGAAATTTGAAAGTTTAGTGGCTAAAAAAGATTAAAATACTGTTGTGTCCCATTTCTTTAGCAGAATACTAAAGTTTCATCATGGTCCTACCATTTCCAAGACCAAATAAATACTTGAAAACAGAATAGAAAAAACTGTATTTTGATAGCTCTAGCAGGCTTTCCTTTTTTTCTCTGAAACATTTTTGAAAAGACTCTGTAGCTAATTGGAGTTACTCTGCAAGCCAAAGGAAGTTGTGATGAGGTTAAACAAAACTAAATTATTTTATTGTATTGTATACATTGTTAGCTATCTAAAATATTTTATGATAGTCATCAGAATAGCAGGATATTAATGATTCCATTCATATTTTTAAAAATTTCTGAGTGTACTAACATGTCTGATGAAATTAACAGCACACTTAAAATCCTGAAAAATTCTATAAATTCTGTTTTACTGTGCTAGAAGAGAAAAAAATAAAATTCAGTACATTTGATTCTTGCTTTCTGTGCTATTAGTTTTCTACTTGAGAAGACGTGGGCAATGAAAATGGTCTAATAAATTTTACCTTCTTCTATCGTTTATAATGTAATTTGCTTGTTAAACAATAAAAATGGACAGGAGCATGTACTGTGTCTCGGAATGTTAGTCAAACTTGCTCTGACACCTCTTTGCCATAATTGGTCTGCACCACAGTTTAAAGTAGCTATCATGAACTAAATCTTTAGTGTCCCCTCCTCCTTCTGTGATTATAGCCTTTAGAGTTCTGTCAGGGTATACTAATGCAATATAAATTGACACGTGCCATAGTTTTGTTGGAAGATCAGGCAAGAGAAAGCTCTTTGGTTCAGGAATTGTATGGGATACATTTCTAGAACAAGCCTGGCTCTCTCCTTCTACTTGTACTATAGTGCACCTCTGGACATCAGAGCCATAAAAGCTTTAGAAATCAATAAAATAACAGTTTATATGTTTTGTATATGATGTGTATCAAAATATAACATGGACAATTCTGACTACAGAGAGTATAGTTTCACTGAGAGTTATTGGTAAGATCATGCTGTAAATCATGAGTGGCTTGCACAGTTAAAGAATTTTAAGCTAACATTCAAGATCCTTAACTAAAATTACCAAGGTTTTACTTCTACAGTCAATGGATTAGACCTATATTGTATGTACATGTGTGCCTTTGCATGTCTTACCTATCTCAGTGCAATTCTTGGGTTTGTGAATCGATATGCGAGATCTGGTGATCCTTTCTTTAGGGCTTGAAACAAATATTTCTTTGAGGTGGCATTTTTTTCCTCACTGAAGTTACTCATTTCCCACCTTTCCAGCTTCTTTAGCATTCACAGAAACGGGTGGTGGGAAATTTCCATCAGCCTGCACTATTTGTCTGTGGTAACAGAATATGACCACTATGTTATCACATATCAAGCCAGCCAGGTTTTCCTTGGATGGTAAGGTGAGCAAATGCAGCTCAATGAAACTTTAGGAAAAATCAGTTGCAAAAAAAGGTTAGGGACAGGATGAGGGGTAACAGTTTTAGACTGAAAGAGGGTAGATTTAAATTAGATGTTTGCAACTAGATGATCTTTAAGGTCTCTTCCAACTCAAACCATTCTGAGATTTTATGATTCTAGGATGAGGTTCTCAAAAAAATTCTATGATTTTGTAGTAATATATTCTACAGCTTTTTATTAATATATGGAAGTGAATTGTAGCTTATGCCTCAAATGTATTGTCTTATCAAGGTACTCTCCATCTATTCTAAATAGTAATGGAGATGCATATAAAGCACATAGTATTCAGAGTCTATGTCTATACATCTTGGATATTCCCAGGGAAAACAAGAAGGGAAGAATTTTATAGTAAGTGTGTATCAGATAAGAAATGATAAATGAACTCTCACTTGTATGACACTGGCTAAGAAGTTGAGATTGAATCAGCCTACATAATCTGCCTGTGTAACTCTCATATACATTTACAAAAACTCCTTAAGTTTTAGAAAAGCTTATTTCAGTGGAAAGAAGACAAGTAATAAGTGTGTCACACAAAAAAAGTAACAGGTCTTCTTGCCTCACTGGGTATGGTGGTATATGTATTTGTTGATTCACAGGGATTCATGGACATGCACTCACTAAAATCAGTATGACTGATCAGAACTGTAATTGGATGGATTTTTTCTTAATTTTTAAACTAATAAAAGACTCCCAGGGAAAGAGAAAATTATTATATAAACATAGAAGTGGGAGAGAGGTTGATCTTATGTGTGTGTGTGTCTGTGTGTGTGTGTCTGTGTGTGTGCCTGTTAAACTCGGTGTCTTTCATTTAAAACTGAAAACTAAAGAAGTGGTTTCTTTTTTTTGTTGTTATGTAGTAAATAGAAGTTCATCTGGTTTTAAAGATCTGGTCAGTAAAAGATTTTGATCTAATTTGAGCAAGGAGTGTCCAAAGTCTTCTTTTGTTTGTGGAGGGATAACTAATTTGTAATACTCTCTCTCCTCAAAGGGAGCAGATTTATATTTCCTAGTAGTAGTGGAATGTCTGGACCACAGAATGAGTCTTAAAAACCCTGTTTTGAAGAAATCTCTGCCAATACTGGATTGTCGCAGTAATGTTTCTTTTTCCTTCTGTTTTTCATGCATTATTTGGGAGGACCACACAGCATAGGGAGCAGTGGTATACCATAACTGCCACTGAAATAATTGCAGTCTGAGAAACTGTGAGCACAAGGAAATGGAAGATATTTGGGTTGGAATTACTGAGGATTTACGTCCCAAAGGCTGCAGAAATGTTTATGTTTGTTTGCATTTTAATAGTAGTGGGTTACCAGTTTCTGCTGTGATCCAGTATTTTAACTGGATGAATACTCAGGCTGCTCCCAGTCACTGGCTATGCTTAAGTGTTATCCAAACACAGCCAATAAAGTACCTGTTACTGCTTGTTCCTTTTATTTGCAAAAAACCGTAGCTTGATCTACTAGAGTCCATAAATATAAATACCAAATTTTAAGGCTTTTACTCTGAGTTTGGAGTTTTTTAGAAAGTAGAACAAATTTTGTTTCGAAACTTGGTAATACTGTTTCCAATCTAAGTGTGAGACACTTTTCTGGAGAACAGCTAAGTTTCATTATTAAAAACAATAAAGACCCCATCAATCAAATTCAGCATACTAGAAATCAATGAAGAACAAAACTATAATAGCATCAGATCATGCCAACAGTGTTAAGCACTAATTGGCCTAATTTCAGTGTTATGACATTAATTACAACTTGGCTGTGTCTGTCAGGTTGGGCTGAACAAATACTAAACATGGCATGAATATGAAATATCTGCTACAAACTTATTTGGCTTCTTATTATTTTTAACTGTTAAGTTTACAGGAATATAAAAGTCAAGAGTAGAAGCTAGCATTTCATAATTGCATTCTCTGTTTCAAGTACGATCCATGTTGAATGTTTCAAAGTTTATTAACATCTGTCAATAATTTGTACTCTAAATTTTGACCATAGTGTAATAAATCAGTGAACAAAGTAAAGTGATATAAATGCCTCCATGTGGTGACTATGCTTAGAAGGATATTTACATATGAATAGGTCAATCTTTATGCAAAAACATACCTTGAACTGCACAAATTATTCACAAGTGCATTTCATGAATTGAACCTCATTACTCTAAATGATAATGACCCAAAGACACTTCACATTGAATTTTGCTCTCATACCCTTATATATACATATATTAAAAAATGGTCATATTTAGCAAATTCATGTGGCAATTAAGGCTTTAAGCATTGGCAGCACTTCAGGTCAATATATATTTCAGAGCTATGTGTGTTGTGCTACTCTTACATGATGGGGAAGCAATTTCAGTCCTGGGTGTCTGTCTTTTCATGAATTTGAGCTGAGGCGTTCTCTTTATGCAAACACACACTCTTTTGTTCTCCTTTAGTAGCTTAATTACATACTGCAGTCTTCTCCCCAAATATCTCATTTCACTGAAATTGTTAGTAATTCTATCATGACATGTGCAGATATATTGGGGAAAATACACTGAATGTTTGGAATGTCCTTGTTAGTGAACTGGAAAACTGATGTCAAATTTATCTTTTGAAAAGTGTGAATTGTGAGTTTAAAGTGTAAAAAGGATGGTTTAAACAGTCTAGTTAATTCAAGTCCCTTGAAACAGTTCCAGTCATCTTGTCATTTTTTAAATCTTTGCTAAGATTAAAAGGTTTTCATTAAGAAATGCACTGGGCAAATTTTTCTCAAACTGTCAATAGCAGCAGCTGCTTTTCCTTTATGAATTATCTGTAAAGACAGACACATTTGGGAGCTTTCAGCAGAGGAGAAAACATATTACTTGCTACAGTGGCAAGTTTTCCATTTCACTATGTAGCACCACTTAAGGGTCATCCTGTCCCCTTCCAGAGATGTGTTTGCACAAGAATTGTTTAATGCAAAATAATAGGACAGGGAATTCTGTACTCCTGCTTTGTCAGATGAAGTAAAAGTGTACTGGGTGACTAGATGACTCTCCCTGGAGACAGAAAGTAATCTCCAGACCAGTTATGGATTATAGGCCACAAACTACTGAACAAAGGATGTATTTGAACTGTTCATTTCAGCCAAGATTTAAGATTTCTCTCTGTTTCAGCTAAGTCTTTGCTGCTTAATATTTGTGGTCAGTGACCAGATGACTGAAGAAGGAAAATCAGAGGTTTGAGAAAGCCCTAATGAACATTCCTAGGCGTGAGCCTTTGTACAAGTACTCATGAGACTTCTTGTTTTCAAGCATTTTGGCTAAAAAAATACTCACATGTTTTCTGAAAATAAATACAAAAGGTCATAAATACCACTGAGGTGAATTCATGGTTTTACTGTAATACATATTTCTGAGTACTTATTTCACAGTATTCACCCATGTCTGAATAGTAACAAGGGAACTCTTGGAATGCAAATGTTCTTTATCAGCTGGGAAACAAGCAACAGAATATATGTTATACACGGAATCGTACCTCTAGATCTGAATCTGCCACACATGCAAAAACACAGAATAAAAGTAAAACTGCGGAAGTAAAATTTCACTGTGCCTGGGAAAGACTGAAGTAAAACAACATTAAAAGTAAATCACATTTAAACTGTGCAAAAAACTGCTGTATAGACTGCTAAATGCTACTGAGGGACTCGATGTGTTACAGCTGCAGATGATGATTTGTAATAATAGGCCATGCAAATGTTCTTCTTGGGACAAATACACTGTAGAGCTAAAATAGGAGTACATGTAAAAAAAGAAAAAAGTATTATATAGTACAGTTATTTGTTTTTTGGTAGGAGCCTCAAATCTTCAAGGAAAATCATTAGAGAGGTATTCTTAACCCTAGCATTGCAGAGGTATGCAATCTTAGAAAATTATCTTCAGAAATGTTAATTTTAATAGAACTGCTGCTATTCACTAGTTCCTATATATATTGGAAATGATGCATCACAGTCCTGAAAGCAGAGCAGGCAAACAGGAGCTCTGGGGACTTACTAGACCTTGTTGACTGAACAGTGAACACCCAGTTTTTCTTCATTCTGTCAGATGTTTTGTACAGAATGCTGAGCTGCTTCTAAAAATTAAATTAAATAGGAATTTCAGAAAGCCTGGACTTTCAAAATAAACTTACATTTCATAAGAGGCTGTTAATAAATATATATATTATAATTTAAATACTTTTATCTATAAATTAGTATTCTTTTCTTCTCATTTTAAAAGGGAAATGAAAATGTAGCATTTGCTCAAAAGAGCTGACTTGGTTTACAGAGGTCCAGAATTACTGTTATTCTTGTACCCTTAATAAATGAGAAGTTCATAAGATTCTTTTAAAGTAATTTTTATGAAAACAGAGCAAATTAATATCAGAGAAGATATTTGACATGATATACAAAATGAGCAATTCCATAGCATGATATGAGAGTAAGGGTGCTATGCACATAAATTATTATTCTCAGAAAAAAATCTGTTGAATTTTTAAAAAACTGACACATTATGGCATTCTTTCTGCTGTAGTAATCTACTGGTCATGGATGCATTTTCTGAATCTTTCCTTAAAATTTCTATTGAGTTGGAAAAACTGAAAGTTAAAATCATCAGGGTGACAGGGAGAAAATGATTTACACCTTGTATTCAGATAAGAGCAAAATAACCATTTCCCTTTGACATTCCTGCCATTTTTTGTTACTTTACTTATAGCATGGGACATTCTTATTTGAACACCCTTTTAACACTGCTTAGTATGTCCTTCAGCGCATGCACTATTGATATCAAAAGTTCATTGTTTTAGAAACTTTTTATTAGGATTCGTAGCCTTTGAACTTTGTATTGTTATCTGCCAAAACAAAATGACAATCAAATAATTCTGCCACCCCTTTTTTTCTGTCCTTCCACTTTTTTTCAACTTCCTTGCTTTTCATTATTACTGTTACTCTGAAATGACATTATCACAGTGGAACATAAACAAAAGATTAGGTATCTCATCTGGATTAGCTTCACGGCCTCTCTCCTTTTCACCCCCAAAAGGCTCAATGACCTGCTAAAATATGATATCAGCTGCGTTTTCTTTGGCCAGCTTGGTTCACTTGACTTGACACTAGCAAGATCAAACTACTGCAGACTGTCAGCATAAGGGATATCCTTTGAAAAACAGAAGTTTTTCTTCTTTACGGTCAGACTTTTTTCCTAACTCCTTTCTCCTTTGTATTTTGGATTCCCCTTCCCATCTTCACAGAATGAAAGTAAGTCTTTGTATAGCTACAGTTGCACTTCCAGAGTTGCTCTATAAAACAGGAATTATATATTGAACATTCCAGCAGAAATTAAAAATCTATTTCAAAGATAAAAGCAAGTAATGTTTTTCCTCTATCTTAAAATTCAGATATCAAAATTAAGAAAATTTTGCTTTTCAGTCTGCAGATGTTTAAGCAACTGAAAGATAATTCCTGAAATTTATGCTGGTTTCAGATTCTGATATTAACATTACTTTCTTTCAAACTTCACTGTAGAAAGGAAAGAATGAAATAGTTTTGAAATATTACCCTACTTATAAAGCTAAAAAATATGAGCAGGGAAAAGATCTCAGTGGAAGACAAGACTGTTCATTACTGAGTAAAAATGTGTAATTGCATGACACTGTCTGTCTTTACATGCACGTTCAGAAAAAAATTGTTTGCATGGTTAAGGATTACACTTTTTGGGATTATGACAAGTACAGTAAAGTTCTGTCCTTCCATCAAGGATACCATCTTCCCCCCTTACAGACATGTGTCTGAATATTCCCTTTGGTCCTCAGGGCATCATGAATTCTGAACAGGGTATGGTTTTCCGTTTGATTCATTCGTTCTGCTAGTGCAATTGCTCTGATATCAAAGGATTTTAGGGAATGGCTTAGCTTATGAAAGCTGACTATGATGAAGGTTTTCAAGCCTCTTCCCCAAGTGTTGTGGAAGGAGAGGAATTATGACCTAGTAATTTCTTTTTCTTAATTAATCTGGAAATGAAACTGTGCGTCTGTAGAGCTTGGAACTCTATAATGGTAAAATATGGGGATTGATGAAATGAATATAGCACTACACTTCACAAATTCAGGGTTGAAAGAATCCAAATTAGAAATGGAGGCTGAATGGCTTTTGCTGCTTCAGGCAATTCACATAGATTTCATGCAGCTGCATAGGCTGAGTAGGAACCCAATGGCATTACTGAAAATTGAAAATTTTTGGTTGAGCTTTCCTGGGTGAATGCAGAAACCCATTTCTATACAGTGCTATTTTCATTGTTCTTCTGAAAGATACACCAGCTTTTTCTGTATGCTTTGTTACCGTATGGGAGACTGAGCTGGATACAAAAGGAAGACCTATATATAAACATACAGCCTGAGAAGCTCAGCAGGGTATCAAAGAATAAGTTGACCCACTAACAAGAAAGGGGTATGAATTTTATAGCTGTGATGCCTGTGAAATCTCTTCAGGGAACTGTGTGTATATGACACTATTGTGTAATGGTTATGAAATATTCAAGTTCTAGCCTTTGGAAATGTTATAGTTTACAGAAAAATAACTTCAAAATAGCAGTTATTTTAGATTAGTAGATAGCAAGATAGATGGAAACAATATCGCTATAAAAGAAATTTTAATTATAGAAATAGAATACAAAGAACTGCAATATATACATATAAGTAAATATGTACATGTTATCTGGGTTTCTACATCCTGTGTTGTGCATCTCCAGAGGCAATGTTATATGATCCCAGTTTTTGCTTATAGGAGACTTTTTAAATTTATAATGACATTTCCCAAAGATATTATCTGTACTTAGGTATGAGGCTTGGTGATTGTAGGTGTAAGTTTTATATTTTACAGTATATGAAATTACAGTGAATTGCAGTCAGTGAGAAGCTCCAACTTCTGACTGCTTTTCTGCAGCACTGTTCTAACAGTGTCACTTTGTGACAAGTCTCTACTTACATGAGGAAGGTGACAACTGGGCAAAAGATAATAGTTACTGGGGCTGCCAAAAACACAGTTAACAAAGGCTTCTGCCTCAAAGCCACAGCATTAACAGGCAGACACCAGTGGTCATCTGGCAAATGTCTTGGGCTGTGCCCCTTGTTCTGTCTCCTGATCCTCCACCAGTAGCCCCACTCATATGGTCCATTTCTGTCCAGCTCCTGCTGTGGACCTCTAGGCTGGCTTTGCTTCCCGCTCACGTTCACTTTCTTAGCAATTCCCAGGGTTGTGCCTGCCTTCCCCCTTGCCTGCCTTCGGGCTGTGCTCTCGGCTCTCTCTTCTGGGGTGCAGGGACTTGCTCCTTTACCCTCTGACAGTAACCTTGCTTGGCCTTGTCCCCCAGCGTTTCAGCTCAGCTGTCTGTGCAGATGGGTCTGGCCCTTCGGTCTCCTGTAAGCAGCCCATGCTTAGCCACCCGGCCCACCTGGTCATGAACTGCTGGCAAAAGCTCTGTCCTCTCTGTGAATGCCAAAACTAACCTTGAACTCACGCCTCAGTGGCTCCCTCTCACAATAAAAGAAGATTTTACACAGGTAACTAACACGTGATGGGAGCCCCACAGAACAACTTTACATTTATTTTTCTCAAGACAAAAAAACCAAAGCTAAACAAATTTGCTGTGTTTCATCAAAGTTGGTGCACAGCCTGACTACAGAAAGGAGCTGGAGTCAGGCATTCCACTCTGCTCAGCATTGAGAGTCCTCACGTTGTTCAGGCAGATGGAATATGTGCTTCTCTGCACAATAAGTCTTTGTAAGCAGGAATTTCCATCATTATAAATGCAATTGAAAATGCATTTTCATATCAAATGTGTTGCCAAAAGCAGTATTAGCGATTTTTTTTTCCCCTTCATGCAGGCTTTCCAGACACATCTTTCTCATTTTGAGATAACCAATACTGGCTGTGAGCTGCTAGTGTATAATGGACTTGCATTTTGCTAGTCATATCATTATAGCTAATACAATAAACATTGAAGTGGCTCGGTTTGATTACAGTATGCACAAAACCCAACACTTTCCGGGAATAATATATTTTTAAGAGATTCTGTCTATTCAGTGTATCCTCTGAAGAGGCAGCCTACTGAGCCAACGACTGCTAACATAATGTACCTCTCAGATTTTATTTTTATGATGTATTTTATTTTATTTTATGACTGAGTGAGCAGCATCCCTCTCCACAGGTGTGGAGGTTTGGAACTAGATGATCTCTAAGGTCCCATCCAACTCAGGCCATTGTGTGATTCTATATGTTTATATGATTTTTCATTTTTAGTCTCTATAAAGTTACAGCAAAGTGCAGAGAAACAGAGCAACTGGTAATAGGGATAGCAAATCTCCCTGTTGTAGGCTACTGCTCCTTAATCTGGTCCTGGAAATGAACTCCAAGAGGAGAAAATCCCTGCTGTGAGTCAGCAGCTGTGATGTGATTGTCACATATACCTTTCCAGGACAGTTGAACTTTTACCACAGTTGTACAAGACCTAAAGAAGGTAACATTTTAATTATTAACATGTTCATCATGGAAACTTTGGAGGTAAACCAAAAAGAGAGTCACACATTCATTTCTGTTGCCCATATGAAATGAAGGCCTGGCATAATTTGGTCAGCAGTTGCATTGTAAAGCAACTCAGTCAAAATATTATTCTGGAGTCTTTATGAAGACTATTATGAAGTAGTTCAGATTTGGGGAAAATTTTTTCACTAAATTGCTTTTGTGTAGTAAGAGCTAAAGTTCTCACAATAAACAATCACAAAAACAGAGGTAAATTTCACTTAGCTTTTTTTAGAATGTATTAGAGTTGAGATCTTAGCTTCAAGAAATTTTTGATTACAGATAATGCAGGCCAGTGATCAGATACTCAACACGATTTTTGACGTGAAAAAGCAGCTCATAATCTACATAACTTTTGAGATAGCAGCATCTGTGGAAGAGTGATCCTCTACAGACTATAAGTAATAAAACCTTACTCACTTAGGGGGACAATTGTAAACAGTGAGAAAAACTGACAGAGGCATAAACATGGTTGGGGGTTTGATCTGTGGGGAGTTCTCACTCCCAGGGGCTATTCATAAATATAATATATAGCAGGGGCTATTCATAAATATAATTGGAAAAGAATATTATGTCTGTTGTGGGCACTTGATATACTGTTCTCTGTTAAAAGTTGATTAGAGTTGAGTTTTCACCTTCACTTGACTGGAAAGATTCTGTGATAAGAAAAACAAAATTTACTATTCCTTATATCCCAGGCATTTTTAGATGCTTGGAGAAAAAGCACAGTGGTCCACATGAAAAAAAAGTAAGACAGAAAAACTAAATCAAGTTTTTGCTTTAGGAGGAATTCTGTGAGACTGGGTCCTTATAATGAGCCTCCTCATAGCCATTCTCAGAAGAGGAGGAGGAGAAAAAGTAGTACCCATGCGACATAGTTACTGGTGTCCTCCTAATTAAAAAATATAGCAAGGGCCACAAGTGGATTGTTGACTGGCCTGACTGATCACCCTAGAGATGATCAACCCATATCCTTCTACCCTTTTCAGCCAAGTCTCTTATGGCCACAGAAAACAATGCTGAAGGCACAACTTCTAAAAATAGAATTCTGTCACAATGGCAGATGTTTCATTTGTTCCATTCAGTCACTGTTAGCTTGATACATATTATTTATTCTCTATTAAATGAATGCAACTACAAAAGGAGTAGCTTCCTGGATGCTAGTTATGCCAGACCCTGATGAAGCCTCTTATTTTCCAAAAATACCTTACGGATGTGCAGACCTGAGGCTTTTATATTAAGCCATATAAGACATATAAGACATATATAAGCCATATTAAGACATATATATATTAAAGGCCAATTTTATTGAATTCATGGCATTTTGATAATGTAAGTAGATAAAGGGAAGGAAGAGAATCCCATTTGAAGTAAAGCTACTTTTAATAAACATGATAGGGTCTAGAAATATTGTACTTACTAAGCATGAAATAATCAAAATGACAGATATTTGGCACGTTACTGACTTAATGCAGTTTCTCTTTATTTTTAAGTTCTCAAATTTCGTATGCAAAACTGATATATCTGTAAAATTTGTGGATAAGGAAGAGAAATGTTTCTGATGCAAAGTGCTTTCAAGAATGACTATAAAAATTTTACTCATACAGTCATAAGAATAGTATCACAATTTATGCAGTAATTAGCACAAGTCTTAATTATATTCCAGATGCTTTTATGCACAGAGTGTTAGTATCCTCCAGTTACGTGGACTTGTATAATGACTTTTTTAAACTATAAAATGAAATAAGCATTCTCATTTCTTGTTGTTCTTTACTATGCCCATAGGTGAAAGGGAATACTTACCTGTCATTAAAATAATTTTTATTTCTTAGCCATATGGATGATCCAAAGCCTTTATTGCAGACAAATCTGGCCTGTTGCTGCATGCTGGAGAGCCTCCTGTTGAAACCATTTTCCCTTGAGCATATCACTGTGTCAGCTGTGCAACTGTTCAAAACTGATGCTTGGCCTCAATGTGCTTCCTTTTTCTTCCTTGTCATCCTTGAACAGGTTTCTGAGGAAAACTCAGTTATCAGCAATACAATTTTACTTGCACCATGCTACCAGATCTAATCCTGAAGTAGCTCATTTGCTTGTTTTGCCTGGAAGAAGATGGTGGGGGGATAACTGTGGGTTGTAAAAAGCCATATTCCTGCTCTTGGTGCTCTTGAGTGTCTGACTTTGGTCTTTTGTGTTAGGTTGTACCCCTGCTGCACCCCTTGCCAGGCAGCACAGTGAAGATGTTTATGTTACAGAGCTGTAAGAATATTTATAGTTGTATTTACTGGACAGGTTTTCTGGTAAAAGTTTTGCTGCATTTAGAAAAGACGAAAAGAGTAGGCAAGTTTAATTTAGCTACAAGGAGTGTATATTACCTGTGGATGCTTTCCTGTGCTGGTTTCTGATCATAAGGGAAAAGCCAATGAGGATGAATACATAGTTTTGAAAGAGCTGAAGATTCATTCTTGTCTTGAATTCTGCACCATTTTCATCTTTATTACAGAATCTTTATAATTAGAGACAATTTCTTAATGTTTAAAAGAAGTGGGAAAATAATGTTCAAAGGAAAAAGCAAGTATGTCTTAATGCTCTCTGCTGAAGGTAGAAAAAGACAGGATCAGGATTTGGAAATGTCAAACAAAATCTGTGCATGCAAGGCTAAAAATTAAGGAGTATTATAAACTACTGTTTGGAGATTTTAAAGAGTCGACTGTTTTGATACTGAACGTGCATGCATGCTTTGAAAGTAGGGATTCGTCACTTGTGAAATATTTTCTTCTTTTTTTCTTTTTCTCAGTATCACTCCTTCTAATAGGTCTACAAGAGATATCTTCAAGAACCTCCATTTTGAGATTACACAAGGGGAAATAAGGTTGCCAAGAAGTTTTCCATCTCTAAGTGTTAGTGTCCCAGCTGAAAGCATGGCCAGACTCACTGTGGTCAGCCTTGTGGCCAGCCTTCTTTCTTTTTCGTCCCCCATTTCCTTTCTATTGTGGAAGAACACAATAGAAACTTCATAAAGAGGAAAATACTTGTAGTATTTAGGGTGGACCAAACACTAATACAAAGACCAAAGAGGACATTCATCCAAATAGCAAGATATAAAAATTATGTCTTAACTAAAAATAACTATACTTGTCCTAGTTGTACCATGTAGGCAGTCTATTCTAATTCTTTTTGCTAGTGAAGTTATTAATTATAAATCACCACAGATATTCTAAAAAGAGTTTGAAAAACTAAAAATGTGGCAGGCTGCTGTTTATGATACTATTTGAACTTTTACCTTTCTTTTGCCTTTTTTTCCACTTTTCCTTTCCCTTTTTTATTACTTTCATCACAGATTGCACCCAGGCACCAAACACTGGAAAAATATTCTCCCAGAAGCAATAATGTAAGACATGGGCTGAAAGCCTTCTTTTCTCAGCAGCTTTGCTAACTGTTTGCCAGATGCCTTTGCTCAGTCTAATCAAGGTGTTTGGGTAATGTGGAAACAATACAGTTTCCTAGAGGTAGATGACTGCAACAGCTGGCTAAAGATATTTTGCTAAACTGCTTAGTATTTTCAAGGTATTTATTTCTTAAAACTAAAAACCATATTAATCAGGACAAAACCATATTAATCAACTCTGGAATTCATTTGCTGATTCTAAAGAATGCGTGAGCATTGAACACTTTGATAAAGGGCACTTCCAGAAACCTTTTCTGGGACGTGCTTTAGATTTTGCTTGCTCAGTCTTTACTCCTTAAGTAAGTGTGCATGTTAGCCTCTAATGGAGTGTGGAATCTCACTGACTGTATAATAAGTCATGAGGATTCCATCAGATGTAACAAAGGCAGGGCTCCTTGCTGCAAGGGTATGTCAGTACAACAGCAGTGTAGGAAGGAGACATGGATATTATTTGGTACAGAGTCAGGGCAGCTGCAGGAAACTCTGAGCTATTTTGGTCATAAGAAGAACAGTATTTCTATAGGTAAACAAGACCTTCATCTCTTCCCAGCTAATGACAGAATCATTTTGATGCACAGGCAATGTTTATACGGGGAGATTATAACCACAATCATTCTTACCTATTCACGTACATTCTTATAAATTTTGTTCATTTGTTGGTAAACAGCTGAATGGTCCCATTGTAGTTACCATTCTGTGAAGGAGCATGTGTTAGTTAATTAGAACAAGCTCTGTAAACCTCAGCTCCTATTGCTCTAATCCAAACAGCAAAAATACTGGGTTTAGAAGTAATAGTGAGTCAACACTTCAAAAATTTTTTTTTCTTTCTTCTTTTCCCTGTAAAGAAGGTGTATGTCTTTCTAGTTCCCTGTGCATTCTAACAAGGATCTTAAAAAAGAAAACTGGGTAAATAAATATCTTTTTAGAAGAAACCATAGGGAGCCCATCAACATATCCTTCAGCACCCCAATGGCCATCAGATCTGCTACCATCAGGCACTGATGGTAGCTCCCTACTTCAAAACATTTTCACCAATTTTTTCCCTTTTGTTTACAGATCAACCTAAACCTAGTTTTGTTGCCTTTGCAACCACTAAAAATTAAAAATTATTTTTAATATAACCTTGACTAATACAATAATATGCAGAACAGTGTCAAATTTTAAGACTATTGCATTCACATAAAAGCTGAAATGTTCAGGAATTGAGTACGAACTAGGTATAGATTGAATAGTGAAAAGGAAAAGGACTTCAGGAGAGCATCTGGTTTTGGTCTGATGTCTACATATTTTTCATAGTTTGCAGGAAATATTTTATTGGGTTTTTTTTTTGCTGTAAGAATTTTGTAGGTGGGCAGCTGACAAATGGATAGAGCAAAAGGACTCATGCAGCATCAGAACTGAGCTTACTTGTCTGCTAAACCACTATGAGTTCATTATACAGCACAGGTCAAAGCAGTGTCAAAGCTACAGTATAATTTAAGAACAAATGTGGAAGGAAGATGTGAAATACATAGAAAACGAACACTGAAGTTATTAAAATAAATGCTGAATATTAACTGTCTTTTAATTAAAGACAGAATAAAATGTGCCAGAGATTTGACAAAATGTGCAGCTGGAATAGCACTAAAATGAAAACAGTTTCTTTAGTTTCTCAGGTTTAATACTTGGCATAGGAATTGTAAATTAACTTGCAAAAGTCAAAACATGAAGATTAAATTTAAAAAGCATTTGTTTGGTGGGTGTAAATATATTAAGAGGGGTGAATAAACCTTTTTCTCATTGTGAGTGCATTATCAGGCAAACCTATATTGCCTCCTGCTGTGGTAGGAAAGCAGATAAGGCCTTTGCCATCTGTTCTGAAGGTCCTGAGTTTAATTCTCCATGGGAGTTAGTACACGATGCTGGTAGGAGGGGAGGTATTCATTTGGGAAACTGTTTATCTTTCCTTTGGAGAAAAAACATTTTAAAAATAATATTATTTTAATCAGAAGAGATTTCAACTAATTTCTCTGCTTTTTTGAGGTTTACAGTGAACTTTAAGTAAACAATTCTTGTAGGAAATAAATTACTATAGGAGACAGGGATATTTATCAAAAGTGGACTTTAATTTATGGTTTCAAAGCAACGTGTAAATATCCTGTTTGTATTATATTCAAAAATTTTACATGTGTACTAATTTCTAGACCTCAGCGTTGTCATGATGATTAAACTCCATTCCCACAAAATTAATAAAACTCTGATGTCTGAAAGAGAAAGACCAAATTGGTGATATACAGCAACTTGTCTCTTTTATTTTCTTGTTTTACTTTTTCCCCAAATAGCAAACAAATTTTCAGCCTGTTGGTCAGAAGATGAGCTCTTCTGGTACTTTTCTTCCAAATAACAAACAAATGCAGGACACTCTACTCATCAAGTCTTTTCTTTCTTATCCTTCCCTACCAAAGACATTTTAAACAGATGATCATAGACGTCAGTCATATAGAGCTACCACCTGCTGACTTCTTCAAGTCACATGAGGGTTCACTTAAAGCTATGCCAAAGACCCTGCTTTCTCATTGTATTTCCACCCTTATTGTCGTGTGCACAGATGTATCTTTATGAAATATATGCATGTGATAAAGATTGTGCACACAGGTGCAAGGCATTGGCTCTGGCTGGATGTTTCAGAGGCTTTTTTACAACAATGTCCTTTTACAGCCAAAGTTAACAAAGCCAGAAAACCTCATTAACATCAAGTGAAGCTGAGTTTATAACAACTGGTTCTCTCTACCGTGCTGTCTCAGAGTTTCATGGCTTTTGCTTCTGGGATTGATTATGGGGGGAAGTGGTAACGGTATATGAGCTTATAAGTGATTCTGTCTTGCATATTGATCTTCTCTGACTAGACGTGTTCAGAAGAGAGGCAGGAAAATGATGTGGATGTGTTCCTGGAGGAGCAGGAGATGCAGTTGCAAAGTTACACAGCTGTTTTTTTCAAGCTGGGAATACAGAGATCAAAGGAGCTCTGCACTATTAAACAGGCTCCCTAGAGAGAGGGAAAGAGACAGTGAGGGTAGAGGGATGCAAATAGGAATTATGAGTCTACTGTTCTTGCTGACGAGGCAGATGTGAGATATGGATGTAGAGCCCAGGGGATGCAACATAAAGCAATTGCAGTGTTTCCCCAGCTTCTGGGGAATACTAAAACGTAGGGAATGATAGGAAGAGGTGCTGGGCTGTTTCAAAATTCTTTTTTTCTTGGAGATACTTCTAATTATGCTTTGATCCCAGGAGGGTGCCAGGTACCAGTGGCATAGCTCCTACAGGGACCAGAAGCCATAAGCCACCACCACTGTTCTGGGTGTCAGTGGTGGGAGCTGTCTGCAGGTAAAGCTTTGCTTTAGGGTGGATTGACTTCACAGCTGCACCCCGAGGGAAGTGACTGCTCCGCTCATGAGGCAGGGAAAGTGAAGTTCTTTGGCATTGTTCTCCAGTGGCACTAGAGAGCTTTTCTTTCAGGAGGCAGTGAGACAACATTGCTGAAGAGAGACCTAAAATGGGAGATTCAAAATCTCACATTTTACGTACATAGGCAGCATTCTGCTTTTCTTATACTTCATTTTTCATTAAGAAATTCTATTTTCTAGGTTTCATGAGTACAGAGTGGCTGAAAATCATTAACAAGACAATAAAAAGCTCTTGGAATTACTTTTCCAGTTGTGTTTAAAAAAAAAGCAACTTTTTATTATTATTTCTACTGGTTCTGAGCATAAACAAGGTATGAATACTATTACAATTGGTGATTGTAATACTATTCAGGTTCACAAATTTACACAAATGTTTTGTTTCCACTAGAAGAAAAGGTCCAGATCCTTACAGTTAAAAGGCATAAATTGAAATAAAGGACCAATGACCTTTTAGTCCAACAGCAGGATCTGTTCTTGTAATCAGAAATTTCTTTGAATAGAAAGACCTTTCAGAAGCCAAAAATCCATAAATGTTTTGGTTCCCATCTGGGTTTAAAGTCATGGGATTTATAATTCTAACTTATTTAGTGCTTATAAAAATGTTGCCCTTGTGTATTAAAAAATGCAACAAAGGGCCAAATACACTCCAAGTTAAGATATGCCCCTAAGTTTCTTTGATTTCAAGGCAAATTGAGAGCCTAGAGGCTTATGAAAATTCATTTAAACACCTAGTTCAGCTCAAAAGCTGAAGCCCAAGTTTTAGACTTGTGACATAACTCTGGATAGAATTAATGCAAACATTGTGGATCTGGACCTCTGGACAGTTTCACTTCTATAATATTAACTACTGATCAATGTTAAACGTCATTTATTTTGAGATGACACAAATATTAGTGCTACTGGGACTTTTTCTTCCTAGAAAATTTGCCTTTTACTTTTTTTCAGGGTAATTAAGTGATTCTTCTGAGTTAACAGAATAAAAACAACGTGATAGAATTACTTAAAATTATGTAAATTTACTTAAAATTATTTAAGTAATTTACAATTTTCAAAACATTTTCCATAATTGGGTTTTGAGCCTGGATTTCTTCTGTTATGTGCTCTGCCAGTATGGAACTTCATGAACTAAATAAATAGCAATAATTTAATTTACAATATATTTCAATATAGTATTACTGTAACATGAGCTTGAAAAGCTGTAATGTAATTTGTGTCATTCAAGGAAAAGCCAGTTACTTAAATTAGATTTCCAAGCACCTGCACTTACATTGCTTGTCTTTGTACAGCTAAGGAAGGCAAAGAATAAGGTAGCAGAGGAAAGCTGTGCTGGTGTGTGTAGTGTACCAGTGTGTGCACACATTTGGAGACACACTCATAAATGGATTTATTTGTACTTCCTTCCATGGCTGGTGAGTGTGGAAGCAGGATGTGCTGTAACTAAATAATACTACAGCTGCCTGAGGGTGAGATGCGCAGACCGACTGTGCAGTTTGGATGTGGAGGGACTTGGAAATTTTAATATTAAAATTTTCTTAGAAATTGCTTTGAATAAGAAAACACAGAGTGATTGCAAGAACCTTTGCTGATCAATTTTAGGGCAGGGTTTTCCGAAATAGGTATTACCAGTTATTATTCTTATATCCAAACTCATAAATTGGATAATATTAATATTTCATAAATATGACAAATATTTTCAGTTATAAAGAAATTCTCTGAAACATCCAAATTGTTTTGACTGCACACATAAGAAAGCTGGCTTGAGATGCTCAAGAAAGAGGTTGTTCTCCTGTATGTCTGAGTGCTAGCATGCCTGCTTGGGGTACATTAAAAGAGCCCAGATTCCTCTCTCAGCCTAGTAAGAAGAAAGTTTTCCCACCTTCCAAGCAAATGCCTTAAGCCTGGGGCTGCCAGGCATTTTGAAATGGAGATCTCCTGGGAAGATATCAGGCTGATGGAAGGAATGATCCTATAGCTGTGTTATAGTATGAATAATACCTTATGAAAATGAAGCATCTTATCTGTTTCAGTTCTGTGTGTTTGGATTGACGTCAGACCATTTGTCCTTCTGTTCCCTAGCTCATCTTGCATGACCTTTTGAATAACAGCAAAAGAATATTGGTACTGCTCCAGTTTTCTTACGTTGACTCAAGTTATTAAGAAGTCTCAGAAAATAAAAACAATCAGTTGAAATCCTCTCCGATTCTCTTCTGGGAGTCCTATGTGGAATTTAAAAATATTTAACTCTAGATAGCATAAGGTTTCTCTATGTATTCTGTAATAACTAGTCCACTCTGAAAAAGTTCATTCTTCCTTAAAGATGGAATATCTCATCCTTCTTTCCAGATAGAAAACAGCAGTGCACAGAATAAGCCTTTCAATTACCTGCACTAGTAAACATTTTATTTTTGCTTTAGTCATTGCCAAATACATATACTTTCTTGATCTTCTCAGTCTTCTGAGAAAACTAGGTCATTCATTTAATGTAGTATATTTCTCTTGTAGTAAATGTGGTACTTTCTAAATCACAGTGGAGTAGCTGTGTGCAGAGGAATGGAAACTGCCTGATAACCTGATGGTTGCAATATCCTGCTGGGAGAGAGGGGCCTTTTTCCAAGTCAGTGTGACGGAGCACGAGCTGCAAGTAACCTTTGGCTCTCAGATACAGCCAGAGCCATTTCCGGACGCGCTGGTGAGCCTTCTCCCCGGCTAACCTCTACCCAAGTCCCAGCATGGAGAGCAGAAGGCCCAACAGAGGGGTTTTGGCTGGCAAATCACTGTGGTATTTGAACTGGAAACCTACCTAGAAGCTGAACCCTCCTTCCTTCTCATGGTTGCCTGCAAGATGTTGCCTGATGCGAATACTGGCGGAGTTGGGCTTTGGCCTTCCCAGATTCTCTCAGCCTGCCCTCCCCCTCAGTCCGTGTGCCCTCCTCATGCAAAGGCACCAACATGTTTACAGCTAGCTTCCTCTGTGCTATTCTCTTTTATACAATGGGTCAGTGAGGAGTTTTGAATTTACCGGACATAGTGCACTCATTTCAGCATGCTGTATGCTGGAGAGGACGGTCAGGTCTTCACCCATGCTCAAACCAAAGAGAGGAAAAATCTCAATCCATGTTTTCCTCGTGAGCTCTGGCTGCTGTTGATTACTGTGCAGATGAAACGTATCCTGGTGTCAGCCTCTTTATCCAAATCACTTTATTTTTCTCCCTCTTATGGCAACAGAATAAAACCAAGGCAGGAAGTACCCGAAATAAGAGCAGAATGAGTGCATATCATACAGGACCCAAAAAAAGTATTGTAGTGTTTGCAGAGCTAACAGCAGTTTTGATGGCCTTCTAGAAACAGGCATCAATAGTGTTTGATAAAGCTAGAGATAGGGTTTCATTTGATTAGATCAGTAAGTGCTTTGAAAGCATGGAAGAGACATTAAATGAATGTAGTTCTATTATACAGCTGGCTTTATAAAATGGCTTTGTAGTTTATTGGTTTGTGACATGTGGCCCACTTCTGGCACTTTCTTTAGATGTTCCAGGGATCTGTACTCCCTGATACTTATCAAGTATCCTCATGTATTAACCACAGTTTGTGTTGTTTTAGGGTGGAGCAAATTGAGGAGAGGACCACAACACAGCTTGTGTTAAATAGGAGGAACAAGTCCAGAAAAAGATAGTTGTTGGATATGAAATAAAAATCATCAAAAGAAACATTATACAATACTTTTAGAGATCCACAGTTAGAGACCTAAATGGACAAGAATGCAAAACTCTCTGGCCTTATCAATCACAGAATTGTATTATGGAAGTTGTCTCAGCATATACTCCTGCCAGAAAAAAAATTAGCTCAAATCTACTATGTATTGTTGAGCTGTTTTATTTTCAGGTTTGATGTTAGAATTTATTGCAAGTTTGCAATTTTATTATTCTCTTTTTATTGCTTGACACAGTGAAGGGTCGAGGTGTTTGCACTGAAAAGTTCTGATTTCTAGTTGCTAGGATACTGCCTTTTTTTCAAGTCTTTTATCAAGTAAAATGGAATATAATGCTGTTTATTTTTTATTCTGACATACATTTTGCATCAAAACACAGCCATGAAAACTGGTAAAGATTTGTTTAAATCCTGCTTTTTTATTGTCTTGCTAAAGCTCTCTCAGTAGTTCAAACTCAGTACCTGAACACAAACCAATTGCTACATTTTAGTCAAAAGTCAGTGATTTGTTGCTATTTATATTTGGCAGAATATAGAATTTTCTATAACTCAAATGTGCACTATATATGTCCCAGAGTTACGTTTCAAAATTTACTAAATATTGACTGATCTCAGAAGAAGGAGCTGATAATTTGTGCATGTTTAAAATATATTTATAATATTAAAGAAAATTTTTAAATTATATGCATAAGATGAGTTGAAGTGGCGAATTAAATGTTTTTGTAATTACCAAAGTATTTATAAACAAGCATGACCATAATATAAAATCTCATATGCTTAAAGGTAAGCCAAGAGAGTAGAACCTGAAAATCACAGAATGGTTGGGGTAGGAAGGGCCCTTAAAGATCATCTCATTTCAACACCCCCTGCCATGGACAGGGACACCTTCCACTGTCCCAGGTTGCTCAAAACCCCATCCAGCCTGGCCTTGGATACTTCTGGGAGTGGGGCATCCAGAACATCTTGGGGCAACCTGTTCCAGTGCCTCACCATCTCCACGGTAAAAAATTTCATGCTTATAACTGATCTAAATATACCTTCTTTCAGCTTAAAACTCTTACCCCTTGTGTTGTCACTGCAGGCCCTGGTAAAAGTCACCACCTGTCACAAAATCTCCATGAGCCTTTTCTTCTCCAGGCTAAGCAACTCCATCTCTCTCAGCTTTTCTTCAGAGGAGAGGTGTGTGCTCCAGTCCTCTGATCATATTCGTGGTCCTCCTCTGGAACTGCTGCTAACAAGGGAATTTTACTTTCTTCCAAGCCCTTCACCCCATTTCATTCTGATTTATTCATCACTAAAATATATTCTCTGCTTTATGCATAATTAAATGTTTGAACAGTTTCAATGTTGTATTTAATTTGAGTTTGTGTGAGTGCTTTCTAACTAGAATTATAGTTCAGTTACTTCAAAATTCTCCCAAGAACAGCCTCTGCACCAGAAAGAGGACCAGGAAAACAGCAGTTCTTTAGGCATTTTCGTCCATTTTAGTCCACTTTGTATCATCAGAAGAATCTTTTAGTAAAACCAGCAGTGACGAAGATGATCATTCTTGCTCTAGGCCAAATCTTGGCTGCTCCAAATCTGCTACACCACATTAATGAACTCACCTCACACACTGAATGTTTTTGAAAAGTCTTTATAAAGGGTTCCATTTAGCAGTGGCCAAATGAATTACTAAATGCATATTTATGAATTTTGGTATTTATCATCTTCTCATTTAGAAAGCACAGAGTGCTTTGCTATGTAACTTGGGCTTTAGTGAAAATATATAGAAATATGTTACTAGATTGGAAACAGTCCACTGGAATAATGAAGATATGTAAAAACGCTATGATAAGCATACTTATCTAACCAGCATAATTTCTTTTACGTAAGCAGTCAAATCCTGCATCTCTAACAGCTTGTTTTAACATCTTAATTAAGGCTGGATTTTCTAGCACTTGGATAGCTGTCCAAGTACAAGCACGTAAGCCATGACACCACTTTGTTCACTCCGTGGTCTGCAAAGCATTTAGACCATGTTAGCAGGGAACCGTGTCTAAGCTTGTAAATCCTGCTTGGATGTGCTTCATAGAGAGGTTGAGAGGGTCAGCTTCTGAATCTCTGGAGAATTTTGGGGCAATAAAATCTTGTGAGGTGCTTGGTCAGAGAGTGAGTGAACTAGTTCATGACTGTCTGCATCCGACTGTATTGGGAGATCAGCAGGGGTGAAGTCAGCAGAGTACCCCGGTGCTATACCCATCACTATAAGATGATGTGCATCAGCTGTGTTGCTGGGTGCAATTTCTTGTTGTAACAGGCGAACATAGATTTTTTTGGTGTAACTGTTTGATTGTCACAATGTATCTGTACTGCTCTGAACGCTCAGTGCATCGGAAGTCCAGTGTTGCATGGCATCAATGAGCCCAGTGAAGTTCTCCCACACTGATAGTTTACTGTCTGCTCTGCCAGCAGCTTTTGGTTCCTAAACAGGGAAAAGGAAACAGAACACAACCGAGACTATGACCTGCTACCTTTTGTGTCAGAAATTATCCAATATAGGATGGTGCTTTCTGGTGTGAAATCTTAAGAAAAGATGCTCTGGCAAAACTCATGAAACAGCACCCTAATATGCCCTAAGGTTCAAGTGATTATGGAACATTTTTTCACCATCAGTGCCACACTTCTTTATTGTGTTTCTGTGCTACACACCACTTGCTCTTCACCCTAGAAAAACTTAGAAATTGTTCTTGGAAGTGGAGCTCCAAGCATATGTGATGGAAAAACCTCCAGGAGTGAGGAACAAAAGTTTTTACGTCCTTTATGCTCCTTTGGCCCTTGTTCCCAACATTAACGAGTTCAACTAGAGTTGAGGAACTTGTTCAGCACTGCAGTCCCCAGAAGTTTACATTTCAACAAACATACAATATGAACAAAGGAGACAAAAAGAACAGAGAAAGGAAGGATATGGCTTCAAACAAATGAAGCCAATATAAGTCAAAATATAAAGAAAGAGAGGAAGAGTAAATCCTTTAAATAAGTGATGTTAGCCACAAAGCCCCAAATGAATATGGGAAAAAAAAAAACAAATGGGAATTATTCATAGAAGCTCACACCTCTGGACCCTGCAAACTACTGAATATGCTGAGGCTCTGAAGACCCTTCTATTCCTAGTTTTAACCCTAGCACTGAACATAACATTCCTCATGCCCTGAGTGCACTAATAGGCATTAGGGTCCCTGAGCAGTCTCACCTGGGACAGCCACCCACACGCCCTCTGCTTACTGGCCCTGGGAATCCATTAAAGCTCAGACCTGAGACTCTAGTCCCTTCTAGAGCTGTGCTGGGTCTGTCTGTCTGTCTATCCATCCATCCCTGCTTCCCTTGCTGGATCTTGAGCTTGCATTGCAGGTAGACTATTGCTTATCTCTATCCCTTCTGTTTCGTGCTGCAGCCTTAACTCAAGTCTCCAGCTGCTCCATACTGGAGTGCCTGGATGGGCCCTGTTTCCAGTGCCCTCTTCTGCCCATGGTGTTGGTGTGCTGCACGACTGTGCCAGGCCTGTGCTGGGGCTGCCCTGGGCTCCTGCTCCTGCAGAGCAGTGCTGCCTGTGCTGCTGCCTGGCAGCCCCAAGCGCTGGAGGACTGGTGCACTGAGACGGAAAACGTGAGCTGTGGGCGTTGGGAGTCTGTTTCTCTGCAGCTTCAAAACAAAGTGCTTTCCAGATCTAGAATTTCAGGGAGGAGGGATGTTTTTTTTAAAATACTCTCTTGCTGTGGAATGGCTGTCAGGTCCTGCAGAAGATCCAGCTCTCGAGAATGGTCAAAGAATAATGAATGCCTGAGTTTCAGGCTTTCAGCCTCCAAATGAGCTGTACATGTAGCAAAGACTTGTGCTGAGGGAGGGGAGAATGACATCCATTTTAGGAGAGATTCAGAAACTTAATGCCTTTAAATTAGAATTCCTACAAAAAGTTAAATTTCCTTCAGAGTGGAATGACCATTCTGTGTCCAACTTGACAGAGCACTCAGAAGAGAAATGACAGAGGACAAGGTCTGTAGGGTCTCTGTGTTTGTCAGGTTGGCCTGGGGAATATGAAGAGACTCATCAGCATCCTTCTGGAGTAAGCAAGCCTGTGGCCTGGTGAGAATCAGAAGGCAGGATTTGAAAATAATTTAATCTGCCAGAATTACATTAAAATCGAAACATTTCTGGAAAACATATAAACATTAATGGATAGGCAAATTGAGAACAGCATGTTCAACAAAAGGAGCAGTGTTGTTGTTTCCCACTCCAGTTGGATCCACTGATAATTTTCCTTCCATACCATGAAACAGTAGTTGGTATGGTTCCATGCGGCTATTTTTTTTTTTTATTGGAGTTTTTGGTTATTTTAAAATGTCTTTGCCCATAACTATTGATTTAGAAAACAAAAACCTCTTAATCACTCAAGAGTTAAGCAATAGAATTAAGACTGTTGAGGCCATTATAGTTCAATCCCTGTGTACATTATGAGATAGTCTTTAATTACATGATCTCATCCTTTGTTTTCCCACAGGAATGCCTCATTCAGTGTGCAGGATGAACAGTGCTTGGAATGAATCAGCACAACACAGTGAAAGAGTCTGTTGTTTGCAAGACTCATCTCAGTTTTGTTGAGGAAGTTGGGATATGTTTTTCAAGTGAGTTGGGATGTCAAGAAAAGAAAGGATGGTCTTGTAGCTGAGGAAACTGTGTGTTGCCCTGGAGAATGAGTTTCTGTCAATGTCTTTGCCAAAAAGATCCTGTGAGGTACTGTTTTGGGAGAGAAAAAGCAAAACACCTAATTTCCTGAGAAATCTGAGGGCATGGGTCCACATTCTGTACTACCAGTATGAAACAAAGTGTTGAATCCAGTGATTACTATTCATTCTTGCACTTTAGGGAAAATGTAGTGTGCAATCACGTTAAAAGTTGTTTTGCAAGGGAGTCGTATAAATGTATCTTGTGCTTTCAGTAGACCATATTCTACACTCATTATAGCTATTTGAAGTATTAATAACACTTATCTGTATACACATATCTAACATTTAGTCAACTGTTAAATTGAAAACTAGAAAAAGTCACTAGGAGTAAATTAGTCTTTGCTATATATGGATATGAAACAGTAGTGCAAACTACCAAACATACTAATTACAGGTTTCCTAATTTATTATGACAATGTGCATTTATCTTTAACACTGAGATCTATATTCTCCTAAAGTAGCTGCAAACTCTCTGTGAAGGACTTGTTTTCTTTTACAATATTTTGAAATAATCTCGTTTCTTTTCATTGTAAGGGATTCTTTTAAAATCACAACCAAAATGAAAGTGGTGTACCAGCTTTTAAAAATTCAATTTGCATCTGGTCTGTTCTCCATGTATCTCACTGTGATTACCCTTTCAATTTCAATACCTACTTTTAGATACCAATTTAGCCAACGCTACAATGATGTGGTCAGAATTAATTTTTCCTCATTCTAGAACAAAGTAGAAGCAATCCAGTTGGCCTCTGTTCCTGCGTAACTAGTTTTAATGAGGAAGGGCCTAATCAATGAAGAGTAGGATCCTGCACTTAAAAGTTGCACTGCAATCTCCAGTCTGCTCAGATGAATTATTACTAAAATGTGAATATGATTTTTCTTCAAATCATAGTATCGTAAGATCAAAAAACATTTTTTTTCCTCCTTATCACTGTCATCTTCAAACTCTGTTCCTTTCAGCAAAACAAACAGGATCTCTATGCCATAGCTCATATGGGGATTTCCATCTTTCTAAGATATTATTGGTTTCTAGACCTCATGCATTTAAGTCACTGGACTGAAAATCACTTTATTGCTTTACAGTGGAAAATCAACCCGAGATTCCCAAAATTTTATTCTTATTTTCTAAGTGATTGATTACTTAGCAAATAATCCCATTACCTCTTCACCTATTACATGACAAAATGTAATGTACATGGCAATGCATTAGTAATCTAAAAATATTTCCTTGCATGTGAGCATTTATCCAATTTGTCATTACTCTGCATTTTTAGCAGTTTGTTTTAAGGATTTGAATATTTAAATATTTTTAAAAAATTTTTAGTAAGAATTTGGATTTTGGATTTACAGCAAACAGTAAAGGAAAAGGTAACAAAAAGTGAGACCAATCTGATGGTTCTGCTGGATTCTAATATATTTTAAGGTCGTAAAAGGTTATCTTGCTTTTAAAGTAGTTATTCATCATAGAAGCTAGGCAAAATCATAAACTTGTATCGGATGTTTTTACTTAAGTTTTTATCTACAGCAATCAACCTTAGTTCGGGATAATAAAGACTGAGCTTTATGAGAATATTCCAGGGCTGAGGAGGGTCCGGATGTGGCTGTGATTGTGAGCATGGAAGTGTGTGTACTCAGCACGGAGGGAGAGAGGAATATCTCTGACACTGCAGCACAAGTAGCCTGAGCCACAGAGGAGTCAATCCAGCTGAGTAAGTGAGGCTTCCAGCCAGGGGTATTCCCAACAAAGCAAAGCTCTGCTGGGTGCCACATTGTAAGATGTAGCTTAAATCAAACTTCTCCAAAACAAGGATATTGGATTTAGAGGGTAGAGAATGACTTAGAGAAGGCCAGTTAAGTCACAGAGCTTATTCTGTTGATTTCCTGTTTATGTACAAAAAGCTGTGAATGTTCCAATAATCTTCTGAGTCTTATGTTAGAATCAAATTACAGCCTGAAAAAAAGGAGGTGGGGGGGGGGTGGTTTCTACCTCATCTCCAGCTTCTCTAATTAAGAGCAATAGCTATGGGCCATTTCCAAATTGTCAGAGCCATCTGTTTCCTTAAAACTTTCTTTGGATGAGCTCTGAGAAGTGTTACTTTGATTTTTCCTATATCCTGTATCAGCTATAGCAATCTGATGTAATTCAGGTGGAGGCCAGTATTTCTAAATCTGTCATGACAATGGGACTGTGTTGAAATAAATTAATTCAAAAATAATAGTTAACCTTTTTGGCCCATTGTTATCCAGAGATGTACAAATGCAGACACTGTGACAGATCAGGTGACATCAGCTTTTCCTTAACACTAATATTAGTACTTAGCCTGGGGATATAGAAAGTTCTGTGCAATTCATTGCCTTCTTTCTGAATGATCAAATCTCTTTGTGTGAGAAGAGCTATAAATACTCTCTTTGTTTATTCTGCGGCCCAAGGGCAAATCTGTGATAGAGACAAGATTCTGCAGCCACAGAGTTATAGAAAACTCAGCATTCTACTGTGCCATTAATAGGAGCTTCTAAGTACTTTTGAGATGACCTAAAAATAAGTCAGTGTAGCTCTACAGTTTTATGTACAAATTTATTAGAGACATGGTGGGAGGGGGCCCATGAAGACAAAAAGTTATATGTAAACAAATCTTTGGAAGCAATGTTTTCTAAAGGGTGTGTGTTATGGAAATACATAGGTAAAACTTGCACTTAAGTAAATGCCCAATGTGAAATCCTCATCTAAATTAAATCCCCTAACTCAAAAATATTGGTTTTGAGCCAGCCAGTGCTGAGAAGTCTCTAATCAAGGTGCTTTTCACTTGTAGTGAAGAATGATAATTCCAGTCTAGATTCATTCCAAATGGATTCTGAGACTACCACTGCAAAAAACCCACAAAATCTCATCTGTTCCATTTCACTTAGACCAACTGAGACTGGCCACAATCAATGGCTGTAAGGAGCACTGGACCTGATCAATAGATGAAGGTATAGCACCAGGTTCAAACCTGTAACGCAAACGAAATATTGGGCTACTCAGGCCTCCCTGGGATACAGATACTATTACATTCTTACACCAAGCAGACAGGTCATATGTTCTGCTTTGAACTCTCTTTGAAAGTAGATGGGATTTCTTCCTTTATCATTCCTTTTGGGCAGTGGCAGACTCTCAGATTTGATGTCAAGCCAGATTTACTGTCATTCTTGAGCAGTACTTTCTGTACCAGATTTAATGCCATTCTTGAGCAGTTTGTAGACTTCTTTTCCTATGTTGAATTTTTCTTATGTGGTTAATTTGTTTTCCACTACTCTTACAAGAAGCTAACGTATCCCTTCAAATGATTTTGAAGTGCTCTCTTAATAGCCTCCTGGAAAAGAGGCTCTCTGTTCCTTTCATAAAAAGAATGGAACATATGCACCATTTCAAGTAATGTTCATATATACCTGAGCTTGTAATAATATCATAGATGTTTCTTTTTTTTGGATTGAAAATATCTTGCTTCATAGATGCTTGTGTTTCTCTTTCATGGGTACAGGAAGTTGATAATAATTTTGTTTGACTATTTAATTAATATCATTCTTCAATCAAGCTTTATGCCTGAGATACCAGAAACAATGCTTGTTGTTATGCTTTATTTATGACCTTGTACTTCACACAATTCATTTTCATCCAATTACTATACTTTGGCTTCCAAGCTCATTCATTTCTAGTATGGTAGTACAATTCTTTTCTGTGTGTATAATTCGTCTCAATAATGTATTATCAGCCGATCTCAGTGGTAGATTTTCTTTTGTATTATAAGTTTATGAATGAAAGTATTAAATAATACTTGCCCTATAGTGACTTTCTGAGAATTCCACTAGAAAATCAAAAGAGCTTTTTAGGGTCCAGTTTACTATCTGTGTAAAGAAGATAGACTCACAATTTATTTAGCAATTATTTAACTGAATTTTTGCTCATTGCAACATTTGAAAAACTTCTGCAAAGCTTACATGAACCTTGTGTTTACATCTATATGGTTGATATTTATTTGAAAAATAACTACACTAAAAAAAGTTTTAAAACTTCAAACGGGTGTATAGGAAAACAATGTAGGTTTTTGCTGCACATTTATTTTGGTTGCATGTGTGCAGTATAGTAGCGAACCTTTTAGTCTGACATAGGTGGTAGAAAAACTGGCAGGATAAAAGTTGCCTTTCATGTGGCAAATGACAAGTCTGCATGTCTTCTTTCTTTGAGAAGAAAAAAATACAGTTCTCTATAACAATATAAAGCAATGCTGACACCTACAGAGAATGTATGTAAATATCAACTTACAATTTGCATTTTTTGTGAGAATTTCCAGAATTTTTTGGTTAAAGAAAAAATGACTTACAGAAAGCTTTTATAATGATTCAGAAAAAAATAGATCTTTATTTTCTGCTTAGATCAGTCTTCAGTAAATAAGATACATAAATCTGAACCTAAACTATATGCTTTAAAATGATATAATTTACTTTTAGTAATGTACACTTCCAATTGCATAAAAATATTTTTAAACAAATTGTTTCGTGCAGCAGTGAAGGACCTGATAGCCCCCAAGCCATCAGCCTGATGTACACTGCTGCACAGAATCAGGTTTACTGCCTCTGATAGACTGTTTGCCCTCCCCTCTCAGTGTGACACAGCAGGATTATATTGGTATTTGGAGGGTTTGCAGCCTCTCTGCTCAGCCAAACTGTTCTACAAAAAACTTCTGTGTAGTAGGTTGCCCATATGTGGGGCAAAGTTAAAGAAAAATCAGCCCAGCAGATTGAGGAGGGATTTTGTAGAAGAGACACAGCTCTTTTACTGACTATTTGTTCACTCATGTACTATTATGGGTTATGCAAGCTGTGATATTCCACATACTGCTGCAGAAAGGTGAACTCCTTTCTTTCCTTTGAAGTATATAATAGATAGGTGTTTTAAATACATAAAAGAAGTATAACTAACAATGAATTCTCCACACTAGTCATTTTCTCAGAGGCAATTTATAGGTTTGACAGTACGTTGCTTAAAGTGGTGATTTAGCAAAGTGAGCAATGGATAGGAGGCACTAAACCATGTAAAAGAAACTTTGGAAAAATAGGAGGTGGCAGTTGCAAGCTTGTCTAACATTCATATTATCCATGCTCCCATTATGCAAACCTCTGGGAGAATTTCAAACATCTGTGAGAATTTCAACTCTCAAAGAAAATCATTTGAGTGAGTTCAAAGTAGGGTTTTAAATCTGAACTGCAGAAGATCTTTTAGTTTTGGTTGTAAGCAGATGGAAACTTCTAGGAAGACTGACTAGGCAGCTTGAATTTGAGTTTAGTGGGTTTTAGAAAGCTACAAATCAGAAGACAATTCTATTCATCAAAGGCAAGCTGTTATTATTTTGGTGTAAAAGACTGAATAAACCCCCCTCATTCTAGGCCTCTACTGCTTCTTAGGAAATGAATATATCACAAGAGATTAATACGTGTCTTTGAAAACCAGGTGCATTACATATCTTGAAATCTTTTAATCTGACAGATAACAGTACTTCCCCAGTGAGATTTTCAAGATCTTCCCACTGAAAAAGTGATATTATGTGTATTATAATTTCTATTGGATAATCACAATATTAAAGTTCTGGCATGTTTATTTTTAGCATTTGGTAGAATCATTTGCATGTTTTATTTGTTAATTGTAGGAACTAAAACAGCAGACTCCCCCCTTTCCTGCTGCAGCTGTGTCCCTACAAATGTGTGTACAGTATGTCTCTGTACAGAACACAGTTTGATATTTACCATCTGTATATTCAAACACAGGTTCTGATGCATGTATGCCAACTTGATCTTAGCTGAAGGAACTGAACCTAGTTAAGAAATACCCTTTCCTCTCCAATAATAGCATGTTTACATTTTCAGCTTTTAATTCATGTATGTGTTTAGAACAGAACCAATCATTGTTTTAAACTCCATTGTTCTGGTGGATCTAAGCATGATGGCAACAGCAAAAAGCTTAGCTTGCAAATTTGCATGCTGTGAGACTAACTTCTCACCAACGTTTTCCTAGCACCAGTGGGCAAACAAACACAACATCGCTATTTGCAAAGGCTTAGGCCTTACATGCGGACAATTAAGTGGAAGTGGAGCCGGCAATTTTCTTTCTTTCTTTCCTAGGGTGGTATGTAGAAGATGAGTGCTGTCTCTCGCCTCTCCCTCCAGTGCCTGGAGAGTTTACAGCAGCTTTCTGTGAAGTTGCAACACAATCAGCGCATTGTTTGGAAGCAAGCAAAGGCAGCGCGTTGCGATGTTTGTATAGGAGCTTTCGGTCAGTTAACGGGGGAAGCGGAAATCCCTCGGGAGATGTTTTGCCCGCGACCTGGAAATAGCCGGTGCCTGGCGGGAGCCCGCCGGCGCTGGCGGCCCGGGCGGGGGCAGGGGTGGCCCCGGCTCTCACTAGGGGTCGCAGGATGCCAAAAAATCACTGCTTGCTCGGAGGGCAGGAATGCCACCACACGTCTGCACCTTACCTCCAGTGCCATCGCCTGCAAGCTGGGGGCGATTCCTGGGAAAACGCGCCCAAGTGTCGGGACGTGCGCTGCCCTCTCTCCGGGTGGTCCTGGTTGCTTCCTAAAACCGAGCTTTGCTCAGGACACGAATGATGGGTCTGGGAAGACGACCCCATCTCCTTACTATTAACTACACGTGGTGTAGTAACTGCATGGGTAGTCTGTAAAAAAGGCCTATCGCTGGTACGGGTGAGATTATTTTTGTTGCAGACCTTAATCTGGACATTAACAGGAGACTTGTTCAGGGACAGTTTTCTATATTATGCTCATTAAGTGCTCGCAGTTGAAAATTAATACTAAATTTTATTTATAAGTACCAGTCCCTTCTTTCACACAGAATCCTTTCTTGTGGTTTTATCACTTCTCTGGCTAACTACCTGATTAACCCAATTATGTGTACACTGTCTGAAGAAATAATGTAGGCTACTTCAACATGATTCCTTGTATGTTCTGATACTAAAATATAATCACACATTGGTTTTCAGAAAAGAGCTTCCTCTTCTAGTTTGCCACTGCTTTTTAAACCAAACCTCAGACACGTTCCTATATCTTTATTTCCCAAACAACAGATGTTCTGTTCCTGTGGTGACACTGACAATGGAAGTTACAGAAAGAAATGTAACAAGTGATAACAACCAAAGATCCAAATTTACTGATGGAGACACTTGGCAAACTGATCTGTTCATTAAAGTGAATGGAACTTGGACAGGAGTAGAGAACTTGTTACAAATACATCAGGCAGCTGTATTAAAATCAGATGAAATATGCAAATATAAAAAACTGTATTCAATAGTTTGACATTTGACACCAAAGAAATAATTACTTATAAAGATAAAAATGAACTGACAGTACCAATTTCTATAGAGAGCTGAGTGACAAAGTAATGGGTTTCAGCATATTTGTGACAGGTTACAGGAACAGAATACAGAGAGAAGAAAACAGGTTTAAGAAGGAGGAAAAGAAGTAGTAGGAAAGTTTCTCACAAAATGAAGGCTACTTGAATCATTTAGAAGTCATGACATCTTGCTTTAATGTAGGTGAGTCTTAAATCAGGAATATTTCTGACTGTTTTCACTGCTAGCATTTTGTGCAAAGTTTATCTGCAATGTCTGTCCTGCAAACTGCTACTCATGTCACTCACTGAAACAGAGGATCCACACAGATACAAATTTGGCTACGGTATATGAATGTAGGGAGTTTTTAGATGTCGGAAATTAAGTGCAGTTTTCACAGGGTAAGTGCAATTCTATAACAAATAAAATGCACATGCACACACATACTTAAAAAATAAATCTTACCTGTAGTGCAGTTCTACATAACAATAAACAGGAATACAAATGTACTCCCTGATTCTTGTGCTTCGTACTTGAAGTGAAGATTCAGAGTGGTTCATGTATTCAATGTTTTAAGCCTGTACTCATAAAGTAAGGGCTTCAGGGACTAACCTGACAAGGGCATTCCTGCCAGCAGATGGGTAACACAAACCTAGATGTCTGGAGAATGTATAATAAATCAAACTCTTCAGAAAATCCTCACTGTTTTTGCAGTGAGAATGGATTCTATTAAATGCAACACAGAACTGTACATGCACAAGTGGTGCCTGGGACTTCTTTCACCCTTTTCTTGGAAAGATAAAAATTTTATGTAAATGCTGGTTCCAGATTCTGGAATTAATTTTGGAAGTGCTTTGGTCTCAGAGTTTAGTTTGGGTCTTTTATATTGAGTATTCATATATACGTGCCCTCAATTGTCAACAGCTACCTCTATTCAGTCATCTGTGACATCTCTAGTACTGCAAATTATATAGCTTTGAGGTGGGGAGGGGCAAAAAATGAATTTCAAGTGCTTAGTACTCTAATCATGCTGAAGGCAAATTATTCTAAAATTACTGCAAGTTAAGCTCAAATTGTAAAACATATGTGTAGTCTATATATATGTGTGTAATTACTGTGAAATATGTATTATTTACAGTAAATATTGATTGTGTCTGCACAAAACTATCACCTTGTAAGTGAAAGAGCATTCAGCTTTAGAATACAATATAATCCCTGAATTCTCCAGACAGAGCTTATCAATTATTGCTGCATGGTGCATCAGTACCTTCTTTCAAAAGAAGCTCTTGCTGGAAAATGTTCTATTGCAGTAAAGAAGAATTGGCAATAAGCAGAGTGCAAATAATTTTGGATAGGGCTGGATAATGTGGATGCAATTAAATTAGCTTTGCCATAGACATTTATGATCTTATGACACTGAAGATAAGAAAAAGGTGCCAAGTAAGACACCTTAGGTATATGAGAATTTCTTTTTTTGATAGCTGCATTATAAAATTCAATGGCTATTTTACTACCTGTATTAATGAGAAATGTATCTTAGTGTTCAAAAAGGTAAAAGTTCTCTGCTGTTTAGAGAACTTTTATAAGTGTTACTACAACTAAAACAATGCTGATAACTACAGGACAATACTTCTGTCATTGATAGTGCTTGTATCATAGTTTCATGCTGCTTCCTGTAAGACAATTGCCATTCTTCTTCCCGGGTGCTGGTGATAGACCTTATTTATTTTCAGTGAGCCAGAAGAATACATTGTGTCTGTGTAGAAAGCCAATTAAGGTAAGGTTCCTCGATTTGCCTTGATTCCTTACTTCCAGTGTCATGTCACTGTTCCATGTTTTCTGCTGTGAGTGCCAGAGATGTTATAAATGATAAATTACAATGTAAACTAAACCAGAGGTTTTTCATCTGAGTGGCACATGTCCCAAAATAGTGACTCCTCTTCGTCAAGGTGCTGAGCTGCTTTGTCTTCTAGAAATGAATGGAAGATCAAATGCTCAGCAGTCACTCAAGATCAGGCTCATTAGAGGCTTTTTTCTGTCAAAAATCCTCCACTGACTCCCAGCTATGTGACAGTATGCTGAGTACTGCAGGGTAGGATTAACCCTGTACACCTAGTCAGTCTAATAACAAATGTCACTTCTGAGTCTAACAGCAACATTTGTTCATAGAAGACCAGGTCTGGGAGTAGTAATATCATTTTTATATTTTATTAGATTACACTATCATAGAATTGCCAAAGAAACTATGTTACCCAGTTACCAGTGTCTAGAATGATGACTGATAAGTGACCCTGATCAGTTCTGATACAAATCAAATGCAAATTTGCTGTCAACTTTGACAAGAAGCAGCATCTTACAAAGCTGAGAATTGGATCCTGAATGATTTATCAACTTGTAAACATAAACTGCAAACTTCAAACCAAACAGCTTTTAGATATTGTTTTGGGGGGGTGGGGAGCATTGTTTTTTTGGGGGTGGGGTGGGGTGCTGGGTTTTTTTGTTTGGTTTTTGTTTGTTTGTTGTATGTTAGACAATAAAGTAAACCAAACAAAATCAAGTTAGCAAATATTTAGATGCCAGGTTTTCATCTGTCAACCTCTATCTTCTGAAGAACTGCAAGCTAAGCTCTGCTAAGCTCGAAGCTCATAGACTTTGTTTTTTTAATTAAGAGAAGGTCAGGATGCCTCCTAATACTTGGAATGCAGCTGTTTTCAGACAAGTGAATATTTAATATGACCTCTTATACTAACCTCCTGTACCTTCTAACTTTGAACATTGCTTTAACAATTAAGCTCTTCTGGCCCTATGTTTATATAGCTGTCCACAGCTACTGCAAATTGATTTATTGCTTGATGAGGATCAGGGGTGCTGAGCAAACACAGAACAGTTTCTAATTTAAGTAGTGCACCAGTGGTTTTGTTGTTGTTGCTTGATTACTTAACAGTGTCTGTTATCAATGTGGTTTTTCTCTCTGCAGCTTTTAGAGGATTAAAAATGGACAGAACATAACACAAACCATGTTATAAACACAGTCTGGTTGGGTATCTAATATTAAATTTTCTTGACACTCTCTGCTGGTAGATATTTTTTAAGTTGCTTATACACCTTTGCTTAATTTTGAAGATTTGGTATGATATTTTCCATGCTAGTGTCAGCTATGAGCTGATTTTCAATTTTAATTTCTTCATCAATCTTTTTTTCAGCATATTAGCTTAAATTATCAAGGTATTTGAAAATGAAACATGGAAATATATCAGTTTGATCCTAATAAAAAAATCACAGCAGTATTTTTGGAAGGGCTTCAGTATGCTCAGCCTGTAGGAAATGTAAAAGTTAAATCTTGAGCAGAATAGAAAGAAGGAGAATATTTATCCTTGTGTAAAGAGGTGTATCCTTTTTTTTTCCTGTTAACATTGGTATGGACTTAGACTTCACCACAGCCAGCCTTGAACAGACACAGTTTTTACAGCTCTCTCACCTGAGTGTGCCACCTGCACATGATCATTTTGAGCAGGGCCTTGCTTGGATCTGTCAGTTAATTGTGAAGAAGCAGTAATTTCAGATGCTTAATCCACCTCAGCCATACCTGCGGGATGTGGAGGGGAAGGTTGTCTCACTTGAATAGATGGGGAGGAAGAACTGATTTTGCAGCATGGTAGAGCCTGCACAAAACTCCAGAGAAAGAATGTGGGGTGTGATCAGCAGAAATCAGCAGTGCGAATGATAGATGTATTTTGGGACAACAAAATTTTTTGTGTAAGGAAACTGTGCTGGAGAAGTAACAGAGTGAAGAGGTAGATGGAAGGTAGCAAACAAGCAAAAACTGCCTCAACAGCAACGTAAGTACTGGAGCGAGGACTTTCCCTCTGCAACTGGGAAATATGGTCAAGGAGCAAGACCAGCTTTGTGGTGCACACCTGGAGAAAAGAATAGACAAGGAGAGTGGATGTCAACATAACTAAAAGTTAAATAGGGTGAGAAGACAGACAAGAAAGATCAACTAGGTAAGGGAGTGAAAACAAAACAACAGCAAAAACAACAACAGCAGAACCCTGCATATCTAAAGATGAATCTGAGAGTCAGAAGTCCCAGAATGAGATTAAAGAAAAGTGCAACTAGGGCAGCTGGAACTGGGATGAGAATCAAACACTAGCATTAACTAGATAAGAAAAACAGAAGTGGGATCAGCCAAGACTGAAGAGAGAATGAAGACAGGTTTGAAATAAGCCAAGATAAGTCAAAGCATGGACATGGGAAGCAAGCAGATGGGAATGTGCTATTTAAAAACACCCTCTCCCAGAGTTTGGAAGGGATCCCAAGATTCTTTCTCTCTTCTGCCATGAAATCCAGTGGTGAAGAGAGACACATCTTTTCAAGTGCTGGGCCAAACACAGCATGACATATTCATGCTAACAGGTACTGTGTTGAGGAGCAGAAGATTCAAAGCAGTGGACAAATTATGTGGTATTATTAATGACAGGGCTGTTGCTGGCAGGAGTCTGACTGTGTTTATTCTAGAACCTGAAGGAAGCATTGAAGAAAAATAATTATGGGAAGACAGTGTCAAAAGTCTTGAGAGAGCTGCACAGTTTGAAATCCGTGTCTTAGCTCTTGTCTCTGCCACGGAGTTCCTTGATAGAGCTCAAGGCTTTTAAATTTCTTGATAATTTGCTTCTCTTTTTCAGATGCTTGAAAACTCCAGGGTTTGATTAGACATAGTCACTGACTAAAATTACTACAACTGAAACCAGTGGGAACCAGGCCTTGAAGAAATAAGATTTTCTATAGTGCCAAGTCCTGACAGGTCTAAAAGATATCAAACCAGATAATCTATAATTGTTTCCCGAATGTAATGTTCATATCCTGTCACAATATCCCCTCATCTGAGAGGTGTATTATAAAACTAAAATAGTTAAAATTTTTGAAGCCCATGAATACTGTAGCAACAAGCTTCATAAAATGCCCATGAGGAAATTAATAACTCTGTATGCAGAATAGGACCTGAATAAATGTGTAATGAATAAAGCATGGAGCATGCTTTCAAAAATAAAACAGAAAACATAATATTGAAGGGCTTTCTGTTAATTAAGCACAGAGGTTTGTAGGAGAAAATTATATGTGAACATGCAATGAGTAACTTTCATAATATATGAGTAGGAGAAAAGGGAGAAATATGGTTTCTCTGGTGAGCTCACTGCTGTTAAGATCATGAGTGCTTGATTTTTAACTTCAAAAGTTTAATTTTAGTTTATATGGTTCACTCAGTGTAGCGTTACGATTGTGTATATGCATGCTTGTTACTGTAGACACTTTATTTGTCACAATGTGCTTCCAGCTTCAGTATTTCCCTACAGAATGACCACTTGGGGAATGGGAAAATACTTAAACACGACTACAGCTGTTTCAAGGTGCTCTAGGTACCCAGAGTGAATTTGTTTATCAGGAGATAAAGCAAGAAGGTAACCAGCTTCTGCAGAACTTCTCTGTTTTATCCTCCTGAAAAGTCCCATGAGTCCTGGTCCCAAGGAGCTGACCCACCACGGTCTTCAGCCTTCAAAGCCTTAGGCATCTGCTGAGCTTGATGTTTGTGAATAAGCCCATTGTGTCCACCCACCTAAAACTCCACACTAGATGGAGGCCTAAGCAGCAGACAGATAGCCAAAGAATGAGGAGGAGGTGTGAGCAATGATGTTTCATATGCATTTTTTTTGGTTCTGTGATTGTTTGTCTTTTGTACATACTTGTCCTTTTTTTAAAGTTTTTTTTTTGTTTGTTTTAGTTGTTTCTTTTTTGTGTAGGAAGAGCTAAAAAGCCTCCAGCTTTCTGGATTAAAAAAAAAAATTATATATATATATAAATACTACCACCACTTTTAACATAACTACGTTTACCATTATCTCTGTCCCTGTAATATACCCACAAATCAGGAAATTTAAAAGAAAAGGGAAAATGGCTTTGTTGTTGCTGTTGTTGTGTTCCTTTGGTTGGTTTCCTTCCAGCTTAAGCATTCTGTCTTCCTGGCTATGTATTCGTTTCTTTGGAAACGGCTGTAGGATGGATTTTTGATTGACTGTGTTGTCAGATGGATTATCAGAGTTGCGAGCTTTTTGGAATGGTAGACATGAATGTGTGATAAGGAAAAAAATATTTTTTACTTAAAATGTTTCAAAAATTTGCATCATGAAAGGAGTTAGGTTGAATAATTAACAGGTTACTTAGGGAAAAAAGTTTTTTTTTAATGTGGAACAGTTTGGTTACCAGGAAAAAAATTCTTTTAATATAAAGAAAGCTTTTTACTAATGTGACTGATGGGAATATTAATACCTAAGCAATGTAGAATAGTTTCTGCAGAGCAGCAATGCATATTTTAAAGAGTAATTCTAATATGTAGCTGCTCTGGGTTACAAGCAGAAAACAGCTTTTACCCTGACATATACACACATTTGTTACAGCACTCATGTGCCCAGATTTCTGCATGACTCCCATCTAGCGTTTCTGGGTGTGTTTCCTGTCTTAGTCAGGGCTCTGCAAGGCCAGCTGTCCCCAAGGCTGTGAGTGCTTGGTGCTGCTCTGCCTGTGCTGGGGATGCTGAGGTCGGGGGCAGACTGAGGCTGAAGGTGACGTCAGTGCCTACCTTGCTGGGAAAGTTAATCTCCCGCTGCAGAGGCTCTAATAATCTCCTCACTTGGGAGACTGGCATGTTGAGGATTGCATGTTGTACATTCCTCTTCTTGGGCTGTAAAGCAATCGGCAAAAACAGGGTTTCTAAAGCTCTGTTGACAAACGTGCTTGCTAGACAGAGATTGTTTCTTTTTGGGGTGGAGGTGCAAAGGCGCAGGAAAGAAAATTAACTTTTTAGAGGTGCGTATATATATGAAGCAAGAGCAAACAAAGTAACAAAAACCAGGTTGGGGGGTCCACTTTTTCAGACGAGCATGTAATTAATAACACCAAAATAAGCTTCCTCCTTTGCAGACATAAAAAATAACAGAAACCATATTTCAGATTGGATCTGGCCAGTTGCTTTAGCAAAACACAGCCCACCAAGCCATGACACTGCAAGCAGAGGTAGTCATCAGTCCTGACAAGGCTCTGAGGGACTGGCAGAATGGCTCTCTGGTAACTTCCTTGGAGTCAGTTCCGAGTGTCTGAGGCGGTCGGTCATAGAAAGTGTATTGAGGAAGAGGGGAAAAGAGCAGGCCACAAGTTTCTCAGGCTTTTCTTTCATCTGGTATGTGGTACTTTTGGGGGGCTTTATGAAACACAGCAAACTGAACTGCTGGGACAAAGATTGCCTGGCGAAGGCTGCACCTTTTCAGTGGCAGCTACCCTTTCCTTGGCTTTCAAGTTTGGAGCACCAAGCCTAAGCTAGGAGCAATGTGGACGCAACCTGCATGCCAAAAATATAAGGAAGCACATGGATGCTTCAAAGACACTGACGCTACTCGGTGCCAGACTTCTTAATATTGTTAAACTCCTATTAGCTCTGTCTTAACCGACCTTCCCAGTTTTAATGTTATGACCTGCCGAGGGTAGCAGCACTATCTATAGCAGCACCAACGCTTCATTCGCAGGACGGCAGGGGCAGACGCAGAGAGCCCGGGCAGGCACTACAGGTTTCGTCATTCGAAAGGAGGCTTTGCACCTTGCCCCCACCCGCCCCCGTATTTTGGGGGCAGCTAAGTCTCGACGGCGGCGGTAGGGAGCTGTGCCCCCTCCTCCCCTCCCTCGACAGCTGCGATAGCAGAGTGTGCCCACCCGGAGTTGGCCGAGGTGCTGTCGGCGTGTCCCCCGCCCCCGCGGCACCTGGAGCGGCCCGCGGGGCCAAGGGGCGCGCCGCCGGCGCTGCCTGCGCTCCTGGCACAGCCAGGGGAAGGGACTGTCTCCGGATTTCCACCCCTGCTACAGAGGGAAGGCTACCGGGAAGTGCTGCGAGGAGAGCGAGCCTGTGCGGGCTCGGACGTGAGAGAAAGACACAGCCGCCTCTCCGCGGCTGCTCTTTCAAAAGTCCGTGTTAAATGTGACACCCCGGCGAAATGGGAGCAGAAGAAACACCCCTCTACCCGCCCCTCGTCGTCCCCCCCGCCCTTTTCCATGGAAACTCGTAAAAGGAGGAGGAGTAGAGTTTGCTACGGAAAAGTCTCACCTTGGTCTGAAACTGTTTCAGGCGTTTCTGCAGGATCGAAGCTGCCCGTCTCGGGGGAGGGGAGGAGGCAGGCAGGGAGATCTCTAGCTACCTATATATGTATATATATATATTTTCCCCACTTGATCTTATTTTGTTCCAGCAGCACGTATCTCTACCCCTCCTCCCCCGCCCTCTCCAGGTTGATCGGCTGAAATGAGGCTTTGCGCGCTGATCCCTTCTCGGGCTTTAAAACAAAACCCGGCCCCCCGCAGCCGGCGGCAGCTCGGGGCGCCTCGGCGCTGAAGCGCGGCGGGGCCGGGCGAGGCGAGGCAGGACACCGCGGAGCGGGGCGGTGGCTCCCGCGGAAACTTCGCTTGGAAAATAAACCTCCTTCACTTTCCTGGACATCCACGTGAGAGCTGGAAAGCCCGACTGCAAGATCTCTGCGCCGCTGCTGCATGCTGCAATTTTACTTTTTGTTTGCCTTGATTTTTTTTTTTTCTGTTTGTTTGTTTGTTCTTACTTTCATTTTGGAACCGGTTCCCAGCTGCTTGGCTGAACTTCTCGAGACCAGTGGACCTTTTATAATGCCTTCTTCTCTTTTAAACAAACTGTGGGCTCTTAAACTTTTCTCTTTCCCCCTCCCCCTCGCTCCTTAACCCCCACCCTTCAGCTCATGGGGCTAACACTGCAAAGCAGCAGCAGCAGCAGAGGGGGAAATATACAGACACTGATTTGTTTTCCGGTCTCCTAAATTGTAGTTAATTCTTCTCATCGTCCTCATCACCCATTTTCTCGCGCTTTTTTTTGGCTGCCGGGTGTCGATCTGTGCATTGTTTTATCTGATCTCGATCCTTTTGTTGTTGTTGTTTAAATGCCATGCACTGCTTATCTAGAGAGAAAGCTATATGGAGATAGAGGCGTATAGTGAATGCGCGTGTGTTTCCATAAGACACACTATCAAGGGAGCAGATCAGAAGCAGCCCGGATCCTGACCCTGACTGTATGAATAAGTAAGCAGGATGCTGACGACTGTGTGTTAGTTGCCTGTAAGGTTTTCGTAAGTTAAAGGGGGACGGAGGAGGGGGGACAGGCCAGAGACAGAGCTTAGAGTGTTTGTGCAGAGGGGGGCGAAACTCTGACACTTTGCTCCTTCCAGCATAGCTGCTGCCTCCCATCAGTAGAGCTCCGCGGTTTGCTGTAGTGCACCCCACCTCCCCCTCCCTCCTCCCCGCTCCCTTCTCCCCGCTCCCTCTTCTTCCCTTCCTTCTTCTTTTTTTTTTTTTTTTCTTTCTCTTTTCCCCTCTCCCCGAGGTAGTTTGCTGATGTGCAGCCCGGATCCATCTTCTGGCAGCATCAGCGGGACCGGGGTCGGCGGCCGCCGCCGCCGCCTCCTCCTCCGCGGGAAGTTTGGCTGGGTTTTGACAGAGGCGAGGGGAAGCCCTGACAGACAGGATCTCCCGGACTGAGTCCACCCCCTGCGCCCACCCACACACCCAGCGACTTTTCCCCGGCGTGGGGGCAGGGGGGGCAGCGACGCTCATGCTCCTCACTCTGTGTCGCACCCGTCTGACTGGGGCTACCTAGGGAGCACCGTCTCTTGGAAGAGCCTCCAGGTGGAGAAGGAAAAAAATACCAACCTCCCCCAAAACCTATGGTTTCTCCATCCCTTACCCTCCTTTCCCAAGCCGGCGTGGACAGCAGAGCCGGCCGCCTAGTTCACCCTCGCCCTGCTCGCCACCTCTCCGCCCGAGGGAGGATGAAGATGCTTTGCTGGAGGATGGCACTGTGGCTGGCCGGGTGGACTGTCTGCGGGAAGCCTTCTTCCTGCTCTGGCCTTGATTATGACTACACTTACGATTTCACCGAAGAGGATAAAGCCGAGGCGATAGATTATAAGGATCCTTGCAAAGCCGGTAAGTGACTTCTACGTCTAATGCAGCTCCCCGCCCCCTCCCCAGATGGTGACTTTGTCTCGGCTTTATTTACGCGGGGTGCATGAGGGGGGAGTCCCGGGCTCACCTGCTCCCTCCCGGGGCAGCGGCGGCGAGCGCAGCCGGAGCCCTACGTACAGCCTCCGTAGCTGGGGAAGGTACCCGGGACCTGCTTTTCTGGGACTTCCCACTTACTCCCCTACGGTCTCCGGCTGGGCTGGGAGGGGGCGCGGCGGCGGGCAGGGCTGGACCGGCCGCCACCGCTCCGCGGCCCCGGGGGCGTCGTGCCGGCCGGGGAGCCCTCGGGTCACGGCGCCGCCGGAGCCGCGGAAGTTGCAGAGAGCATTTCGGCGGGGCTCGAAGGTGTCGAGGCGGGACTGTGCTCCGCAGCACCAGCCGGGAACACGGAGCACCCGGTCCGGGCTCCGCCGGCGGGTGGCGGCTTCTCCCGGACCCTGCCCGCCCCCGCGGCGGGAGTGGGTGCTGCCTCCGTCTCCCTGTCGCTTTCTTCCATCCCAACCTGTCGCTCCCCGGCCGGACACCCCTTCCCGTGGGCCGGGGCGGGCCCTCGGCGCCGGCCGCCGCGTGGACGTGGATGCGATAAGTGCGGCTCCCGAGAGGGAGGGTCGCGCAGGGGTGGTGACTGTCTGCCGGGCGAGCCCACGCGTCCCGCTCAGACCCCGACTGCTGCGTGCTGCGGGCGTGTTCCACAGCGTGTGCGGCGGTGCCTCACAGATCCCCTTCTACGCTGTGCTGGAAGAGCTGAGTTACAGCCTCTTCTCACTTCGTACAGTGGTTTTCTAGAACGTTTATCCTACTGGTTTAAGACTGCAGCCTCTTTAATGCCAGATACAATTCTTCACCCAATAAAGTTATCAGTAACAAGAACTGTCCTCAGGAACCGGGTTCACTGGTATTTCAGTAGACAAGTGTATGTCGGTGATGCCTTTTTATCCTCCCCAAGGTGTTATCAACAACAGTGGTTGTCCATTCCCAACAGCTCTATTGTTAAACAAATGCTCAAGTTTTCTAGCAGCCTCCTTTGCATTAATTAGTTATTTTATATTCTGAAAACTAGTTCAGCCAAAGGTTGTGTTCTCTATATTTGTGTGATTTTCTTTAACTTATTGAAGAGGATGTGGTGTACATATATGCCAAATATGCAGACGCTCTGTTTTCCTAATCACAAAAATATTTTGTTCCTAAGTGTGAATTGTTAGGTCTGACTTGCTTACAACTGGAGAATGTTCAAGTTCAAAAAGAACATAAGCAACTGCAAACAAAACATTATTTTTTCCTCAATTAGCACTCACAAATAAGTAAAAGTAACTGGTCATTGTTAACCTGAACTCTTTTCTTCTGGTCTGTAATTATTTAAGAAGATTCATATGCATCATTTAATATAATGAGAAATGTGTATTTACTCTCAGTTTGCTGTGGGATTCTTGTTTCATAGTGGGAATAATTAGCAATTATAATTCATGATACTAAGTGTTTTGAGGTTATGCATGAGAGAAAGACAACAGTAGGAGACTGCAATTTGATCTGCATTGCCAATTCTCTGCCATCACTTTGTTTTGCCTGGAGAAAGAAGCATTTGTTTGGAAAATTTGGCCCATGGAAACATTTTATTGAAGTTCTTACTTGTGCTGCTTCACAAGTATAGGGAACTTAGGTACTACAAGAACAAGAGACAGGTAGGTGTATGAAGAGTTACCTGTGTGTAGTTCCTCTTATTCTTGAATCTGTCACTTTGAGGTTCTCTATCCAGTAAAAAACCCCCTTTTTTTTTTTAGTTTTCTTCTTAGTGTGTGGGAGTTCAGAGATAAAAATGCGCCACACTGCTGCACACTGGGTGTGTACCATGTACCCATCATTTTTAATAAAAAATTGAAAGCTATATATATATCAATGAAACTGATCCTCCAAGAGTATTTCCCAATTTGCTTCTCCTGCTAGACCTTCCTTAAAGGCTCCACTAATCTCAGCCTATAAAGTACTGGTGCCTGATCAAAGATGCTGGAAACAGCGGGTGCTCAGCCTCTTTTAGCAGCATAGCCCAGGTGTGTGTTTTCCCTAGGTCAGCTCTTATTGTCTGGGGTGGGTTTTGGACTCCCAGGAGTAAATTTACTCATCTCTGCCATTAGGATGGGTTCCACAGTGAGGCCCTGTGGAAGGACAAAGCCAGGCTTCGCACTCAGGGGTGTGAGACGTTCACACTCAAATTTGTGTGTCACTCTATGCGCAAGGTAACAGGATAAAATAAGAGAATTCTTGCTGAGATAATGCTCAAGTTATGCAAGCTTTGTAGATATAATTAACACCTGCTTTTACTGCATCTTGAGGGCCTGAAGCTGAGGCTGTAAAAGTGTTACGGTTTTTTTTTTTTTTTTGAAGCTGTTCAGGCTGGTCAGTTGGATCAGTGTTTTCTCTTAGGAACCAGATATTAGTGAATTTCTGCAACTTAGCAAAAAACCCTAAGTAATTTATGGTTTTCCCTAGTTCAAAAACTCCAGTGATATCTGTGCAAAGTTTAGACTTGCTAGAATAATTTGACCTACTCCCAAATATGCTGAAGAAAGATTGTTTCACCTGTATTTTAGAAGTGATTTGCATTCAAATTTTCTCTGGTGATTAGTGTTCGCTGCTTAGTTTTTTACTGCATAGGCTACATTTGCAATCTTGTGGCAGAAAGCACTGCACATGAGGCATGAGATCCATAGTTAGATGAAGTTATAGTTCTGTATCTCTTTATAGATACCTACCTCTGTTGAATAAATGTTCTTTTGGTAGGTCCGTTTCTCCCTGTTTCATTGTGAAGAAACTGAAGAAATTTACCAGAAACACAATGTGACAGTCTCTGAGGGCTTATTTATGGGTATTCTGTGGGATTTTTTATGGGTATTATATGTGTATTTTAACATTTTCACAAGGAAGGGATCATTTTAGTGAATGTGCCTAGAATCACACTGTTGCTTTGAGTTAAAATTCCCAGGAGCAGCACTGTGCAGGATGCTATAGAGGCTGAAAAGTACATTTTCTTACAATATTTCCAGCTTTGTGAAAAATCTACAGATAATAGGTGTTTGTCAGATGCCCTGTAGAACTAGGAGGTGTTTCTGGAACTGACTTTGCCATTTGCATCTAAAACAGCAGCTATTTCATGCAACAACCCCAAAGTACACTCTCAGCAGTGAAGCCAGCACACTGGGAGCCCTGGAGCTTCAGGGAAGAGAAGGGCCTGGAGAAACGTTGTGATGCTGTTGGGGAGACAACCATTGGAAGGAAGCTGTTGACATTGTGCAGAAGAACTTGATGAGCTGTGTGGTTTCCCGCGGGTTTGTCTGCAGACCTTTAACCCGTGTGTGAATTTTGGGTCATGCTACTCCTCCTTATAACAAGAATCCTGGCACACTGTAACAGCGGGATGTGATGTAACACAGTTTCTGTGCTTCTGATGTCTCGGGTATTTCCTTGTGTCTCTCTGCAGGATATTGCCCTCAGTGTTTACCATTGTGAGTTCAAGTGTAAGGCATTCTTAGTTCATCTTCAAGATCTGATTTGCCAGAAGATGTGAAACTGGGAATGCCATACTCTAAATCTAAGGACATAGGTCAGCATTTGTATAATCAGATATTACTCCAAATAAGAAAATGCTGAGTTAGATTGCAAGGGGGGGTCATCAGACTTTTCAGATTGTAGCATGCACCTGCATTCATCTGTGGATTCCTGAAGTTTTTCCTTTTTTTCCATTCTTACCACAGTTTATGACTTATTCAGGATATCTACTGAGAAACATAGAGAGTGAGATGGCTAGAAAAATCACTTCCTATCCTGTAATACTTGTTCATAGCCTACATTTAGTTGATATTCAAGGTTTTTTGCAGGCTTTTGTTTTGTTTTCTTAACAACTTTGTTTTCCTAAAACAAAGCCAAGCAAATAAAAAAAGAGGGTGTACTCTGGTGTGGTCTTCCAATTAAAATACCATGAACTGTGGGAGATTAGGCAAGAAGTTTTAGTTTTGTTGTATAGCCACAGTGCTGAGGTCTGTTTCAGCCTCTGGACAGCTGACCGTCCTCAGATAAGTCTCTTTAGCATTTCTTCTGTGAGGTATTTCACTTCCTAAAACAAACGTTAAAGGTTCGGGGAATAAGCTTGAAGCTGAGTTCCTTGGGCTATTATTTTTCCCTTTTTTGGGCCTGGTTTTTTGGGGGATTTTTTGCACCAGAAATTTTGTCTTGCACTAGGGGAAATTCTCCCAAGGAAAACGTCACTGAAACTTCTACAGTTTTCACTGCAATTAGTTTGGATTACTCCCCCTGCCAAAACCCAGTTAATTGGGATTTTTTTCCTTTCAAATGCTGCATAAATTGCTTTTATTTTTTTTCCCTCAGTGAAGCTAGATAAAAATGTAAAAAAAAGAATATTGAAGACAAGCAATTAAATTTACCACTTTATACCTTGAAAGTTGATTAGCCTGCAGTTATTTGACTAAGAACAAATTCTGTATATATGCATGCCTGCCTGCTCGAGAATTAGAGAAAATTAAGACAGACTGTCCTTAGGTGTCCGTTTCTCCCTCCTGTGAGAATCTAAGGAACTCGTTTGTTTACTTTGCACCTTTATAAATAATAATAAAAAAAGTTTGGATTGTCCGTAGCAGGGAAATTAGTATTTCCCACATCACTGAGGCGTCAAACCTAGTAATATATTTTATTTGCAAAATAGCTGAATAAGAAAGATTGATGGTAAATGTTGAGTACAATTATTATGCAGTGTCATCTGTAACTGCAGTCTAACTATTGTTTCCTGATGTTGTAGCAGCAGCTTTTTATACTGCTACGTTTTTATTTTAGTTTCCCTCTTGTGCTCTGGGACGTGTGTTCAGTTGTAAGCTCTCTAATTGTGCATCCTGGTAATAGGAAAATCCTTAAAACCTCTGATTATATATTTTGAATCTGTTGCATGATTTAGGTAATGGAGACCTTTCAGATTTATAGTTCGGTCATGTAGTAGCCTCTTCAAGCTATATTGTGAAGTTTGTACTAATATAGAGGTTGTGCTGCTAATATCACTTGCCAGATTGACAGAACTGTGACTGTTCATGTAGTAAATGCATAGTGTAGGCAGCTGAAACAGAAACAAGCTTTTCTGAATAGACTTCCCAACTGGTCTCCATCCTGCTGTGGATAAACTTATAGGATAAATAAGACTACTGACAAATTTAGCTTTTAACTTTTTTTTCCCCCCAGAATTCTCCACCATTACTTTATCTTTTATGCCTTTAAATGTGGTATCTCAACACCTTTGAAAGAGATTTGTGAGAACACAAAGTTCTTTTTCTCCTCAGTTTCATTGAAAAGATTAATTCAATATGAAACTCTGGGAAAACTACATTAAAGGAATATGTTTTATGTTCTAATTTTGTGAATACCCTTCCATACCAAAGGCTCAATTTCATGTCCAGACCACTTTCCATAGGCGTCTGTTTCTGAATATACATCCGGTGTGTCAAACGAGTGACCTGCAAGGAGCAGTATTACATCACTGCAAAACGAGTCTAATTGACAAATCTAATTGAGCTTGGAATCAAGTCCCCAAGGCAAACTCTGAAACATTCACCACACCTGGATGTCTGCCTTATGTCATTCTGATTTCCCCTCTGGACGCCAGGGTTGATAGGCTTATGACATAATTCCATTCACTTCTTTCTGGAGAGAAAGCCATGTCTGTGGTGTAAAATGGAAGAGCTGTAAGATCAGAGAGTCAACTTCTGGTTTTCACAAGCACAATGGACTGTGTGGAGGGGAAGACTTCTTTTTTTGCCTTCCTGGATGCATTATAGTAGTCTAAATTTTATAACAGTGAATGAACAATAGAAGACATCTCTAGGCATTGTTTAGACAAGATGTATTCATCCTTAAACTAAAATAGCTTTTTATAGTCTGGCTTTCAACTTAGGAAAAATACTATGGTATATATTTTTTGGTTTTAATATGTATCTGTAGAAAAGGTATATTCTAAGACCAGTGTTACAGAGCAAAACTAAGTTTTGGCCTTTCAAAGCTTTCAGTTGGATGAGCAGCATTTCATAAGGTTTTTCAGACTTTTCTCAGCCTCTTTAGGATCTTTCTAATCTACTTGTTTCAGTCATTACTGAATACAGTCCATACCCCCCATTCTTAACCAGAAGCAACCTCTCTTCACCTCCCTACTACATCTCTTCAGAGTAACAGAACTAAAAGTGTGACTAGAGAAATCTTTGTGTATTTTTAGTTTTGTCTTGTCAGGATGTTTTTCTTGGCTGAGAGCTAATGATCAATCTGTTAATGTGTTTTAATGCATATTCATTCTTTGTGTCTGCTGTGCATCTTCTACTTCTTTTCCTATAATTTCTTTCACTGTTACAATGGCAAGTTCCCTTGCTTCTGGATTCCCCCTCCACTGAATTCCCTTTTCACTTGCTTTTCAGCTTTTCCCTGTGCTGCCTGACCAGTCTTCTCCCTGTTTTCTTCCCTTAATGTGTTATTCTCTTGCTTAAAATTATCAGTTATTCCCTCCAAATATAACTTCTAGCTCACCATCAGGCTTTGTGTAAGATTGTCCTCTAGTGTTTTGATAGCTCTGTAGCAAAGGAACTGGGCACCTGTGTGCACAGCTGGAAATGAGGAGGAGGAGAAAGATGAGTGGGCTGTGTGTGACCAGCATGTTCTCAGAGGCCTCGTGCTGGATGCTCAGTGGGCTGCAGTGATCTGCTAAGCAGTGCACAGCCAATCCTGAAATATCCAGCTACAAATGTTTACACAGAACACGTACATGAACCTTCTTTCTCTGTTGGACTCACGTACCTAAATATCAAGATTTGATGTGAAGACAGTCCCTTGCTGATCAACAGGAATAGGAATACTCTAAGTACTTGGAGTGTAAAGGTTGCATAAATAGCACCACGGCAGAACAGGTTGAGCTGGGAAGTGTGAAGGTGGAGGCTGTGCTGTGGACATATGTAGAGTGCCGGTGTGCGACCCATGTGAGCGATTGCTCCTGCAGGCTGTTACGGAGGCAGCTCCCACTCAGATACTCTCAGAGGGCTTTCTGGTGGGAGTTTTGCCAGAGTAGTGGTCTGCAAGTGCAAATGTTCAGTGACTATGAGTATCAGATGTTTGAAAATTGAGCACAATCAGATAGCTCTTACAGAGCAACAATGCTCCAAAATGTAGGTTTGTGGGTTTTCTCTTCAATATCACAAAACAGAGATTGTCAAGACCAAAATGCCAAAAAATCAATATTATTCTAAAATAACTCTTAATTTTTTTCTTGAGGTGTGTGAAATACGATGCCTAACAGGATATGCAGTGTTTATTAAACCAGTTTCTTTGCTATATATACTTTAACGATAAAAAGGTCCATCAATAATTGACTAGAATTGATTTTGAAATTTTTCCTTCATTTTGATGGTTATAAGTGATACTTGATTAGAAATAATCAGCAAAATCAGGACACAAAATTGCAAAGGAAGGCTGTTTAAAAATTAATTTTCAGTGCATTTAAATCTGACTTTGGAAATTCTCTATCTTGATATTCTCGTAAATTTCGTGTCATTTCCTACAGAAACTGAATGACAGAGACACATTGCTGCATTGGAAAGGTGCCAGTACCTCTCCAGCCACATTGTGATTCTTGGATATTGTAAATTGTATGGTGGAATTTAAGTATCAGCCCTTGTAAGAAGTGAGGGGACAAGGACATCCTTGATGGGGAGGTTGTATCAAAAGAGTTGCACAGATGAGTTACATTAGTCTCACACTGGTAGCAGCAGTTAAATATATTCCTAATAACAAGTTTAATTGTTATTAAACAAAAGCAAATCCATTTTATCCATGTCTGATGTTTTAATAGGTGCTAGTTAGGTATGTTCTTGCTGTCATGGGCATTGTAGCACTAAAGACCTTCAACACTTTTCCGCTTTCCCAAAAGTGTATAAAGAATTTTGCTTAGGGCACAGTGACTGTCCAAAGAGTGGCCAAAAGGCAGAGCTTCCGATGTTTCCAAATGATGTATTCAGATAAGCAAAAAAAATAATTTCAGATGGTTCTTATATAATATCAAGATTTATTTAAACAGTTTACTTGCAGAGTGAATTATATTTGCTTTCATGAGGAGTAGTTTTAGAACAACTCTGCGGGTGTGAGAACATGACGATGAACTGCCCAATTTCTCCATCTGGTAAAATGTCCTTATATTTATAACAGATTTGCATACATCTTCTTTTTCACTTGTACTTGCTTTTTTCCCTTACTCAACATTACTCTTACAATTGTGCTCTTACTTCAGCTTTATTTGTAGGTAGGTTATGCCACACTACTTTATGACTGTTTCCATACTTATAATTCTATACTTCATCCCTTGTATAAATGTACAGGTAAATGGATAAATTAGGTATCTTGTGTTCAGGCAGTCAGCTTAGCCCTTTTCTAATGAAAAGAGTAGTGTGTTTCCATGAAAAACTCCCAGCACCACGTTGAAGGCATGTTACCCATTATGATCTTCATTTTAGTACCAGGATCTTTGATATGTCCATCAGCCCATCCTTTTGTCTTAATATAAACTACTCAGTCTTTAAAGAGGGAACTCTTCAAGACTGTTGATTCAGGACTGAATTGTGAAATCCTTATTCTGTTGTTACTGATATGTCATAATTGCATTATGTTCTGATAACTTACAGACATTAATCTTTTATGCTTGGAAAAGAAATTCTTAAAGAAAAACCCACAATAAACCCTTAGACAAAAAATATTAATTCAGCGATTCAGTAAATCGCTAAGGAACCAGGTTTGCATAGGTATTTAATTCCTCCAAGGTTACATTCTTGGAAAAACTGTTTAATGAAAACAGGGCAAAAGGATGTTCAAGTTAGCAAAGAGAAAATGAAAGAGAAGGAGCATGATAAACATGAACAATTTCAGAAATTATACAAGAAGATAAAATACAAGATATTTGTTTCTACTTCTATTAGTCTGTTAAATTCTGAAGTGGAAAATTCAGAACAGAGACTAGGAGACCTGGGGATTTTATGCAACTTTTTTTTAGATTGAAATCTGCTAAAGGATTCCACGGAGTCAGTATTTGGATATATGATACGACATTTACATAGGTAGCAGGGGTATCTGGAGGGCTGATATTTAGTAATGGAAATAATAATGATTTTCAAGTGGATGCATACCTCAGGCTTCAGAGTTCAAGCCAGTATTTAGTAGCTTGAAACAAGGATGGACCTCAATATGTGGCAAGATTATGCCTGTCTACCTACTGCAAATTCTTGTTTCTTTCTGTGAAGCAGCTGGTGGTGACTGCTGTCAAAGACAGGACCTTGGATATGATCCAGTGTTGCAGTTCCTTTGTTCCTCAGCCCTCCCTAAGTGCTATTTCAAAAAGTCATGTCTTGTAGCATGCCTAAAAGATAAATGCAATTTAGCTATTTCGGGATGTGAATGAATTTCAAAGCTCAATATCACTGCAAACTCATTGACCAACTATAGCTGATGAAAATGAATGTATGCAGGCATACAAGAAGAAAACTGCATTTACCTATGTTTATAGATTGTCAGTATAGGTCCAGTGGAGCACTTGTACACATTTACCTATAACCCAATGTATGCACACGCTCACGTGACTACCTAAGGAGCTACCACTGAAGCATAGATGCCTGTTGAAGTATCTATAGAGGCTCTTTGAAGTCATGTGTACGGATTGTGTGGGTGCTTTTCTTCTTTTTGCCTTTGCCCCACTTATAAATGCCAAGGTAACTTGTGTGTAGATATGACCTAGAGGCCATTGGACTCAGTGGGAGTGTTTCCAGTTACTTTAGAGATAATGTTTATAGGTGAATAAGTAATAAGCAGAGCTGACTAATTCACTTCTGTGTACTTGGGCTATGGCTTACTTGTATGCATGTGCTCACATGCTTTGCAGGCACATCAATGAAGGCAGTTGGATTTTTGCCCCAGTTTCTGTAGTTGTCATCACTACCACAAGAGTATCGTGCAATCTTGCATTCAGTGACCTTGTGATTACAGGTTCTTTCTTGCTGGACCGGGGTGTGAAAAAAATCCAGCAGCTTGAAGAGCATCTGATTTTCTCTTTTTTTCCCCCGTATGAGAAGCCGCAGGATAAGACTGGATTTCGATTACTGCAACAATTTCTCAACCTTTAGAGATACGTTTCTTCTTGTCATAGCTGAATACTCTATTAATTGGGCAATCTGATAAGTGCCTCAAGATGCTGATGAACATGATGGTTGCAGTTGCATATACAGTTCCTTATCTGTATAATTTCAAGAAATGTAAAGTCAAAGATAATAAGCCATTTGTTACAAAATACAGCAGGCATGTGAAACTGGTGTCAGTCATGTACCATTGCGTAAAGTTTGACAAGCCCTGAAAGTTTCTTCAGTGATTTGCAGTATCCCCAAATTAACACATTTTCTAATCCAGAGGCTGCTAGGAGCTAAAGAGATATTGGAAAACTAGGAGGCACAGGTGTACTAATATTCCCATTTATTTAGTAAATTGAAGAATTAGTTAATGGCAAAATAAGAAGGGAGCAGAAAGCATTTTTTTTTTCCCCCACAGCTATGTGTAGTTTGGATGGATTGGAAAAGCTCTAGATTGTTGTATAGAACTAAGTAACCTTTCAACATAGCCGAACTCTGTGCATATCTTGCATTTAACCACATAGTTTGTTACTTTTGCATTTTGAAAACAACTGTTTTCTTTCTGATATTGTTTCTTCAGTATGTTGAACTTAAATCATGGCCAGAGTGAGAACTGCAGGTGATAAATGAGTCTAGATTTGACTGAGGATTCTTGTTGAAGAAAATTCTGGGCTTTAGCTATGGAGTTTTCTGGAGTTACTTGGTAAGGGAAAGAAGTCAGGAGAAAAATCTTTCCCCTTCATGAAAAGATTAACTTTCTACAGGTTTTTCATCATTTGATCATTAAATTACAGGAGGAGTAGAGAGGAGAGAGAGTAGGAGAGGGGTTTCCTGTTTTTTTTCCAGATTTTTTATCTGCATTCTTGAGGATGAAACCCTTTAACACATGAAACACAGGTGGAAATAAAGAAACCTAGTCCAAGCCTTTTGGATGTTTTCATTCATAATACCTTTAATTTGGAAGAAGCTGAATTAAATATGAATTGTAGTGCTGATGGTTCACAGTCAGTGTGTCTACACAAGTGAAGCATGAGTAAAGAGAATTTATAACATACGCTTCCTTTTGCATTATGGAAGAGAGCCAAATACAAAGATGTCTCCTAGATCAGTAATGTGTTTATGGAGATATGCAGATCTTTTAGCTAAAGATAAAATGTTAGAGAGAAATGCGAGCTATTCTATGGTGCTTTAAATCAAAAATGTGGAGAGCCAGCTAAAGTCATGACAATCTTTATCAACTTGGATGAAATTAATTTTTCTTGGCTATTTTTTGAGATTTTTAATAACTTGTCTTAGATTTATTTGGTGTATGGTATAGCATTCCATCACATATAATGTATTTTTATTGATTCATTGATCTAGACATTCTAGGTTCAAGTTTGTATAAGAAATTGAATAATTTCCTGAATTACTTACACTTATTATCAAGTTTTTCCAAATACTTTGTTTGTCTTTCCTAATTATGAACAAGGTCAGACTAAATAACAGCCATAAGGAAAAAAATCAACAAAATGAACATAAATAATAATCCTTAATTCTAACTACATAATCTTATTGAAGAAGAAAAATTATTTGACCCGTGGTTTCTGCTCACGTAATCTGGCTTGACTTCATTGACCTAAAATATCCTAGGTTTTATCAGTGGAGAAATGTTTTTCTCCTTCCAACAAGCAGATGATGTGTCATCAAAATTAACAAAGACCTAGATAAGATTTTGGATGCACTTGCAAGTGCTAGTGAAAAAAGATAACAGTCCAATTCTTTGTATGATTCCTCAAATTTTCCTTTTATGCTGTACTGATATGGAAATAAACCCTTTGTACAGCTGGCTGTGCATTGGAAAGGAGAAAGTGCAAGATTTGCTCCTGCACTAACGGAGCTACAAGGATTTCTTGTCCCCCAGGGCACAGCCAAACACATACTGCATCTTTCCTTCCTGCCCTCTTCAGAATCACTTTTGGATTTAGTTTCCCTTCCTGCTTGTTGCCTGAGGTGTCACAGGTATCTGTGTTTAGGGCTGGATAGGTGCTTAGAGAAATCATAGAGAACGGGTTATTCGCCAGGCAAAGCCAGGTAATCAGGTAAAACTGAGATGCAGGTGATAGGTAAATCATCCTGTACTGAGCCTTCTGCAGCCATAGATGATTTCCAGCAGAAATTTCTGTGAGGGCTTTTTTCTGCAGATCAAACTGCTCTCTGTAGTTCATCTGCCGCTAAAGTAGTGACTTTTAATTAACGATACGCATATCCAAATTCCTAGAGGTATTTTGTTCCAGCCTGGCGTTCAGTTAAATATGGACGAATTGTTCTTGCACAGATCTTATGGTTTTGCTTTTGGACACTGCTATGGATTCTTCAGTAGCTCTTAGACCTGGTAAAATGCCTTGGCTTATAAAGATTTTGTGTCAGGAAGTTTGTTAAGCTTTTTCTTTCTGTGAGATTGGCCTAAGAAAAGGTAGCTACCTTCCCTGCAAACTTTGATTTTCATTTCCTTGGACTATCATAGCTAAAATAGCACTGCCTCATATCCTGCCCTGGGATACAGCAGATCCAACAGGTGGGATGTGGAAGAACCTGCAGCAATGATGTGTTACAGACCCTGGGTTGTGTTAGATGGGCCATGATGTGGACTGTACAGCAGGGAGCTATGGGCAGGGACCCACAGCAGCCAATGAAGGTGTTTTGTCTGGGGGTTTCTTTCCCTTTATGATAAAGGAGTGTTTTCATTTTTTATCTCCCTTTTGTGTCCTGGCACATTTATGTATGAATACTAAATGCTTTATGTTTGTGTGCTGCAACATATAAGGCTGTATTCTTCACTCAGGCTGTACTTCCTCTCAGGATCTCTTGTTACTTCTAATGAGATGAATGGCGTGGTGGCGTTCACCCTAATGAAGTCAGAAGTTAAGGCTGAAGAAAAATTGTATTTAGGGTCACTTTACTGAAACTTACTGGAGGTGTATTTATTTCAACAATCCATTGCAGTGGAGTCAAGAGGTAACTGGGCAATTATGGTGTAACTATATATACATACATATATATATATACACACATTGCACGCATTGCAATGGGAGAATCTTTTTGAAGTGACATTACAGTAGAAAAATTCCCAAGCATAATCAGCTGTTTTAAAACAAAAAAATAGTTGTTGGTAATACACAGTAAGAAGCAGATAATCCATGTAGTTTAACCAGGCTCTTTGCATTGGGTGCAAAGAAAAGCTAATTTTAAAAGCTTTTGTTGTTGTTCCCCCTTTTCAGTAGGAAATTATATGGAGAGATGATGTTGTAGCAAGGGGGAGCATAGAGGAACTGTTCTCTGCTGCGAGCCAAAGGACATCATTAGGAACACTCCTATTATCTGGAAACCTAACTTCCTGTCTCAGTTTCCTCATGGGTCTCAATGAATGGCAGAAGAAATGGAACACTTTCCTGCTTGGCCAAAATCTCTGCTAAATTACTCCTTTGGCTGCACGCCACACCATGCTCTGGAATAAATCCTGCAGCTCCCCCCTGAGTCTGGAGGGTACTTGCTGTAGTTCCTTGGGGCTGGTGGAGTGCATTTCAGGAAGCCCAGGAGCACCAAAATGCTTCAGGTGTTCTTTTGTACCTCTTGAAAAATTCTTTTTGTGATAGAGACCAAGAGATGCATTGACATTTTATTAATGTAGGCTTCCATGGGATGTTAAAGAACTGCAAGTATGTTAGGATTTTCATGTTTAGTAAATGACTTTACTACAATGACAATAGTGTAGCATGCCTTCTAAAATGTACCAGAAACATGGGTAAAATAAGATGCTTTTAGGTATAAATTCTACCAAATATCTAATTTTCTGGTTTTTCTTCCACATAGTTTTAGCACATTAAATAGTTGTTTATGTGCTAAAGTTATAAATATACTTTTATTTTAAAGTATAAAAGTAAGGTAGTAAAGATTTTTGTATATAGAATAAAACAAATTTCAGATATCTTATTAAGTGTGGTAGATGATGCATCTATAATCTTCTATGCACAAAGAGGAGTTTAAATAATTTTTTTTCTTTTTTAATTTCTGGTCTTTGGTACATTTCTTTAACATACATATTAGCCCCCAAAACTTTCAGTATCTTCTCTTAGCTCTGATTTTAATTAAAACTGCAGCACCAAACTTTTGATTCAGTTGTTACTGTCAGTTTCTGTAGTTTCTATTTTAACTACATTTGGGAAGTAAGAACCTCGCAACTGACTCAAAGGAAACTTGGAGAAATATGCACCATTTCCCAATAGCCCTTCTCTATAATAGAAGCTATATGGGACAGTGTTTAATAATTTTTTGCCTTGTTTTGCATCCAAGAAGAAAAATATTCTTAATTCTCTGGAGCAGGGAAATGCTTACCATAGTTAGTGTCCTGTATGTGTCGTCTTTCAAGGGTGACAAGCAGCTGTCCAGCTGGAAATGTTGAGCATATTTGGAAAAAAGTACAGAAAATGCTTAATGCCACTGGTATATTTCAACAAGAAAGTATTGATCAGGTTCTGGTTTGTTCAATTTGTTTTGTTTTTTTGTCTTGTCTTTTTTCCCCCTGCTAGTTTGTCTCATAGTTTTTATTGTGTGTTCCTTGTTCAGGCTTTCCTGGATTTCAATGCAGACTTACTCTGCATGACTTTCATGGTGTACCAGCACAGAGGGTAATGTGAAACAATGCTTCTGCCACTGAAACAGCTGTCAGCTTCACCTGTGGGGATAAAATTGTGCCATACAGGCTTGATGCTGAGCTCGCTGGGTTTTTTTTTTCTAAGGAAGCACATCTGCTGGATTATGCTCATCGTGCCAACCCATCCTGTAGTCTGTCTTCAGACTCCTTTGTATAGGTGGCTGAATTCTTTCTCACATTTCTTTCTAATGCCCTTGGCTGACAATCAGTGCTCCCAACCTGAATACCTGTGCATTCTGAGACTTGGCACTAGTGGAGGCATACTGGATGGCCTTTTCTATCCATTGGCTACAGGAGGAAAGCAGAGACTTCCTTTATTTAATGACAGTTTACTGATATTAAGATCATGATTTTGAAAGCTAGAAGTTGGGAAATCTCATTTATTCCCATTGCTTCCCCTCCCTGAGCAGCAGTACAACCTTGTCCTTTCTGTTGCACCTAAGAGTTCTCTCCCAGATGTCCTTTTCCTATCTCCTCTTGATTCAGAGGAAGAAGGAGAGACTTCTGTGCCTGTCCACAGTTTTCAGAGAGTCACTGGTAAGATGCCACCAAAAGTTCCTCATCCTTTGCATTCATGGCACAAAATGTAAGATTTCAACTAACACAGTGGAGAAACATTGATTTGTATTGTTAACATGGATGTATTTCAGTGTCTGTAGTTAAGAATTTATGGTTATTTTAAAAAGGTGTCATATAGTTACACATAATAAATGAAAAACAAAAAAAAACCAACTCACCCTCCTTCATAAGAGGATTTTTGAGCTCCAAAGAGAGAGAAGACTAAAGGTGCAGAAGGCAGTGTAAATATATATTTCCAAGTTCCTTTGATTCTGGATTTATTTTAATTCACTGTATTTTTATTTTTGTGCAAGAGGAACTCTTCTAATCTTCTGTGGTCTACATGAATTCCTATATTTACATATATATGTTCTTTCTGAAAAAAATTATAAGCTAGCAAATTCTGCTATTGTTCTTCTTATAGGACAGAATTTGGCTCAACTATTTATATTATTTTCATCCTGACTTTTGAAGTAAGGATTTGGATCCAGTATTGAAGGTTTACTTTTTAAGGACTCGGGTGTATTTATGCTTTACCACTATTGCATATCATCATATTATATAGCTCTTTAATATCTTTATCCACTATGTAATATTTGTCTAAGGATCTCATATCACATCTATAATTTATACCAGAGAGTTTTGTTTTCCTGAGTTTGTTGTGTTTTATTTATTTTGTTTTCTCAAAGAGTTCTCTGAAATGAAGTTTGCACAGAGTTTCCTCCTGATGTTTTTCTGACACTAATGTGGGAGAAAGTAGGTCTTTAGTAGACAAATGGCACTGCAAGTTTGTGAGAGGGAGTAGCGTTTCTATAGACTGGCCTATGGATTGATTTGGTGTGGATATAGCTAGTAGTAAAATGCAATACTGGTGCACCCAGGGAGGTGACTGTGAGGAAAGCTTGCCAGTGCATCACAGGCTTGTAGGTATAAACTGAGTTAAAAATACTCCCAAAGAGGACTGCCTGAAGGAGATTGTTAAAGTTTGCCCTGACTAGATCTGTCAAGTTTCTGTTCAACAGCAAAGCTAGAAGAGTAGTAAGAAACTGGGTAATTCTAAAATTCTTATTCCAGTTGTTGCTAATATAAATGATGCTGTGTTTTAATTCTTACATATTTGGGTAGCTGTGGCAGTTTAAATATTTTAGATCATCAACTTAGACTTGAGATACTTATTGTACTAAAACATTAGCCAGTCTTGGTTATAAAATATCTGCTTCATTTGTTCTGTCAAAATGAACATAATGTGGTTACAAAGCAAGACTTCACTCTCAGTCAGCCTCATAAGATCAATTAAACTTAGGGTGCTGGAACATCTAGCTGTAGTATGTGTTGACACAGAAACAGTTTGACAGATCATCTGTAACTTGAAGAAGTGCATGGACTTGGGTTTTAATTGTGAAGGTTTAATGTAATTTGGTAATGTAAATGAAAAATGGGAACTTGCTGTTCCTAGGTTCTAGGAAAAATCTTATGTGCTCTAGGTAAAATCTTATGGAAGTGTTTGCCAGCCACTTCACTGGTTTACAGAACAGACTAATATTAAATTTAGAGGAGTAAAATCTGTATGGTATTTGAAGATGACTTGCTTTAAAAGCTTACTGATCTATGCAGTATGCAGATTTTTCCTGGAAACAAAGTATGTCTTTGTTTCAAACCATTAACTGTACTTGCAGAAATGTTTGTGGTATAGGAGCTCATGTTATTACAGAACAAGCCATTCCAAAGTGAATTACAAGTACTAGTGAAAATGTTGATAAAGGTAGCAAGGACAGAAACTACTTGGTCTCCTCAATACATTGTTTCAGTGTTCCAAGCCGCTGAGGTCACTTGGTCTGTCCAGCCTGGAAGAGGAGACTGAGGGGAGAGCTCACTGCAGTTACAGCTTCCTTGTGAAGGGAAGGCCAGGCACTGATCCCTTCTCTGTGGTGACCAGTGACAGGACCCGAGGGAACGGCCTGAAGCTGTGTCAGCATAGGTTTAGGCTGGTTTAGGAACAGGTTTCTCACCCAGGTTGTGGTTGGGCACTGGAACAGGCTCCCCAGGGAAGTGGTAACAGCACCAAGCCTGGGCAGTGGTCTCAGATACATGGTGTGGTTCTTAGGGTGTTCCTGTGCAGCACCAGGAGCTGGGCTTGGTCTTTGTGGGTCCCTTCCAACTCTGATTCTGCAAAAACCCCTTCCAGTTGCATTAAGTGAAGCAAGGTAACCAGTGAAACAGCTGGCTGTTTCTGTGTCATGGCTGTCATTTAGGGTCTTGCTCTCAGACCTAGCTGCAGCAAACAACACGCCTGTGTTGCCTGCTGCCAATGCCCAATGAAAATATTCGCTCTCTGGGGACTCCAATTCACTGATACACGGAGGTTAAGATGGAGTAAGAAGAAATCACCATAAATCTGAGGCTTCATGATGACTCTGAAGGTTTGGCACTGTGGGAAGCAGTTCCTGTTGCTCAGCGTCTTAAAACCTGAGCACAGAAAAAGCAGTGTGGACTGAGTAACAGGCTGGGATGAGCTGTAGGAGGGTGAGAAGCTGGATGGAAGAGGGAAAATGAATTGATGCCTGTGCAGTTGCTGGGTAATTCCTAGAAAAGCTAGAATTCATTATAGCCCAGTTAAATGGTTCCACACACAGCTGGTCACTCTTTTTGCATGTCAAGGACAGGTTTTGGTACAAATGGCATATTCTAAAGCATATGGGTCCCTCTCTATGGTTTAATCACTTTTTCAGATAGTTTTATGTTCAAACTTGAGTGTTACAGCTCCTCATTTTCAAAGACATTTTGTCTTCCACACTGGTCCTCCTCCTTTTCCACTCAGGACAGTATGTATTTTTGTTGCTGACAAACAATAAATATTTTATCTTTTAATTTTTTTAATTAATAAAAGGCTCTTGTCTGTGTACAGAGCCTTTTTAGGTTTGTTTGTTAAAATGCTTAACAGAGGTCTTTAATGAATTCCAGGATTTCTGTCTTTTCATCTTTTGGGGGGATATGGCTGGAACACAGTCTTTTAAACTTGGGTTTGGGGCATGAAAATTTGGACAGATTTTTTTTTGTTTGGTTGGTTTTTTTGTTTGTTTCTTTTCTAGTTAGACACATTCATTCCTGGACAGTCTCTGAAAGCTTTTATTGCCCTCTCAGCCCATCACAGACATCCTTCCCAGGAGTGCACCTCATGGAGTCAGGCTGTTGTGCACCAGTAGTCTGGAACCAGGCATCATCTTTCAGTTTGCCCAAGATGCAGTTTTGTTAATGGAAACAGCAACAATAAAAGCTTGAACCCTGACTTCTGAATGATCAGGTAAAGTTTCTTTAGTGTAGGTCTGACCTTTGCCTTCCATCAGCACAAAAAAACACCCCGATAAGCGATAACAGAAAATAACTTTCATCTTACAAACCTCATTCACCTTTGTGAAACAGAATTGCTGTGTACCATCTCCCATCGATCCAGCGTTATTTTATTTTCCAGTGGACTTCCTTTCTAGAGCTTGCAAGTTATAAGGTTGTCTCTAGTTTTGTTCAACATATTTAGAAAAATTCCTATTATGTTTTTCTTTTCTTTTATGGTTTATACTGGCTGAAAGAACAAAACTAAAACTTTCATCTCAGGTTGGAGCATAATTTGGTGTGATTGCTCAGCTTCTGATCTCACTACCAAAAACATCTTCTTTTAGGGGTTGATAAAAATATTTGGCTCTGTTTCACCTCAGTCACTCTTGGCAGTTCTTCATCTGCTCTTCTGGGGCTTCCATCTGCTCTTTTATTCTGCAGTTTCTTCTTCAGGCCACAATTCAGCAGCAACAATTGCAAATAAGTGAAAACACCACTGATTTTTCTGAGGGTATGGGGTTGGACGCAGGTGCTATTCTACATCTCTGTCAGAATCTTCCACGATTTTATCTCATTGCTAAACGGGAGAATATGGCAATTCCCTGAGGCCTTGGGTATTTCTTTGTTCTTTCTCCCTCACAGGTGTCCAAAGATTTAACCTAGAGCTGTGTACACTACTTAAACCTGAAACCAACAAATCTAAATATTATATATCCAAAATTAAATAATGTTACAAGGGCTAAAGAAAATATTTTTTTATCTAATGAACTTTTAAAAAAAGTCCTCTTAGTTACAGAAAAAAGTGTATGAATGCATGTGAAATTAGATTTATTTAAAAGCTTTTGTTAAGTTTTTTCATAGTAACTTATGCTTGTTCTGTTATTTAAGCACTTTTAACTTAAAAAAAATTCACAACTCATAATAGGGGTTATTGGTGCTGAATAATCATTTGCTCTCAAGTGATTAAGCTGCTAACCAGCACTCTACATTATATTAAAAAAAAAAAACCCACACATATACATGACTGCTTACTTACGTATTTTACTTTCAAATGTGTTTGCCATTTCACAGGGTTTTTCCACCTCTTATCCATGAGTTTTTTTTTTTACAGAAAGCACAATCAAAGTTTCCTTGATCATCTAGCTGGTGAAAATGTAATTGTAGTTGTGTAGTGCTGGTGTACCAGAAGGCATATCATTATAGCAAAACCCCTATATTCGTTACTCGTAGGAGACAGCATGTCTGACTTAATGTAAAGCTTAATCAGAAGGTTTAGGAGGGGAAGTAACAGAAGAAAAAAGAACTTAGTAGTGAATACATGCATAATGAATTGATTCATTCAGTGTTTTCCTTGTATTTTTTTTTTTTCACTTGCTCTTGCAATGTACATTTTGTCATACTGAGAACTTAATTAATGGAAGGGGGGAAAAAAAGTAATAGTTCTGTGTCAGCCTAACCCTGACATTTACGACAGCCTCCTATTGAGTTAGCAGGTTTTTTTTCCTATAGAATGCTGACAACTTATCATGTAAAAGCTTTTTAATAACTTTAACAGTGAAAAAGATTATTGAACAAAAAAGTGGTTTAATAAAAATCTTTATCCATTTACTCAAGTATTCCTTCTACACAAGCTCTTGGTTTCCTTTCAACAGCTATTATTTTATATATTCCACTAGTACTTTTTTTGCTGTCTCAGAACTACTGTGTAAACTACAGATATTTACAGCAGAAGTGTATATTACAGATTTTTTGGTTTAAATTTTATCTTCCTTTCACCTTCAAAAATAACCATGGACAGAAGTGTTTTCCTTTGACCACTAAAATAGTCAGAATGTAATATTCAGCTGCCTGTACTGGACAGGAAGTCTAGGGAGCCTAAAACATCTTCTGAACTTAAAAAAAGAGAATTTTACTAATGCTTGCTAGCAAATCAGCTGTTCATGGTGTTTTCAGGCACAGTGATGTGATTGTGGTAGGCAAAACCAGGAGGAGAAATGCTGCACTGATTCATCTTTCATTCCTTACCCCCAGATCTTCCTAAGTCAGCTTTTAGCCTTTCCTACCAGCTCTGACAGTCGAAGGCAGGTGGTTCTTTCTTTCCCACTGTACCTGGGACAACTGCTGGAACAAACAGGAGTGCAACTGGGAGCATTGCATCAGCACTCAACAGAGTTTGCAGACCTGATGGCTACTGCTGTGAGCCTCTTAGCCAGGGCAATCTTCTGTCTTGCTCTCTCTAGTGCACCTTGCTGACTGAGCATACTTTCTCTCTTCTATCCACTTCAGAGTGTGAGCAGGCACCTGGTATATGGAGTCTGCCTGGGAAGCTGCCTCTGTTCTTTTTTCCAAAAACAGAAGGGGAGAATTGATTCTTCCTTTATCACGGGGGAAACTTGTGTCCTGCTTTAAACCCTGAGGGTTTAAATTAAACTTGGCAAGACTTGATGAGCCCTTAGTCACAAGAATCTGTTACATGCCCCTACTACCTCATCTCCTGTATTCAGAAGTGACCTGGTTTTCACACAGCTGGTTCTGCAACAAACAGATTAATGCAGGCAGGTGCTTACTATTACTGCCTGTTAAGTCCTGAAAAACTCCTTCCTGCTGATGTCACCATCCCTAGGGGCTGGTGGAGGATCTGTTGCCTGCATGGCCATGAGGAACTGCTCGCAGGTAGGGAAATTGTCATGGGGGACCTTTCCCATGATGGTGGCAGGGAAGAAGGAGTGAAATAAAAGAGATTTTTTTCCTTTCTTGTTTTTGGAGAATCTATGGGAATGATAGGTTTTTGGAGTTCCTGAAGAGTCAGGATCTTGAAGAATTATTTGTGAGACAGGAAGATGTTTTTAAGGAAGGCACTTGTATAAAGGCTGACTGGCTTGTATGGGATGAAACAGTACAAATAGTGTGGTGAGGCAGAATCTCTGGTCAGATGTCCATTTACTACTTCAATTTTAGTCTTAGCTTAAAAGCTTGGGAGGAATTTTACTACTGGCTTCTATACAGCCAGAATTTGTCCTTTTGTTTTACTGGTAACTAATGAATTGTCCTAAATACTTCTATTCTGACATAGTATAAAAGTTTATGGTGGTCAGCACCACTGTTTGTAACATACTGGGTGTTACTGGATTGCAGTGTAAATCATCATAGGCATACATAGGTAATACTGCCTAAAACACATTGTGAGGCAGGTGGTAATGCGTGTCAGTGGAGTTGTTTGGGGTTTCTTTTGGTCATTTTAGCTAACTTTGTGGTCAGACAGCTGCTGCTTATAACTTCACAGTTAGGTCTGACTTGAATACAAGAAATTCAAGGTAGTGGATGGAAACAATTTTGAGGAGAAGGTGATTGCTGAGATGAGATTTGAAGGCTCAAAGGGAGAAGAACAGTTTCCCTGTGGCTCTGTTTTTTTGCTGTGAAGTATATTGTCTACAATCTTATTCTGGTTATTTATTCTACCTTATTCATGCCATTAAAGGGATAAAAACAGAACCTTTTAAAAATGGTTTTGTTTCTATAGCACCTGAGGGCCTCAAATGAAATGTATCTTGCACTCCATCTGGAACTATGATCTCTTGCAAACTCTGCCCAGGCAAATTCTATATTTGTATAGATGGATGTTTGTGCTGATGCTGGAAGATCATCTTTGGTGACTCAGTGCCTATGCCAATATGTTGCTATTGACAAAAATGGAAATTCTGGCTAGAATATTTCTTCCAGGGACTCTGTTAGGAGCTGCTTTGGGTGATTTGGCCTCCTAAGTTCAAATTATATTTACCATTCTTGTGGCAGTATTCCAACACTGGTTCTAGGTGGGAAACAAAACTTCCATGAAAGATGTTAGTTATTGTATACTTTATTCCAGAAATTCCCAGTTCCACTGCTGTCTGAAAATACAGGGTGATGCTAAGATGCTGTGAAATAGTGCAGAACTGTTTTACAAGTCATGTTGGTCTTGTGGGCAGGTGTATTGGCTGAAAAACATAAAGGAAAAGACAAAAAGTTTCTCAGTAATACTGTGTTTCCATGAAACTGATGTTAATAGTTTTTCCGTTCGTTTAATGAAGTAAATGGAGCTCGCAAATGCTGTGGTTTTCTGCTTTTGTATGTTTGTCTCTTTAGAAAGATGCATTATGCAAGTTACAGTGTAGGGTTTGGATACTTTCTGTCCTTCCATAAGTGGGATATTTATCCAATATTCTTGAAATCACTGTGAGTTGCTCAAAGCACTTATTTTCCTCCTAGTTTCTCAGAACCCCCTCCTCCCAGTCTTCCTTAGCTTGGGAACCAGCTTTTCACAATGAGGAAAACCCCTTTTAACTACACAAAAGACACAAAATATTGTCACAAACGAAAACAAAACACTACATATATGAAATCAAGTGTGAAAGAAAGAAAATCTTACTACCTATCCCCATTTAAGGCATGATGTGCTGTTTATCTGTAGAGCACCTCGCCCATCTGTGGGAAGTGATCAGGTCAAATAAATAGTAGTCCAGACTCTTGAATTTTTTACTCTGGCAGTAAATTAAATGAGGATTTGCTCATGTGAAAAGCTAAATGAGTATTTCAGAGCAATAATAAGGTGATGGAAAATACCCAAATATGCTAGTACTAAAGAGCTATAGAAGATCAGTGCCAAACCCTGGATCAAACTGAACGCCCACAACCACAGCTGACACCAGAGGTGGGTGTGGAGTTCAGGGAAGAGCCAAAAATGAACTGGGATTTTTACCTTCACCAAAAGAACTGTAGTTTGTCCGTGTGGAAAACACACAGGAGGCAATGAAACCTCTACTAGCTTTTTAAAGTTTTTTTTGCAGAAGTGTGTTGATTTCCTCATCTGTAAGGGATAGTCTGCAGAAAGCAAGATTTCCCAGTCATACCAGGAATGTATTGGTGGTATGGTATCTCTAACTTCTCTCAGTTGATGTAGGATAAGTGATAAAGTAGGAAAACCTGGAAAAATTATGTCAAATCCTTTGTTAATGCTGTCCATTGTCCCAGGTAGCTTCATTTTTGAGCTGGCTGCATCTTCCCTTCTTCTGATGCAGCTCCATTCTAGAAATGAAGACAAATGAGGCAGCCATGACACACAGAAAAAAACTTTATGTATTTCATGGATTAATACTTTAGAAGAAAAATGTGAGACTTTTGCCTAGGTTTTTTTAAATGTTCAGTTTTCATCTAGACCCAGGTAAATATGGCCCTGTACTAGAGGAAACTGTCTTGCCTCTGAAAATCTCCTGTAAAGTGAAAGAGAAGAGGCATATAAGGCAGGAATATAATTGTCATGATCTGATAAAGCAAGAAGAGTTGGAATTTGTGCCCATTAACTTGTACAAGTGCTAAACTGTTTTTTTTTTTTGTATGTCCTTACACTTAAATCAGTGTTCTGTTTCCTGTATGAAGAAAGGAGGTTTCCCCTCTGCTGTTAGGCATTCTAGATGGCTTTTATTGATTACCCAGGAAGGGGAGGTGAAAGGGGAAAAATTAAAAGCATGAGAGAAAAATCTGTGAGAAAACAGGAAGGTATAGGAAAAAAGGGAGAGACAAGTCTTACTTTTATCTTTATTGGTCTGGATATGAAAATTCAAGCAAGTGAATAGAACAGTAAGGGAGAAAACAATAGATTTACAAACCCATCTCTCATATTTTACACAAATACAAAATCTGAAGAAGCTATTGAAAGAATTGGAAAGGCGATTATAGGGCAGCCTGAAAGGAAACCACTGTGAGATCCAAACGCCTAAGAATCTTGAAAAGGAGGTGTGTATAGAGGTCTTTACAAGCCACCCTGGGTTGTCCAGCAGCCAGTGAGAATAGTGTTAAGTGTTGCAGGAGGAGAGGGGAAGCCACAGCTGCATGCCCTGGGCACAAGGACTGTCAAGCACCTGTCAGTGAAGGAAGTGAGGTGGGGCCCTGCCTCACTGAATTATGGTTTTCTCCCAAGGCATTATAACAGGAGCATGTGCACTGTCATCCACACAGGCTTCTAATATATGGAAAAAGGCAAGGGCTACTGGAGAAAATTCATTATGCAGGTTGCTTGTATGTGAATTTCCTTTCACAAAGATATTCTTTTGTTTTGCTTAGGCATAGACTGTGGTAAATGAAATCCCTTTTGCCAAATGTAAATGATTTTCTGGGTAATGTCTCTTTTATTTTTCTGTGTGTGTGTTCATGTGGTACTGCACAGATTTTGGAAAAAAATACCAGCCTATCCAGCCTTGGCTTGCCTGAGTTATAATGTTTTAGTTCAGTGTAGTGGCATAATAGGTATCCAGTTCTACACACAGACTAGTTAAAAATCTCTTCTTCCTTGTCATGCAAATACAACTGTCCTAAGAGCTGTTAGCATAGGACATGCTGGTTAGGAGAGAGTAACCAAACAAAGCCTTGTGTACCTAATCTGCACCTCGTTTTGGATTCCTGGTCCATCAAGCTTCTCTCAATATCCTTGAAGCCCCTTTTCAAGGGGCTGCTGTAACACAAAGGCCTTGTGTACATAAGAAAAGTGTAGTGATTAAATCACTTAAGTTTAGAGATCAGTTTAAACAAGGCATTGCCTTCTTTAGACATTCTTTCTTCAATTTAAGAGCACCTCATGTAATATTTCCAAGTTAAATCCACATAAAACATTCTTAAAGCAAAGAACTCAGGCAAACCTGGTGTGTAAACAGCACTAATTAGTCAAATCAGTTGCTAAAACAATGCTCTCAGATACAATTGAAGGTTCTTCTATGAAGTTTCTTCTCCTTAATGCTTTATTGACACCACAATAGGAAATTATGGATTAAGATAGGTTTGTTAGCTTTACCTTGATAGGAAAAGTAAGGATAGATCTGGCATGAAAGAAGAGGTTGCCAGCCCACCTCCCACTTACCTGTCAGTGGTGCCAAGTGCTGAATCTCTCTTTGTGCATTTGTGTACTGAGGGGCTCTGTAGAGGATGATGGGAAGACAAAGCATCTTAAAAGTTAATGGCAATGATAATAAATTGGTTGCCACTTAATGGCTTTAGATGAGAGAAGTAGTAGTATGTAATCAAATGTTATTTTAGCTTCCATAGTTTGGAAATTTATTATTTTTCCCTAATGTGAAGCACTAGGTCATTCTAGTGCAATCACAGTGACACCATACATACCTTATTTTCTGATGGGGAAGATTTTTCTGAAGTAGGATTTGTGAAGAAATATGTTCATTTTTGTCTACCCAAGTCTCTTTGTCTCTTACCAAGTATGTATGAAGAGTTGCGTTTTTTAATGTCTAATTTACCACAAGCATTTAGTTTTATGAGTTTTTTCGATTTTAGAACATATGAGCAATAAAACATGTATTGAAAATCCATTGGTGTAATTTGTGAGATAGAATTCTCGGCTGAGATTTATAATATTTGGTTGTATACCTGCTTACCATTTAGGACATACAGAGTTTTTTTTTCAGGATAAACCAAGAGAAAGACTGTCTGAATGCTAAGATTGAGGTGACCTGGTTTGGCAGAGTAGAGAACAAGATAAGATAGATAGTGATTCCACTGAAATTTAAATTAGTTTGGTTTTGGATCGAATTAAATGCTTTGTAAAGAGTGCATCTCAGAATTGAGATATTTTAAAGCATGCTGACTAAACACTCATCTGAGCTTCTGTTTAGGTGTCTGATTTCTATCAGCAGTGCTTCCATGTGTGGAATGAGAGGAAATCTGAATAAGGCAGAGTGTGTGAAACGTTAACGCGGCTGAATTAGTTATACAAACTCTAAGAAAGATTGGAGAAAGCAGCTGAAAAATTTAGTTATTGAATTATAAAAAGTCTATGCTTTAAGTTACATCTGTTATTCTGTAGGTATGAAAAAGAAGTCTAATTCTTTTAATTACATGGGTGGTTTCAGTAAGCACCTTAATTTTTACAGTGAAGACTTCTGTTTGTCAAACACTTTTTGATCCAGTTTAGCTGACAAAACAGGAATTTTTGCTGTGAATAAGGGCCTAGTGAGATAAGGTGCTTCAAAAGTTTCTGTTCCTAACTACTTTAAATGAAGCTCACAGTTGTGTGTTTGCTAAGCTCGTGCTTGTGACCATTCTCCCACTTGCTCTGCAGCTGTAGTCAAATTATCTGAGCAGCTAAGGTAGGCCTGGGGAGTGCTTTTAAATTGAAGTCATAGGCGTGGTTGGGTTCCTCTTTCTAAGCATGTTATCAATGAAGACAAGCAGATTTTGGTCTTGTGGGCACTTAGCTAAAGTCAATAAATAAAGCTTCTGTTGACATCCTTGGCCAGTTCTATTGGATGTTCTTGTAACTAAATATTTGCAGAATCACAATTTACCTCAGTACTTTATTTGTTTGTGCAGTATTTGGTTCGAAGAGAGATTACACATCCCTCTCTGCATTGTGTTTCTCAGATCAAGCTTGAAGTCATCTTTGTTTTGGAACCACTGATTAACAGCTTGTGGAATAAATTTCTGCAGTTATTGGGAATGTAAAGTACATATTTACATGACCAAATTTTTAATTTGAGCTTTGTAGGTGTAAAATTTGTGTTTTACAGCTATACATAGAGCTCAATCTATTTGCGTATTTAGAGGATAAAAATAAAATCAGTTTATTTTAATATGTGCAAATTTCACCCTTGTAATCCTGTTTTTTCTCTTTGTTGGGTTTTTCTGTTGTTTTTTTTTTTTTAGAACGAACTAGACAAAGTTATTATTGTTAAATGGGTTGGAAGGTAACTACTAATCATAGAATCTCAGAATATCTTGGGTTAGAAGGGACCTTAAAGATCATATAGTTTCAAACCTCCCGCTGTAGTCAGGAATGTCACCCACTAGTTCAAGTTGCTCAGGGACCAACTCAACTAAATTAAAGGATGAATATTAAATTAAAATATAAAATTAGAGATGGTCATAAAATTGTATGTCTTTCAAGTGTCACTGAAGGTGCATCTCAGATCTGGCCCTTTCTGTGTCACATCTGTATACCACTCTGATTAGGCATTCACCGAGAAATAAATTTGAAAGGATTCCTGGTAAATAGGCTAGTGGGTGAATTTTTTTTCATGGACCCACATGGTGGATTTTGACACTGATAATCCACATGTGATTTCAAGAATAGTTTTCAGATTTAGAAATTGTCATCAGCTGTGATACTGGTGGGTTTGTGTGTCTAAGAGGAGAAATTGTTTACAGTCAGGAAAAGAAATACATTTTACCTTTTCGTGAATTTGGATAAATGTATTCTGTAAATTATGTCTTGTTTTTCTTCACATAAAATTGTCTCCTAAATACCAGCTGGCAGAGAAGTTGCCTTTTGCAGAACAGATGATTTTCACACAGCAGTTACTTGATTCATTCCATAGCTTTTTTTCTTTCAATTTTTTCAAGGAACAGATCACGGCAAACATTCCTGAAAGTAAGGATTTTCTTCTTGACCCTTACCAACACCGAGTTTGAAATGACAGAAACTTTCAGAGCTTGTTGCCCACTATGGAGGAGTTTCTGATTTCCAGCCCCTATGGTTTATGCCTTATGATAATGTTTGGGTTAGAGCCCCCCTTTTCCGCTCTGCTCATCTCTGTCCCCCTTACCACGCGTGGTTAAATCCCACAGAGCTCTCCTTGTTCCCAAAACTGCCATTTCTGTCTGACACACGCGTTATTTTCCGGCTCCTTTCGCTCCCGCCGCTGCCGTGTGCTGCGTTGGGCAGCTGCTGAGGGAGGGCCTGCAGCCCCACGCGTGCCTCCCTCCCGCTGGCGCTTACCCGGAGAGCTGGGCCCGTGTCCCTGCCCGTGTCCCTGCCCGGCCGGAGGTGGCCCTGGGTGCCGCCTTTCTGGGCAGGAGGGGAACGTGGTGCCAGTGCCGCCAATGCTGGGGCGGAGGTGACGGAGCTGATCCTTTTATGCTGAGCTTCACGGCCTTGTCTTGCGCCTTCCCAGTTTCGACTAGCTACAGTCTCATCTTGTGAAGTCCTTGGCTTGGTGGTTTTCTGGTTTGTTTGGTCTTTTGTTTGTTGTTTTCATTTGGATTTTTGTTCTTTGTGTTTTGGCTCTTCTCATTTACTTCTTTTAATTCTCTCACTCCTGGAGCAGCAAGGATGCTTTGTTGCTTTGAGGGACAAGGGATTATACCTAGCTTTCCTGATTTTGGTGTTACCTTTCTTTAAATGTTAGTCCTCTTGTCAATTATGCACTATTTGCCTTTCAACTTGGTTCTTTCTTTTTAGGGATTTACAATATTATTGAATTAAGGATTCTCACAGTAGATGATAATGGAGAAATACAGTTAAGTTTGTTTAAGAGTGCTGATTAAGTAAATGTTTCTGACACTATTGCCTTAAGGCACTGTTTAAAGAGGTTTCATTTTACTTCTTTTAGCTGAAAATGTAGTTTTATTGAACTCTGTTGTTTGTTAAGCATTAGCTTTTTCCTACCTGATATGCTTAAGAAAAAATGTAGTGATATCTTCATTGTTCTTAATAAACTACATTAGTAAATTGTAAGAGGATTAAGCATTTTAGCTTCTGGCCTTTGCACTTAATTGCAGAATACCTTTCTGGAGAGGAAAAAAAAGAGCAACAACCAGTGTTTTATGCTCTTTGAAGTACTTCACTCCTGGAGATAGTTTCCAGGTAAACTAAATGGTCTCACCTACAAGAGTGTGTTATTTGAAAATCTGTCTTCCATTAGTGGTATAGTCAATGATCCTTCCTTGTAATTAGGCAAATTAGTAATTTAGTGGGTAGGTCAAGTTATTCTCTAAATTGAAGTAATTGAAGTATTGCCAATTAAGTGTTGGTGTGATATCATAAATTACATGAGATCTTGCTTTTCGTCCAAGGACCTTAAAGACTTTTCTAAATGTTAATTAGGCTGAGCAGTATTCCTTTGAAAACATATAGCTCATTTTTTGGAAAAATTCCATCTAGTACCCAGAGATATCAATGGATTCTATTAAGTCTCGTAAGAAATACTCTTGTCTCTGAAACCCTGCTTAAACTTTGGCACAATGATGCTGTTCAGATCCTTTTTTAGAAGTTTTGAGAACAGAAGAAAATGCAATTTTCATCGTCTTTCAGCTTCATAATGAGCCCCATCATTATTCTGGGGACAAATTGATGATTGTGATTGTGTGTACTCCTGTTGGCTCAAAGTATGAAAACAGGGCACAGGCTGTGCTGTGTTCCACTGAAGTGATGGGTGTTTATACATGAGATGAAGGGTACATGTGGGCATGCATTGCCTGTCCTGCGGCGTGCCAGGAGAGACCAGGGAGCCCCTTGGGGGCTGAGCTGGTGGGATCAGAACATTTGCAGTTTTTTGGGGAAGTGGTCCCTGGAGTGAACATTTATGAGCACACTTAAATTTCATCTGGAAAACAGCAAGCTGGAGCGGTTTGAAATCAATGTAAGACCAGGAAAACCATGAGAGCACTATTTCTTCATGGCTGTGAAACTACTGGAGTAACTGGTAAAACTCTTGACAGGCCCTTAGAACAAACTTTTCTAATGCACAGAGTTTTAGGTGTGATTTAATTAATTTCAGAATTAAATCAAAATATGGGCTTAAAATAAAAACTATTCTAAACTTTGCCTTACAGCAATTACAGAAATCAGAATAAAAGTAGTTAACGGTGCTACTTTTTTTATACTCAGCATTTTTTCAAGTTTGTAATTGTTTGGTCTTTTTACTTTTATATAATTAGTTTAAGAATCTACAGGGAAGATTCTGTCCCATGTGGACTTTTTTGGCCAATATTACTAATTACCTAAGTAAGTGGTATATGCAGTCTCCTGTGCAAATTATGTCTTAATCTTTTGATGGAGATTAAGACATAATTTTGGCAAGCACATTTGAGTATTCAGGTTGCTGCATAGTAATAATAAATGAAGCAATTGATTTGTCTCCTCAGTTTAAGTACACTGTTAGGCTAACGTTTCAAATCCTAGCTACATCATTTAAATAGACAAAACAGAGGTAATTTGTACCTTGAAATGTGCAGGATTGTTTTACAGGAAAGTAATGCAGTGATATTTTTTTGAACTCAAACCCAGTATTTTAGGGTGTTCCATATCTTCATTTTAAAAATCACCTGCTCATGTATATATAGCCTTGTATTTTCTGATTTGCACGCATGCCACACTTTCCTGAAGATCAGTTATGTTGCCACTTTTGCTTGCATTGGAGAATGTAATTCTGTTGCAAGAACAAATAAGGCACAACACTCTGCATCCAATTTCTGTATTGCATCTGAAAAATACTGAGGAGGAGAAGTGGTAAAGCATTAGTAACACTCAAGATAAATTCTATCTCCCTTAAGGCCAGTCTTGTAAAAGACAAGTGTTTAGTTTTAACTGGTCATCTCTCATCCTGCTATAATGAGTTGAAGAGAGATGGGGCATCATCAGTCACTAGGTCTGCCTATGTTAGACATCTGCACTGGACGTGGGTGCATGGCCTGGGCCTGAAATGCCTGTTTTTGTCTTTCTTCTTGCTGGAAAAGTGGGTATGGATGTGTATGATCCAGTGAGATGCACTTTGGATACCCTTGAGTTTGGAGGGAATAGCTACACTTCCCAAGTGTAAGTGATCAGATATTCTATTTCATTAAAATTGTCTGTGCAAATGCCTGTTTACCAAGTGAATTCACATAACTGGTATTTGATTTAATACTACATGGATACTTTTTTTTTTCTCTGAGTTTTCCTTCTAAAGGACAACAGTTCAGAAGCACAGTGTCTGTGCACTGGATGTTTCTTGACTTTACAGGCATGGTGACCCTGGTTTTTTCCTGGTATTCACTTTTCCCTGTTTTTGCATGTTTGGTAGGCCTTGATATTTTTACACTGAAGAATGTAAAAAGACATAAGAACAAGACAAGACATAAAAATGGTATTGAGGCACTCTTTCCAAAGATTTCCTGGTCTGTAAAATGTCCATTTTGAGAGTCAAGTCTTTCATTAATGGTTGAGATGAACTTTTGCAAGACTGGATGGGTACTTTGAAGTTTGTCCAGTTACTGGAATTAACAGAAAAGGAGAGGAGATGTTCAAATAGAGCTTCTGAGGCATACCTGAAGGTTGCCTTTTTTAATCTACTTCCTGTTCAGCAATTCAGCAGAGGTTTAGCATTAGCCTTAGAGACTTTCAAAGGATATTCTTGAGTCAGTGGAACTAAGTCCTGGCTCATGTGCTCTGCAATCACACTCACTTATGAAAAATAAATATATTCTATTTTAGAAACAGATAATGCTGTTAAAGAAAATAAAATATTACAAATTTATTCCTCAATAGCTGTCTTTTGTATTACGTATTTCTTCTTGGCTCCAACACTAGCTTTGTCTTCATAGCAAAAGTAAACATGATATGGCAAAAGCTAAACACTTTTTATTGCTTACAAAGAAGGGAAACAAGCACTTCTTTTCATAAAAATAGCCAAGGTTTTATTTTAAAGAAGAGATAACCCAAGAGTTTTAAAAAAAAAAGTAGTGCCAACTCCTCATCCTGAGAAGCAGATGGGAAGCAAAGAGCTCTTTGAAACAGCTTGATAGCATATTGTAGTCTGTAAGGTGTTTGGTGATGTGGCTGGTGGGACTGTGGGATAGCCCACTGTTCATTCAGTGTGGTGGAAGTAACCGCAGTATGGTAGTTCCAAAAACTGTTTTACTAAACCATAGAAAGCAAGTAATGGGCAAAACTGTATCTTATTCTTTTGTGGTTGGTGAATGCTCAGATTTTGCATGTATAGCAAATAACAGTAAGTTTGGAAAAAAGGCTTCCTCAATGTATGTATGCCAGCCTTACTTAACATGGACATTAACTTTCCTATGAAACTTGCTTTTCTCTACAGTTGCTGTGTACTTCCTGGGAGTTAGCTTTTGATCCACACTTAATACTATTTTTTATAGTAGGTAGTAACTACTGTTTCCCTTGATTTCAAATTGTTTTGGATTCAAGAAAGATGCTAATTTGGATAGCTAATCAAGTATGTATTTTAATATTTTCAAATAATTCAAGGAACTGAGTATTCACTTCCAAAGTTTCAGAATAAAGAGTTGACGGAAGCACCAAACTGAGACACAAAGTTAAAATTGTGTAGAAAAAAAAGGTTGCACAAAACAAATGTTAGGATATACTGAAAGTTGAGGAGAGGCTACATGTCAGTTGGATGTTACTGCCTTCAGTCCTCTGGGCATTCATAGCCACATGTCTGCTTGTCTGTTCTTCCATTCACCAGTTAGTTGGAACACAAGTATCACTTTGGGCAACAAAGACAAATGTGTAAAATATATATGAATCTACAGACACTGTGTAAATCACCAACTGTACTCCATAGTTAGCATTTAGAAGAGAGCAAGCCAAGGATAGGAATTATGCTTACACTCATGCCTTAAATAAATGGCAAATACTTTTTTTGACTTTGCTTACAAAATTTTTCAGGTAGATATAATCAAATAAGTATGAATGAATGAACCCCATTTCCTCAGACTTTTGTACAAAAAATTCTCATTGATAAAATATTAATTACACTATGGTTCTAGGCTAAGTACACAAAATGTATGAACAAATAAATTTCTCACTGTAGCTTTGTTTTTTCTTGTTTTTATATGTGTTAGGAAGTGATGCAGAGAATGAAGTGCCCTGCATGGCAATTCTAGGCTGTTGTGATGAAGATTCTGATGAACCTGCTGATAAAACTCTCAATTATTTATAGTGTTAACACATGTATTGGCTAGTGTGGGCTGAGCTTCACAAACACACTTCATGTGAGCTTCCTCATAACTGACTAGTAATGTCTGCTGACCACAACAGGTTCTAGACTGGGTTTAACTACTGATTTCAGAACAAGGTTGGGCTTTGCTGCTGAAAAGGTCTCTCTTGTACTGTCACCAGTCTGTGTTTTGGCATTTGTCCATTTTGCCCTACCTTATTGCAGATTTAAAGAATGAGGGCCAAAATCCTCAAATGCAAATTCCCATGACTGCCATAATTTTATAATTGGAGAGGATTACTACACTCATCTGTAGACTTGATATTGGTATCTTTGGTATTTTAAGATTATTTTGACTGTTGTGGGAGGATGGGATAGCTATTACACTGCAAATCTTGGAAATTTGGAGGGAAAAAGACCCTGGAGCTAGAAAATGACTTTTTCATAATTCTCTTCCAATTTTATTCAGATTTGAGTTTAAAAAGTTCAGTTTAGGCACTCGATTTCCTTTCACTTGATTTTTTTTCTCAGGAAACTGGTTGCAGCCTGCCAAATCCATGTCTGAGAGTGGCTGTTGCAGGGTGAGGGTCCCAGGCTGCCACCAAAGCACTAGACTACATTATGCTGGGAGCTGACAGAGCAATATGATTTGGAGGGAAGCAAGTTAGTGAAGTCCTACCTCCTATCCTTAGCTCCATCAGCCTCTCAGAATACCTCATGGGAGAAAAGGTTCTCACAATTGCTGGGGAACTTGGAGAGGCAGACAGCCTGACCAGGCTTTCTCCATTAAACCATAGTCTTTTTCCCCTCCTTTGGGGGCACAAATATGTGGCACAGATCCCACCTCTGGAGTGGGAGAAAAGAGTGGGATAAATTGAGCCACAGCTCCCCTGGCTGATGTTGGAGGTAGCTCCATGAGCCATCTCCCTCTCCAGGATAAGGCCTTCCTCTATTGCCAATTAACTTCCTGCATCTCAGCTGACAGAAGTCTCTGCTGTAATTTCAGGCTGAAACCCGTGAGGATGGGTGCATGGTCCTTGTTGCTGGCCCTGCTAGAAATTGACTTTTGACTTTTTAAAGCAAAAGCTAGGAAATTACTTTAAAATAATTTTAATCTGTTTTGTAACAATACATAATGGAAGCATATTATAACACAATGCTCGATGTTGCAAATTATTTTGTTTTCAAAAATAATCCTACAATAGAAAATATTTAAAGTGTCTGTATATCTGTTATGTGTAAATTTGTATTCTTTTGCTGTAGAGTTTTTTCCCCCTAAACATAGTATATCATAATACAAGGCCCCAAAACAGGAAGCACAGTGCAGTACTTTATTCTACCTTTCTTTTAAGGGATTAACTTATGTGAAATATCATGGGAGAGATGGAAGAATTTCAGCTCCTCCAAAGGGTTTGTTTCAAATGTGCACTCTCAATGAAGTTTAGGTACAAGGAAAACTAAACATTACCATGAAGACTGCTGTATTTGAAAAACAGACTTAGTGTTATATCTGTTTCTTGAATTCATTAGCTAAGGTCTTTTGGCAGAAAACTCTATGAGTTTTACTAGTGAGATAGTCTTACATTTTATAGTGGTGAAATATATAACAATGGCTAGATACTTATCATCTTTACAGAAAATTGTCTTAATGAGTTACAATATTGCTTTCTTTTCAGAAAGAGTAGTTTTTAAATTCAATTTTATCTAAATGAAAGGTCATCTGAGAATACAGTTCAGATTAGTTTTTCTTCCAAACAAAATACCATTAAATTTTAGTATTGCCAGGTATTCCTGTCCATGTTATTGTGAGGAAAGACATGATGTGAATATTTGGCTGTCAGCTTATCTGATACTATCTTTTCTGTTAAGGACAGAATGCACATTGCCAACCTTTTGTTATCTAGTTTCCCGACTGCAGCACAGTGTCAGGTTCTGCCAAACTGGCTTACGTTTGTTAAGTGCTCACCATGGACTTTAGTTATCTTTTCCTGGTAGTCTGCATCCTGCCACTTAGCTGTAAATGTCACACACTCTTCTTCATTCATGCTTCCTACTAAGAGCTAGTTTTATTGAAACTGTGCGCAGAAATATGCAAGTGAGCAGGGGAGAAAAATTAAATTTATTCTAGCTGTAGGTGCAGCTGAAAAGACTTCTGTGGGGGAAAAGTAAAAAATACTTGATGGTTGCACCCTGTCTGGTGAGTGGAAAAATGGGAAAAGACCCATAAAAATGTCCGAATGTCCGAGAAGATTAAAAAATTTATTCTGATGCCTTAAAGCATAATTAGTGTGGACTAGTCTTTTTTCTGTATTTGCATAACATGTACCTAAATTTAACTTTCATACTTTAGCTGCAGGCATTGATTTTTCAGATGTAATCTTTCCCTGTAACAAAAGAGAGGACAGAAACAATAGAAACAGAAGTCAGTATACAAAATGCTAAAAAATTGTTACCATTTAACTGGTTGCAGGATATGCTCCTTTTAAGTATCTGATCTGCTGACAGATTGAAACTATAGTGTAAAATACACCATCAAACCAACTCCTTGGTACTTCTGAATAATATTTCACTAGAGGTCTCCAAGAGTGTTTTGCTTTTTACGGCAAGTAAAATCTTGTTATATATCCACACAGAAGATATTATGTAAGATTAGAACAAAATGTCATTTTGTCCCAAACCAAGTGTAAGACAATTTTCAAAATGTTTCCGTAGCAGGGAAGAAATTCCATATATTCAGAGGGGGAAAGAAACCCAACACAAAAACCCCCCAAAACATCTTATTGTGAAAGAAAACTGCCTTTACATTATTCTGAAGAATATCAAAGTCATAATATTCAATAGCACAGCATACCTACATGGGATAACAGTGTACTTTTAACTTTTAAAGAAGCAAGGAGTGCAGGATGCAAGTGTTGGAAAAGATGTGTACATAGCTACCCACTAGTGTACACTAGCTGATAGTTATTGGTAGGAAATCAAGCATTTATCTCCAGTAGCTACCTGTCACTAAGTATTTGTTATGTTTTAAAACTTGGTCAACATTTTTTCTTGTGTCTGTTTATTTTGGGGTGATACAAATATCTGTTAAGGATTTTATTTTCTTTTTTCTCTCCAAACCTAAGCTACCTTCTCTTTAAAACTAATCAGGCTCAGTTTTTCTCTTTTTCCTGCCAAGTGCAGACATGAGATTTTTGCTTCATTTTAGTATTTCTCTGCTGGAGATGAGGGTGCTTCTGGAAGTTGCAATTTCAGTAAATACCTTCTTCAGTGGTGCATTGTTAATATCGTTTGTACAGGGCTCCGTGTTAAACTTCACCTCATTGATTATCATAATACAGAATTGCCTCAGAAGTTTAGTTCTGCCCCAGTGGAAAATACCAAAGATTCCATTCCTGAAAGCTGCTTTTGCTTCACTGACAGATGACTTTGCCAGATCAAATAGGATCACAGGAAAAACACAAGATCAAAACTGTTCATTTATCTGTCCATCATGTATAGCCAAGAGATTTTTGCTTTTCGGATAACTTTACCACAAGTCAAGTCTTGTTATGTGTGTCTTTTTTGTGACTACCTTAAACTCAAGGATCATGAGATTACTGTGAATCTTTACTGTCATTTCCTGTGCCATTCAGAAAAATAATGTCTATTTCTGTCAAGGCATCTGAACCAACTGAAACCAGATGTTAAGAATTTGTCCTGTCTTTTCAGTTCAGAATTTATATAGATTTTTTAGGGTATTTTGTAGATCCAAAGTAGAAAGTGGTGTGAAGCATGCTGATCATAACATGCAAAATTACTTGAGCCAGTACCAAACCTGGTCTGAAGTGGCACAGCCACATCTTGGTGGCAACAGCTTTTGTTGTCAGCTGTAGAATGCTCACTGACTATCCACTTGCCACAAATACCCTAAAAAGTTTTTGGGTGAAGCTAAGTTCTGCAAAATACCAGGCTTCAAGCACAGCCAAAAGAAGCCAGATCCATGAAACATAGGCTGTGTTGTTAACATGTTTGTACTGACCTCTCACTAAGCAGTGACAAGGCAAATGTTCTGTCAGTTTGTGTGTGTCGATTAAACTTATGAAAACTGCCTTGTGTGACTGCTGGGATGCATTTTCTACATTTGTTAAACAAATGTTTAAAAGTGTTTTACAACAAGTTTACTTATAAGGTATGGACAGTAAAGAGCAGGTTTTCTGAAAGCCCTGGAAAGTGGGTATTTGACCTTAATATTAAAAAAAAATTGTGTGAATCTTATCCTCTGAAAGAGATAAAAGAAGTTCCACATGGTCTTCAGAGATGAAGCTTATTAGAGATGTCTGTTATTTTGATTGCCCATGCCCATGTATGTTTTACATACAGCTTTCTTGAAATTGAGACAATTTGCTGTTCCAGGATTTGATAATGTTGCTATTTTCTTTGTTTAAGAAACTACCTAACTTTTGTTGGCTGCTACTTATGATAAACTCATAGAAGGGTGATTTTGTTTTCTCATGGTCTCTTTTCCAGATACTGTGTCTTTTGTCCTGCCTCCAAGGAGAGGCTTTACTCTTCTGTGGGATCTGCAGAGCAATGACAGTTGTTTCTCTTACCTTTATACTCAGGAATTGGAGTTCAGTAATCATAAAATGAGTGTTTTGAATTGGTAATTCACTTACTGTAGCCATCACATCAAGCACTTATATTTTTGACTGCCTACTACAATTCTGTCCAGTTCCTTGCTTTCTATTATCTTAAGATGGCAAAGGGTGTATTTGCAGCTCACTTTTTTCTGGAGTGTGGAATAGTCTCATTCTTGATGAGCTACAGACAAAAATTAAAGGACTGATGATTAATGATTAACAAAGTTAATGGTCATTGCTCCACTGTAAATGCCTTCCCAGCTTCAGTATGCTTTATTCCATAACAGTGTGTTATGTCCAGTTTCATCTGTCCTGTTATCAATTTCTGTTTTCTTTGCCTTTTGTCAGCGGGACACAGTGAATAAACTTCTCTTTACTATTTTAATGGTGATCAAATAATTTAACATTGTTTCTGTTGCATTTTGTGGAATGTGACCTCCTCAGGTTTCTCATTATACCTTGAAAAATCATTGCCTGAATCCCTTATGAACCTGTTCCAGCCTGTCAGCATTCTGTTGAGAGAGCATATATGAAAGCTGAACTAACTGCTCTGCCAATGGCCTACTAGGTTTGTTTACCATGTGAAATGTCTACTGTTCTTTTATACCATTTGTCTGTTAAAATGGCTTACACTTCTGGGGCCACAGTGTTGCCCTGAAAATCATGTTTGCCTGGTTATTCACCATTCTGCTAATTCCATGCCATATTGGCAAGTGGGCCAGTAGCAGTTTCTCTTTCTGTCCAGCTGCATCCCCAGTGAGCCCTGGCCTTTTTCCCAGCTCTCTCCCTTGTCGTTTTCCATTGCTTGTCAACTTGATAAGATACCAAGCAGGTAGCGTTTGATCCACATGTCTAATATTTCTCTGATGAGATGGACAGAGGTGTGAACAGTGAAAGGGTGGCCTCTCAGTTGTCAGTCAAGGCATGCTCTGCTTCTTGGCTGCTGTTGAACCAAACTTGATTTTGAGGCTGCATGTCATGCAAACCCACAATCCTTTTGGGGAGTTTCTGTTTTCTAGGATACATCTGCTTCCTATAAAGTGATCTACATTCCTCACAGGTACATGCACCTGTGTGCCCCTGTTCTGAATGTATGAGTTTTCTAAAATGCACCTAAGTTAGCTGTTAACTCTTGGTTTGGACAGTTGTGGTTTCAGTTTAGCAAAAAGTCCAGGTCACTCTGCATTTAGGATTTGTCTTTCTCATTGTATACAGTTACCATAGCCCCGTGCTAAATGCTGTTTTTTTCATAAATGTTTCTCTATATTTTTCTAGTTGAAAAATAGTTGTATAGCTCTAAGCTAAGAGATATCTTGCAAGAAAATAGATGCAGATGAATGATAATTCTTTGTACTTAATTGTGTCTTCTTTTGGCAAAACGCTATTTTAATCAACTTAATACGAATTATTTTAACTAATGATAGTAATATGAAGATAACAGCTTCAATTGTGTATGGAAGAAACATTTAGTTTCTGACATAAAATGTGATATAGCTACCAAATTAAAGACAAAGTTAGTTCATCCCTCTTTTATTAAGCTAGAGATTCAGAAGTATTAGAGTAATTAGTTTTATCTTTAAGTGTAAAGTTGTTCTGATAAGTTGACTCCAGCTGGCATCATGCCTTTCTTTAGAAGTCTACTTATCTTCATTACTTTGTTAGTAATTTTAAGCTATCTGTATATTGCTGTGCAGTAAGACTTCAATCCTAATACATTATTATTATTATTATTATTATTATTATTATTAAATCAATTAAATGCTTTTACAGAATTTTATTGCATGGTAGGAATTCCAGTGATACTGGCACAAAATTTTACTCTCTGTCTTGATGTATTTTAAACTCTTATAGTAGGAATGGTCTCTACATTTTTATTTGTGGTATTGGTTTATGAAAATTGAGTGGTAGTGCTAAGCTGTTTATCAAAAAATAGGTCTAAAGCCAAGTAAGAAAGTTTAGCTTCAAATTGAAAGACTCACAGAAAAAGTTTTCAGTAGGAACAGTGAAAGGAATATACTATTTTGATAAGTTAAGGGAAGGTTCATGCAATAAAGTTGGTGTGCCAGCAGGGATCTGAATTTAGTACCTCAACCAGCTGCCTATTTCTGTTAACATAACTTCAAAGTGAAATCTTTTTATTGTATTGCTAAGTACTGTGTTGTTAAAACAGTGAACTTCTGGGTATTCCATGAAAATTTTGATTGAATATATGGTTGAACTTTTATTTTGGACACTATAATACAGATAAACTGAAAGTTACATGGAAAAGAAAATAAAAGGTATATTGTTCATAAGCTAGGTTATAATGTTTTATAATTTCTACTTTTATTCACTCATTGTTTGTTTTGCAATTTCAATAAAAGAAAATTCCAATAAGACAGACTAACCAAAAATAGTGACTTTCATTTTAATTTTATTTTTGAAACATGGAGAGTGGGAGAAATCCATTTGCCAAATGGAAGACAATGTAATCATTAGAAAGAAAGGTTATTTTCATGCTCTCATGCTGGAACTAATAAGATTCGATTCCAAACTTGAAAAAAACATATTTGCTGATCTAGTGACAATAGTCAGGCAAATGATGTTTTTGTGGTGGCACATGAAGCTTTGCTGAGACTGGGGGCTGCAGGTGCTCTTTAAAGAGCAGCAGTGCTTCAGAAATGCCCTGTGAGGTGGGGGACGGGCTGCTTGTCACCATCAGCTCACCAGGAGCTAGCACTGCTCTTTGTTCAGCACAGGCTGGGCAACCAGCAATGGCTGTTGTGTTTTGCCTTTCAGGTTTTCTGTTAGCACTGAGAGATCCCTGTGGAGTTAGCAGAATGCCTTATTTCCTTGAGATGTTTGTCTCATTTTATCAAGGTAACTTATTTTAGAGCAAATCCAATAAATACCTCTTGAGATATCACGAATTGCCAAAAGCAGATGGGATCAATCGAGTAACTCAGGCACAGGACCGGGAATAGAAATCTTGGGTTTAGCAACTCAGAAGCTTTTTGGTGTTTTCTTCCAAATGGACTGAACTGTTGCAGGTGGAGTAGCACTGATACTCATTTTCCAAGTTTTTTTTTTAATCTCCTAAAATCCATACTCCATAGATCTTTAATTTACTACATTTTCTCAAGATTTATAGGAACCTTGCAATCCATTCTATGCAGTCCTGAGCTCTTAAGGTTCTAGCTCACTTTCTCTAGGTCACAGAAATGTGAAGTACCCTTTGTCAAAGCCAAACAAGCATTCAGAAAAAAAATCCAACCCCCAAATCCCTCCTGCCAATTTCAGCACTAATGCCTTAAGTTTCTCCAGAATGCTTTCCTGTCCTGACAGATGTTCCTCCCATGTTTTATGAAAACAAATGAAGTCATTTTAGCACATGAAGATGTCTTCTGTTCTCAACCTTTGTGTTAGATCATTTACTGCTCTCTGAAGTGTCCCTTGTGCATTCATGATTTTCTAACACATTCATCAAAGCTAAAAGCTTTTTGGGATGCCACAAAGACAGTTTTCTGGTATATGCACAACCCAAAGCTATGCTTATTACTTTTGTCTGCCATGAAAAAAACAATTAAGTCCTGTAGCACAGGATTTTTCTTTTTTCTTTTTTTTTCCATGTTGTCTTGTAGATTACATGACAATTTTCTGTCTATCCTTATTCTGCCTTATATCCTTTTTAGGTATTTGTTAGTTCTAAGACTAATATGTCAGTCCTTCAGTTGAAAATGAGTATGATGTTTCTAAAAGATTCTGGTGATAGATTTCTACTGACTGTACTAAAAAGCTGTTGTTAAATACTGTTCTTTTTTCCTGTTCAGGGATAGAAAGAAATGTACTTTCAGAACTAGTGCAAGAATAATTTATAAATCATAAATGTCACTGATTTTCACAGTAGTGAAGATGCTTCTGGTTGACTCTTTTATAGATTAATTTTTATATGCCATTTGGAGGAATTGTTCACTTGAATGTATTTATACCAGTATTAGTCATGTTATAATAAATTTTGTTTCTTTTTGGAATCAGGGTTTTTGGGGAATATCTAATAACTGAATAACTTATGATTTTCACAAGAGGGCTGTGGTATTACAGCTCTCTAATAACTGAAGCAATATGCATGCTACCAATCCACAATCTGAACTCTTGTCTTCCTAAAAGAGCTTCAAACAGATCAGTTTTCATAAAAGAACAGTCTGTGGATATTTTAGTTGTGAACAGAAAATTTAAAGCATTCCTTTCCAGACACAGAAAGTGACTAAGGATCATTCACCTGAAATCTTATCTGTCCCAAAATACAGGGTATTATTTGAGCATTCTCATATTCAAAGACCAGTGCCTTAAAGAGCTCTGTTTTAGAGCACTGGCTCAGCAAATCCTTCTGTTATGTTCTTTATTAGGAATTCTATTTTCAGTTGCTGTCGTATTAACTTGGGGAAACACTTAAAACAAGTATGTGTACTGACACAATTTGTACGTGAGAAACGTGGACATGGAGGATTATGATTTACAGACCAGAATTCATACAAGAAGAGATAGTGGGTAGAAGAAAGCATATGTTTTGTACGCCTGGCTTTTTTTTTCCTCCCACATGTGGAACACAAGTCTCTCAAATATTTACAGGAGTTTGCCTTTTGATAATGTAGGATTTGTCTCCAACACTATGTCCAAGAGTTAAATGAAAATGGTTTTTAAACACAGTAATAATACATATGGTCTATTTAAGGGGTAAGTGATACAGTAACATGTTTTCTGACTGCTCTTTACTTGGTCAAGAGCTTTTCCTTGGTTTTCTACATATTCATGTTTATTTCTGAATTGTTTGAAACCATAAAAGAATAAAGAAAGAAGATCATCTAGGAGTTAAAGAACCTACTACAGTTCTCCATTTCTAAAATGTTAATAGTCAAGGAAATTTTAAATATTAGACCCTTAATGCCATAGGCTAAACAGCAGTCCTCTGAAAAGGTTAATATTTAATTTGGCATATTTGCTCTGAATGTTAGCTATATTAAATATTTGTATTTTCTCTGAGTTTGAAAGAAGCTTAGTATTTTCAGCATCTTGTGTAATTCCTATTTCCAGAGATATATTAAGAGGTTGTTTAAGGTCACCACTGTGTTGCTGTCAAAAGACACAGCCCTCATAGCCAGCAGACCATGCTAGCCCAGGGTGAGCTGGCTAGAAACATCATGTTTGGCTCAGGTACTTTGTTTCAGCTGCTGAATTGTATTGAAAGACATCTGAAAATACTCTGAGAATAATTTAGGCAGTAACATCTTTATTAATTAAGAAACAAATCCACTAAAAAAATTTACATACTTAGTATCTGTCTTCTCCATATTCATGCAAACAGCAGCTGCAATTAAGGCTGTTGTAGTTGAAAAGGGAGAAGCAGTGTCTGCGAGTGGGATGGCAAATGGACCCTGGTATGCTGTTCCTGCTAACATATGGGCTGCTATTAGAAAGGAGCACAAGAAATCTGGTGGTGAGCTGCATAAGGAGCTGCAGTGGCTTAATGAAAGCAAGAAGAATAATTGACATGGAGAACAAGTCGGGATTTGTTATTTGAATTGGCCCTTTGGTGTTTCAGTTTGATATGGAAGATAAAATGCCCCATAAAATGAGGATCAGCATGAGACTGACTTTATGGAAATAGAAAGCCTAACCAAAGTATAACTGCTTTCTTTTAAGATTTGTGAAATTTTTGAACCTTCACATAGCTACCATTTTACACCACTGAATGGTCTGTACTGAAATTCATGGGACTCAGGTGTTTCTCATCATAGGATTGATTTTATCTTATTTTGCTTGTGATGCATCAGCCTGATAATCAGCTGCAAACAAGTAGCAAACTGTAAGTCCTTATGTAAATCCCACTGTAGATATGCACAATTTAAACTAATCAATTTGTGGCAGCCTGGGGGTGGCAATAGTGGTTGCAGCCTCACAAGTCTGGAGATAAATAGAGTCTTGCAAAGAAATTATAGGGACAGGAGAAAGCTGAAGTTGTGTATTTTTTTATTGTCTTCTCCCCTACCTCCCCCGCTTAAGTTCTGTGGATGACTCTTGAATTACCACTGTGCCAAAAAGTAGGAAATGAGTAAGTGTGGACTCAGTGCCATAATTCTTTTCAGAACGGGGCGGAGATTCTTCTGGCTTGCAGCAGAGTACTTGCAAAAGGCTAATACTGGTTAGAAACAAGGATTTAAAAAAGCTTTTAGCAGTTATGCTGAAGAGTGCTTTTCAAGAGCAAACAAATAAATGCAAAGATGAAATGAGGTTTCATTGTATTCATCAAGAGGCAAAATATTACAATCATGGAATAAGTTCTGTCTCAAATATTCTCATGGCTAGAATTGTTTAGAGTATTAAGCTATGTAAAAATCAGATGGATCAAATATTAAATTTTACTTAATAACTTGGTATTAGGCATTGGACAACATCAATACTTTTCCACTGTACATTTACTGTCACCTCACTAACTCTGAGGATAATTTTTCAATTTCTCTTTTACTTGCTGTGTCCAAAAAATAATCAGCAGCTGTACAGAGTCTCCATGGGAAAATAAAACCCAACCAGTTAAATTACAAATGCAGGGGGAGGGAGAGGGAGGAAACAGTATTCAGAGACAAGCAAGGAAAATAGTTGTGGTGCATGAGACTCAGCATTTCTATTTTAAACGATTACATGAATTGGATGATACAGGGTTAAGGAATCAGGCTTTAACTTTTTAGCTTTATTAACTAAAATTTGTACTCTGGTAAGAAAAAAATGTGGTAGAAGACAACTACTGAATATGAAGACAGAAATGTGGAATTGCCTTGGTCCAATACCCAGAACTCACTGTATTAAGCACTGGATCACTGCCAAAAAAAGCAGCATTAAGAGCTATTTAGTCTCTTTCCTTGTCTTTTCCACAGAGCCAAGTCACAGAATGATGTGCTAAAATATGAGATGGAATGACTTAAGTGAGGTTCATGACAAAAATGATGGAAACAGGAAGCTGCAGCTGATAATGAAAATCACTTCTGAAACCTATAATAGGAGTTCATTTATATACAGTTTATTAATTCTCCATGTTTAAATATAAGATGATGCAAATGGAGCAATGTTTATTTCATGTGGTATGATGACAACCTTGATCCTGAATGTCAGATAATCCCTTAGATATGCACTTTCCTTTCTGTATCATTTGGCTTTCTGTATAAATCTTTGGTTGCATTTAATGATTATTCAGGATTTTCTGTTTTTGAGGTACTACTTTAGCCTACTTGGGATTTTACGCCTGTGAGAAAATGAACTACATTTTTTTCATTTCCCATAGGTGAGGAAAATGTACAGAAGGGGAGGATTTCCACACATATCAGTGCTGCTTTATTGTAACATTATTGTGACATGATTATTATGTTCTAATGTCAAGTTATAAAGAAAGTGTTGCTGTGGCCTCTTATTGTTGTAGCAGAACAAAATTACTCGGGGAGTTCTCTCCCTAATTACTGAGTTCCTTATCCCCTTCTACTCCACAGTAACAACCTGTAACACTAGAGCAAAGATGTTACGGTTGTGGAATTTGTTGAAGACTGGTATTGCCAAAGCCAGATAGCTTATCTAAGTAGTTGTTACTTCTAAATTTTTTTTTATTGTTTCCTCTCCCCAGATTGCTGCTGCTTCCCCCTCAGGGCTGCTGTGCAGTGCTTGTGCTCTGCTGGCTTTAGCCATGGTTGTGCTGTCCTTGTACCAGAATTCTTTCAGGGGAAACCATTCATATCTGACTTGCTTTGGTGTTTGTGGAAGAAGAAAGCACCCAGGGAAATATGCTAACAAAGGTGTAAGACCAGGGACCACTACTCTTCTGTAGTGTATATAAATTTAATCCTTCATCTTATCAGAAACAACAATTTTTTACTTAATCTTGTAATTTACTGTCACTGAAAGGCTGGGACGTTAAATTGAAGTTGAGATCAAATCTGATTTGCCCTACACCAGCAGTAGTTGTGTAAATGTTTTATTAATTTTGTTCATCTTTGAAAGGGATTTTATTCTCTGAAATCCTTACAATTCAATAATACCTCAATTCCACTGAATGGTTTGGAAGTTACCTTTTTCCTTTTCTAAAGTCTGGAGATTGGAAAAGCATATAAAAGATTTTACCTCTATCTTTTTAGCTACTTAAACTAATCCTTTGGCTTGTGCCACGCATTATCTGTTAGCTTGTAATTCACTTGGTTTGGTGCTGATATGCTGTTTTCTTGGTGTTTGAATGAAAATGTCTAAGACTTGCATCTTTGGGGAGGCCTTGCAGCAGCTGCTGTGTCTGTCCCAGCCCTAACAGCTGTTTCATGTAGGTGGCACACTCAGACTGACAACTTTCTTTCTGACAAGGATTTTTTCCATTCATCTATATGTGGCTTATTTTTGAAGTTATCTATTTCCCCATTCTCTAAGAAACTGAAATAATATAAATCTGTTCTTATTTTCAGAACAAATGATATTTTTTTCTTTCCACTCTTACATGTTTGAGTTTTCAATATTTAAAAAAAGATTTCACTTTAATAGTGATAATTTTGCCTCATGGAGCCTTTTTTTTTTTCTATTTTAAGAAAGCTTAGCCATATAATTAATTTTGTAGATCTTGACCCTAAGGCTATCCAGAATAATGGAGTTTCAAAGTAAAATGAAGGTGAATATTATAGCATCACAGTGGGCAGACAGGACTAACTGGGGTAATTATGACTGTCTTGCTATTATAGATCTGAATTTGCCCCCTGGTGTATTTTTCTTGTCCCTTAAAAAGCTAACTATAGCAGAAGAAGTCAGCATTTGCAGGTGTCTGGGGACAGCAAAAAAACCCTCATGGCCTGTCAGCCTTCTTTTCCTATGCCAGAAATCACAGTCAGTTATCACCAAATTGAAGTTCAGCTAATACTGCTGCAATGGTTTCCACTAGGGGTGATGAGCAGCTTTCCCAGGAAGATGGAGAATTTTCTCCACTCCCTCTGCTATTCAGTGGTAGAAGGAGTAACAGGCCCGGGAAATGATGGTTTTCTTGCATGTGGTTTCGTAGAAAGCAGGTAGCATTTGCTGTGGTAACAACCATTAGCTGTGATTGCCCTATATTTTTGGCACTCATGGATCTTCCCAAGAGTCACTGGTTTCTTGCTATGGCTTTCTTTCCCAAGTGGTTAACAACGGCTCTGAAGAAAGCTTCATGTTTCATTGTTTATTTTTTCTTAAGCTTCTAACTGTTTCTGCATACTAAAAACTTGAAATAGTAGAAAATTACAAAAGAAAGATTAATAGTAGGATGGATAAGTGGATCTCCTTGAGATTATTTCTCTGTAGCTTTGTTTTGCCAATATCTGGCCTGAGGCAGTTATGAGTGGTGAATAAAGTTCTCTGTGTAGCTGCTTGTTTTGCCAACAGTGTGCAGACACCTTTTGTCCAATAAGTATTTTTGTCCAATAAAAAGGCAAATTGATTTGGATAGTTAGTCAACACTTGATTAAATTAACTTTCTCTTGAAAGTTTTGTGAGTTCTGTGTGGCAACATGGAAATTTACTGCACAGTTAAAACTCAAGGTAGCACTTGTGATGAACACCTTTACTGTTTGCTGTACAGTGTCCTCTGCATTCAGGTCAGTGGTTAACCCCTTATATGAGGAATCAATTTTACCAGCTACCAAGCATGTGTGGTGTTGATGATGATCTTGCATAAAAAAAGAAAATAGCTACTGAAAGTCAGGAAGCTTGTCAGGTTGAGCAGCTTAATGAAAAACAAAACCTTTCACAGAGTACCTGTTGCAATATTGAAGAGCCTGTCCTCAAAACACTTGTAGTAAGTTTAGGAGTGAAGCTTGTCCTTTTACCTAACATTGCAAATTCTGTCAGAATGGTCTTTGCTTTTTTGAAGTTTTTTAAAATTGTACTAATTTTAAAGGTATGTGAAAATTGTCACTAAAAACAGAAGGAAAATGGAATTGAAAAAATCATTATTTTGAAATTAAGAACAAAGTAAAAATTTGATTTAGCTCAGAGTAAATGGATATCTGTAAATTGAGATTTATGTGTGCCATGAAGAAGCATATTTAGCAAAATAGTGTCCCCTTTCAAAAAAGATCAAGCTCTACAAGTGTCTCTTCTTATAAATGAGGTTTCTGCTCAGATATAGGATGTCAAAATTATTCCATTTTCCTTATAAGTATTGCTTTATATCAGAGGTGTTTCCTGCTTTGAAAAAGTCAGGACATGGCCCAGTGCTGCATGCCACTCACCCCGTAGCCCGCCTGCACTGTGATGTGATTGCCGTGCTCCTGGAAGGGCTGCCTGGAGTGAGTTGACTCTGTAGGATGGTGGATGGCTTTCCAGCAGTTACTTCTCTTCCCTACCTTTGGCTCTACAGCTGTTTTTGTGTCCACAGTCAGGTCTTACCCGTTTGTTTTTTGTGTCCTAGTCAGGTCAGTTTGGTAGTAACTTCCTGGAAAATAGTGTGGAGTGTAGTGAAATGCTACGTTACCTCAGATGGGGCTCCATAAGTGTAACTTGGGAGCAACAACAGGGAGTTAGTTCCCTGTTGTATGCTGTTTATTTGCCCTGTCTTGTTTTAAGGATTTCTAAGAAAAGTATATTGTACCTGAATTTCCCAGTAGGGATGTTGCCTTGCCAACATCCTACCCAGAAATGTGAACACATGGTCAAAGGAAGGAAGGAAGCCAAAAGTGTTGTGCATGGCGAACACTGGGAAGATTTCTAGGGGTGGATGACATGAGAAATTGGTGAGTTGCAAGTAATGCTGTCAACATGGAAATAGTGTCATGAGAGATTCGAGTAAATTGCAGTACAATCTGTTCTTCTGAGGCTACATCACCACCACACACAAGCTAGCTGATTTCTGGATAACTTTGTGTGTCTGTGTGAGCTATTTTCAAGGGATGCCACATTCAAAAGAATGGAGGAATGAATTTCTAACTGGTGTACAGCCTGGAAATGTTGAAAGTACTCTGTCACCATTATTTTTTTTCTGATAGAATTGGAAATGATACATTGCTTAGGGGAAATTGTTTTCTGATTGCGACTTTGAAAAATAGAATTGGTATGAGTGTTGATGAACTTGCTGTTTTATATCGTTTATGTGGAAACATGGAAGCAGCCTGTCAGAGGTGTAACATCCCTTTTCAGGTGTGCCTACATGAGCTTTTTCAAGTACATAAGTTATTTCAGTAGATATCTGTTATTTCCATGACAATTGCTTAGAGTTGTGCAGATTTGCAGAAATGCTTCATGCTGAAAATCATGAAATAGCTAATTTTTTTTTATCTGTCTTTGAAAATAGGCTACCTTAGTCTTCTATTTCATGCTGTTAAAGTTTCACTTAACTTCCCTTTTCTGTTACATTTTTGTCCAATAAAAAAGCAAATTGATTTCAATAATTATTCAACACTCGATTAAATTAACTTTCTCTTGAAAGTTTTGTGAGTTCTGTGTAGCAACATGGAAATTTATTGCACAGTTACAACTGAAGGTAGCACTTGTGATGAACAGTGATAGAAAGAGTTCAGGGTATGATGTGCAGTGTTATGCTCATGGTTGTACACAAGATCTTTTGCTGTTTATTTGTCCTATCTTGTTCTCAGTTTGATAATTTCTAAAAAAAAAGTGTTTTACTCCTGAAAATCTTGGAAAGACTGAAATAATTTGAAGACAATTATAATACAGAATAGGGTTACTTATAGTAGTATATGTTGCTTTCCTTGTAATGAGGTAAAATTGTCTTACTTAGCTTTAATCTTTCCATTTTCTGTTCAGATTTAGAGGCAGTTATGTAAGTTGTGAATGGATTGTATGGAATAGAGTGACTCACCAACATAGAATTTAGTGCACATAGCTGTGTTGTTACAGGGAAATGCTCAATGACTCAGCTACAGAAGAGTCTGCTAATTAGAACTACTGTACACGTGGATTTAGATGAGTATCTGCCCTGAAGCTGCCCAGCACACTTTCTGGCACTTCCTACTGCATGAACTACTGATCAGGCTTTGCTTTGTGTTGGGCGTCCCACCTTTAAGGATGTTAAAGGATATCTTCAGATTTCCTTGTTGTGCTTTGCAGTTTTTTATTTATTTAGTATTTTTTTGTTGTCCATTCTTGGCAGCTTCTGCAATGGAGATAAAGCACAAACTTTCTGTGCTTTGCAGTCCCAGTGGCATACCAAAATTTGAGGCTTTGCTTTTGAAATGCCTTCTAGGGTTGCCTTAATCCTTTCATTGGTATCTTCTCAGTATAGGAGCAGTCCCCCTGTCAAAATTCTGTGTCTGCTCACAGGACAAGATCACAGTTTACATCTCAGTTTGAGAAGGTCTCAGCTGAACATGTTTCTAGCCTGTGGAGTCATCAGAGCAAATCAGGTCCTGGGAATGGTTTCTGGGTGGTGTTGGTCTCTGCTGGGCAGCTGAGTGCTCCTGACCTACCCCAAGGTCAAATAGGTTTTCTTCAGCTGTGCTGCTGTGCTGCAGGGACAAACACTAGCAATCTCAACTTACTTGTATTTTATGTTGTTACTAATATTGGTATGAATGCTAGCAGGAATATATTTTATTAAAAAATGGCTGTTTATGATTTGAGTTTTAAAAAGGAATAATTGTAGGAGGAATTGTGATGAAGCTTGAAGTAGATAATTTTGTTATTGCAATAATAAGAACATATTCCTTTCTATATTTTGCCGATTTACATGTTTATTGATATTTCAAGTCCTAGAATGAGCCATCCTACTACATACTACCATATCAGCCTTATGGTATTTAGCAAATAATCTCTTTCTTCCAGACACCTTGAAAATTGTGAAAGATGTTTTTATTCTCACTGTATATGCTCATTGACTCATAACATGACTGTACATCTATAAACATAAAATCGTTTAAATCTTTTTTGAAAATTGTTTTATAAATTTATTTATGTTTCTTTCCTGTCCTTAGTAGCATATTTTCTTCCTTCAGAATACTGGGTATTTTTTGTGGTGATGGTCTTTTTGGGAGAGAGTAGATTAGCACAGGGAAGTTTGCAGATGAATATTAATTATTTATCATGAAATAATAGATCCTGTTACAAGTAGTAGAGAGTAGCTGTAGTTACTGTGCTTGACCTGTAGTTTATGGATAATCTTAATTTTCCTTTCTATTAATATGGTTTTTGTGGCAATATTCAGGTGTGATTCTCTGGATGGAAAATATATTTCACAACCTACGTATTTTCCTATTTGTTTTTGTGCTTGTGAGCTGATTGGTTACAGGTTGCAAACTTAGCTGCTTTACATGGCAGTGTTTTTTCAAGACCTTTTTGAAGGTGCTGTTTAACCGAGAACTTCTGAGTTGTGTGAAAGCAGAACTGCATCTGCTGGTTAAGCGTCTTCTCTATTTTAACAGCTCCACAAAAATCCTTCTCCACTGTTACAGAAAAAAATGCCTTTACTGCATATCCAGGTTTTGTCCACCTTTCTGAAACACATGCAGTTATTTTCTCTGTTGAATTTGTGTAAGGGCATCATGTTGTGGCCATATAAAACATAAAAATAGAAAACAAATAAAAACTAACTGGTATGAAATCTGGTATCACAGGGTATATTGGTATATTATATTGGACAAAAAGGTCCATTTTCTTTTTTCTTAAGAACCTTTATATAATAAAAGCTATTTGAAATACTTTTTCTCTGCAATTAATCCTGTCTCAGATTTTCAACAGATATTTCTTAAGTTTATGGTCAATCTTGCATTTTCAAATTAAATGAAAAAGCCATCTAATATCAAGTTTTTATGATCACTGAATAAATAGGATAAGAGATAATATGACACAACCTTAAATAAGTAGAGGAACATTAAAATTCTGTTTGGATCACTTTAGAAGTTTTTCTATCCATTTGTTTCAATTTTGTTTTCTTGCCTAGTCAATTGATTATCATATTCTTGTTAATTTTCCAGGTGAAACACATGAATTAAATATGTGTGAAAAATGAGTGAACAGCTGAACTGATCAAGTCTGTCAGAAGTTCCTTAGAGGGAGATACTAAAGCTCTTAATCCCAACATGCTCTTAGCAAAGCCTTTAACATCATGCCTTGCATACCCAAACAATCCTCTGCTTGCTTTCTGTAGCATTAACACTGGTTTGTGACATGATTAAGTATACGGAGAGACTTCTTCACATGGTTTCAGGCCATAAAAATTTTAAGGCAGGAGATAAAACTATGGTCTTCTCTTGTTACAAAGTCTTTTGTCACTTAAACTGGCATTCCAAAAAATTAAAGGATACTTTTAATAGTTATGGGGGATAATTTTTAAACTTTGTTTTTGCGAATTCTGTTGGAATTGTGCTTTACGCTTTGATGTGCAGAATTAATATTCAGTGCAGACCTTTCATTGGAAAAAAGGTGTAATTTAAAAAAACTGTTATCAGCTCCGTTTTTGTCTTAGTTGCTGATTGCTTAGACTACATTGAAATTAAAGAGCATCTAATTAACTGTTGTTTCTTTTGCTAGCTAAAGTCAACTTAATCCAGAATATCAGAGGTTTAGTTCAGTAGAAATAAAGTGACACTTATTAGATTGTTGCTAAAGTCAAATGAGATAATTTTATCAAGGTTGCCGTGTTTTGGCATGTTTATTGCCTTCTGCAAAACAGAATTGCCTTGAGTAAAATGAACCAGTGGGCTGAAGAAAGTTCCAAACTTTGCATTATATTTTAATCAAATAATCTTATATGTTTCTGATGTTGGTGCTTACTCATATTTCATTAGCATGTCAGATAATGTGGCTGCTATTGGTCACATTGTTTACAGTTATATGACAATTATATCAGTACTTATTATTATATTACTGTGGTTATACTATTGGTAAACTCAACCTTGTCCTTGGTTGCTAATCAAAAACTAGCTAGTGCTCCAGATGTTTAACAAAAATAGCTTTCTTTTCCTTTCTAAGGCAACAAAGTTACTACACACTGCCTGAACACTAAGGTATATTTCACATATGTACACACGAGTTTGATACTTTTATGCCAGACAAACACACAAGAATTAGTGTTTCTATTTGTATTTTCATCTTTAAGTGAATGTTACCACAGTGAAATGGTAAAAGTGATAAAGATGCATCACCAGAACCAGGGCAGATATTTTCCAGTTTTTTTTCTACTTTATTGTTAGTAGGAAGTTTGATTTGCCTTGGATTCTCGTATTTATACATCAGTATTGCACACAGAAACCAAAGTGATTTCTGCTAATCCACTTCTGTCAGTGGGCTGTCTTTTGCATCATCCGTTATAAATTTGGAATCTTCCTTTTGTTAACTCTCAATATCACCAGGAAAGAAAAATGGCCTTGCTACTAAGCTTTAGCACTTCGAGTTTGGTGTGGGCAATCTGTGTGACCTCTGCTGGGGCACACTGTGTCTCTGTAGACAGAAATGTTAATAGTTTCTTCCTTATACTACATTGTTCTGTTCAAGCTTGCAAACTTTCCGTGTGCTTATACAGAGGTCCCCGTTATGAATGACATTCAAGAGGAACCTGTAGAAGGTGTTTATAAAAGTAAATAATACTCAACCAGATGGAGGCTACTACTTTCTTCCTTCACTGTTCAAAACCCTGAGAATTTGAGATTTTTTTCTCCTAGAAGTTTAAGGGAAAAGAGACCCAAACATCTCAAGCTGCCACTGGCTTTGTGTCTTGATGGATGTGATGGTAAAACCATCACTGGTGAGAACAGGTTAGCTGGAGGAATGATGTCCCCAGCGTGTCCTATGTCAGCATGAGAACAGTGACCCTTGGAAGGATAGTGTTCCACAATGTGCTAGACTGAACAGTTTCAGTAATGGTCTCAAGTACTTGTGGTTTCTAAGAACCATTATCTTGTGTAAAAAAATTATATATGTTGAAATATTTATATTTGGAGGAGACATAAAATGTTGGTTCTGTTTTGAATTGAGAATGTTAATTTTTAATTTCACTAATAATTTCATTATTAACACTGTGTAGATGATCTGGGGGTGTTTTAAAGGTATTTTACAAGGCAGGCTAAAGGCATATTCAACGTAATTTCTCATAGTTGCCTTTTGTTCAAGAAAAATCATGTAAGTTGGAGGGGGCAATGCAATATCTTGGGTTTATTTAAAAATACCTATCTTTTTGCTTAAGTAAAAACTCTTTTTTTAAATGGATTTGATTCAACACTAATGAATGTGAGCATCACATTTGGAGAAATGGGTAACTTTTGCAGCAACATGAAACTGCTGTGATGAGAATATTGTCTGATAAGTGGTCTTTAAAGTGTGATATAAAAAACAGAGAGGAAGAATACTGTTAACAGTAATGTTTAGGATCAGTTTGAATGGAGGAAGACTAGAGAGATTGATTTGGTGACAGCTGGACTTTGGACTAGGGTTTATTCGGGTGGAAGTGAAGAAAGTTTGCTGTAGAGCTGTGAAACAAACAACCAAGCAGTTAGTGATGTCTCCCTGGATGAGGGAAAGAAGGAAAGCAGTTGAAGATGACACCGAGATTGAATCCAGGGGTTTTGTGACTCTGAGGGAACAAAAAATAGAGCTATTGACAGAGGAAGCAGAAGGAGGAATTTGGATGAAGATGATAAACAAGCACTTTCAGCTCCTGTTAATTGGTACATGCTCTGTTGACTTCATTCATGGCAATTGAGAATATGGCTGTTGAGTTCAGCTTTAATGCTGAGTTTGAACTGGCAGGGAGATCTCAGGATAAAATCTCAGCAGAAGCAGGCGGAAAAAGTTTGAAAGTTTGAGGTTATAGATCCGGAATTCTTGGAAGTGGGATTGTATCATGGCCCACTGAGTTGTAGAGGCAGCTTAGGGAAGATGAATTACCTATGCAAAAGTGAAAAAGAAAAAACCTGAAAGAAAATAGAGCAAAAGAAAAAGAAAAGAGAGAAGGAGAAATCCACCACGAAGGCCAAAGGAAGGTTAAAAAGAGATTGGAGCTTTGAAAAGTAAAGAATTTGAAAGCATCCTAATAGTGAGATTAACTATAAAAGCAAAGCATACAAATAAACTGAGAGGAAAATAAAAAATAAAGGGTTTTTCTTTTCTCAGTTTAACAGAAAACAGATACACTTAATTATCTGAGCGAAACATAATGTTATCTAGAAAGCAACTGAAACATAATAAAAACTCCTTCAAATAATTACTATTTCCAGAAAGATGTTAGGAAACATAAAGGTTGTGTTTTCTCAGAAATGTTTCTATTTTACTTCATATTTCAAATGTTCACATTTCAGTGTCTTTTATGCATTGTTGTACTTACATAGAGAAAACTACATGCTAAAAAGTTATTAATAGAATGACACTACATTTAAGTTATTTCATTTAGGTAATGTACAAAGAAACCAAATAGACTAAGATTTTGGAATAAGTTATTTGCCTTTTACTAGGTAGTTTTCTTTTTTTCTTCATAAAAAATATAGATCAGTAAGGAGATATATGTAATATAAATATATGTTTGTCATATACTTTCCCAGAGGTTGTAAACATGGCATCATATTCTTCAGATTGGCTTTATTGTCCAAATAATTCTTTAATTAAATTGAGCTCTTTTTTATTTAAAGCTGTCTTTTGGGGAGATATTGCCTTAGATGATGAAGACTTAAAAATCTTTCAAATTGACAGGACGATTGACCTTACGCAGCACTCCAACGAAAGACTTGGCCATAATACAGGTATGCTATTTCAACCTTGTTTTAATTTATTTTTCCTGTTAATTAATTCTGTGTAGAAGGCAATCTGTGTTTTAAATGTGGAAAGTCAGTATAATGTCTTGGATAACCTTAGTTTACACTTAGAAAAGTTACTTAACAAAGACTGTAGCTTCACTTTAGGGAAAAGAGAAGCAAAATATTTAATTTTATTACCGCATTTCTGTTTAAAAATCTCTTGTTGAACTGAGGAGCAGAAACTGGTAGGAAGATTAGAGTCTACTCTGCAGGTGGTCATGTGGGAAAGGAAATTGTACAAAGCTTTGATTTCATCACTGAAAGTTCCTGATAGCAGAGCCCAAACACACTATGGAGAACATATGTGGTATCCTGGAGGCAAAGTTGGAAGCCTGGCATTGCAACCCCTCCTTTTGCTTTTTTTTACTGTTTCATCCAGTTCTGTAGCCAGACCTAGAAGAAACACTAGAACATGTCATCCTTGCTAGATTTGCCTTGTCTAAAAACCAACTATTTATTTGACATTTTAATACACATTTCTGTGCTATTGTTAACATGCATTAGCATCAGAAGCTGCAGTTGCATTAACAGATGCAGCTGGGTATTCAGACAGATAGATAAAGAGATTTTATTTATGTGTAAATATGTCTGTTCACAAAAGAGAAAACATAATCCATGCCTAAATGGATGTCTGTCTAATGTCTAAAAATATTTATGCTTTCAGGCTGTGATTTGTAAATTGATAACTGAGAATTGGTAAACTTTCGGGTTCTGATACAAAAAAAGCCAACTTGATGAGGAAAAGTCTGGAAAAAATGCTATTAGAAAATGTAAAAATTTATTATTGATATTTGTTTTCTGTTAAGCATGTTTTGTGTGCCTGAACTGAGCTACCCTAACTGGTTCCTGATATGTGGAAAAAAATTTTCAGACCAAAGAAACAATTTTGAATTTAAGCTTTCAATATTGATATATTTAAAAATATTTTTACTCATTCTAGGTAGATACGGTGATTAGAGTGTTTTTATGACAACTTGGAAATTTATTTTATCTTTTTACATCCACTTGTTTTTCCAAAACTGGAAAACTTTTGATCACTTCTAGATCTGGACTTTATTTTAAAATGTTAAGAGTTAGTGGTCTCCCTTCTCTCCTCTCCTCCAAACAAATAGTTTTAATTGCCTTTGAAGATATCTAAGGCACTAGTTTTGTTGAAAAAATGTAGAACAACATTGGTCATTTCCCCTTAAAGTGGAGGCAGTCAAGTGACTTCTTTGGCTTGCTGACTCCCATTTCTTCTTGCTTTTCTACTTTTTCTTTTGAACTGCACAGTTGTTATTTTTTTATAGTTGCCACACAAAAATGTACATTTCTAAGTCGTTTTAAAATTATATTTAATATTCTGTTACTTAGTTTTTCCTTTCTTATGAGTTTTGTGATATGCACATTACCTTTTCTTGTGGATGGTATCCTATTCAGGATGTTGAATCACCCTGTTAAGTATTGCTAATGCATTTGGATCAGTTTTTTCTACCTTTATTGCACAACATTGCACAAGGTGTCAATGCAATCGTGATGATCAGTGGGATTAAACTTTGGAGAAAAAACTCTCTGAAGTCAATGACTTCATAACTGCTCTCAGTGAACCCTCAACATTCTTCTTCTTTCCAAAAAGAGCATTGGAGAAGTCAATTTTGCACTTCACATATGTAGTTTATTTTTCTAAATTTACAACATTCTTGATGTGTAAACTAGGAATTGTGTGCTCGTCTCCCCCTAATTCCAAAAGAGCAAATTGCCAACTAGCTTGTTAATATTAGATAGCTACTGGAAAAGGAATAAAAGAAATGCTAGATATCTATAATCTAGAAAACAAAAATTTATCTTTGTTACAGATAAAATGGCAGTGAATTGAAAGGTTGATTTCTGAGCACTTTCTGTTGTTGATTTTCACAGACTAAAGGTGACATCAGGTAGAAGGATTAGATACTTGGTTGTGAACCATCCAGATGAAGTGGTGGAGTCACAGTTGTTGCTGCAACTCTAATTAAAATCCTGAGGCTCACAGACTCTGATTCACACTATGTGACTGCTCCTTTTCGTGAGGATTATCTGCCTGGATTTGCAGGGTCAGATAATCTGTGAGCTTCTTGGAGTATGGCTCTGTCATTATATTTTTCATTTTGTACAAGCAAAATGCATAATCACTGTAAACAGAAACAACAATAAAGCTGATAACATTTATGTGTATATTTTTATAAGTCCAAAAGTATCCTCCTTATCCTTCCTGAATCATGAGAAGGTGCAGCAAACAGGAGTTAAAACTTTTTTAGTCTATATGGTTTAGCAAGGCTGCATGGTAGTCTTAAACGACAGCTTAGTTAAGTGAGATGCTTTTTCTTTGGTTTTTCACTAAATGAAATACAGAGGCTGCAATAAGACAGAAGAGTGTTTTGGGTTTTTTTTTCCCCCTAAAAATATAGTATAATACTTTTTTTAAGTAACTAATGGATTCTTTAGGGGTTTTCTGTTATATTTGACAGTTGATGCTTATAATGATATTTTAATATTTATTTGGAATGCTTAGCTATAAGCCTTATTTTGTAAGATGAATTTTAACATGAGAGACAATTACATTAGTGATGATCAATGTCATATCCTCTGCAATTTATGTTATAGTTACCATGTAACTTATTGGAAAGGAATGTGTTGATCTATTACCTCATCTATTTAAAATGTTTTTAAAAATTTGGAAAATTTTTCTCAAGGGAGCCAGCAACTATGTGACAGTGTAATCCAAATAATTAGGCACATTGTTATTCACTGAGCAACTGCACACTCACTTGCCTTATATGGAATTTTCTCATCTGTTATATGAATTTAAGTTGCTGTTTAATAAATATATTTTCTACATAGATATTAAAAGTTTTTATGGAAAGTTGGGAAAGGCCTTTTTAATGGTGGTTTTAATGGAGGTATCAATGGTCTGCTTCTTTATTTTTATTTTTTCAGTTGTAAAAGTAGTTTAGAAACTCTCTTGTCCTATAACAAATAGTGACTTGTAAAATATAACATACCGCAAACCTGTAAAATCAAAGAACTTTCTGAAAAATTCTGAATTATTTAATTGACTCATGTAGCGTAGTCAGTGTTCTTGCTTCTGGTTTACTGGTATTTGAAAAGCCAGTTGTAGCCACAAAATGTTTATGTGTGAAGGAAGCATATAGCAGACTTTATGCAGTAAACCAAGAAATGTGTTTTATTTCTGTAAATGGCATGGTAAATGTTAAAATAAACTACTTCCTAGCTTAGATTTCCTTTGACTGCTGTAATCACACAGACATATATGTATATATACCTGCCAGGTCTTACTGCAATATACACCAGCATGTCATGTTTCAAAGCCTCAAAAGTGCATTGACATCTACTTGCATGCAAGCAAAGAAAAAATAAATACTTCATGGCAAAATCAACCGTAATAAGTTTGCATCAGTTTTGCTGGGTTGGTTGGTTTGTTTGTGTTCTGATGAAACTTTGTCTCTCTGCTTTTTCTCCTTCCCCTCCCTTGAAATGAGAAAATTATGGCATGCATTCAGGAAATTTCTTTGAGAGTAACCCTTTTAGCTGCCAATCAATATGGCTCTGAGGATGTCAAGGTCACCAGGGAGAAAAAAAGCTCTAAATAACAGTTAGATGATGTAATTGTCATGACTTGCCTAAATAACAAAGACATGTTGGCTTACATTCATGGAATGCATATTAGAAAAATTTTCAGCTAATCATGTGTTTTTATTGCATTGTCAAGAATACTTGAAATATTTTTATGGAAATTATCAAAGAATATGAAGTTTCCTTTAGGATGCCTCTCTTGGCTAATATAGTTGCTGTATGTGTAAAATTCCGTGGTTTTAACTTTTGAAAATTCTTTTTTTTTTTTCTTTTCTTTTTAAAGGTGGCTTTGGAGAGCATGGAATGTCAAAAAAACGCGGTGCCCTCTATCAGCTTATAGAGAGGATAAGAAGATTTGGCTCTGGTATTTTCACTGTTTAAATTAGCAAGTTGCCTGATGTGATAGTGTATCATGAACATTAATGGTGATAGTACTTTAACACTTTAAAGCCTTCCTCTGTTACTATTGGCATAAACAAATTATAAAATTATTAGTGCAAGAATAGTAATGAAGAGATTAGCTCTTTGTTCCATTTTCTTAGAGTTCTTCTTCCAGCATGAAATCTGAAAGCTAAAACGCACAGTTTTAAATGTCATATTAAAAACTTCTTAACTTTGTTTTATGGCCTTGTTTGCAGTTATTGGTTTAACTAATGTCAATACACTGTCTTTTCACTTCAAGTAGACTATGCTGCAAAGCTGCTAATTTTGTTTGTTTCTTACTTTTTTCTGGATCCAGGTGGGGCATTTTGATGATTCATACTGTGTTTGAAACATTTGTGGTGTGTTATGCTGAACAAGCATATTTTTTATATTAATCATACTCCTGTCAGTATGAATGTAGTTGAATTGAGCAGCATACAGAAGGGGAATCCTCCCTAATTCTGCCTGAGTTTACACTCTATATTTGATGCAAGAAGACATCACTTTAATGTCATGTGAAACCTCACTTCAAAAAGGAAAATATGTGAAACTCCACTGTAATTGCACCACATTGTGTTAATCAGAGCACGGTAACCCTTTGAGGGTTTGATATATAATCTTTGATATATAAGCTTTGATATATAATCTTCATTCTTTAAAGGAGAATTAAAATTTTAGTATTGCATAAATTCTTGTCATCTTTTGTGTACAATTTGGAATAAATTTCTTGCTTAGACCTCTAAAGAGCACCAATTAAAAGAATTTGGAATGGTGAAACGTCTAAATAAGCATGTGGTGTGGTTCAATAATGACTGCATGCTAAGTGTAAAAATTCTTTTTCTGTAAAGAGTCTGCTTATACTGTAGACACTTTGTGTGCAATTTGTTGTGTAATTCTCATTTACACATTCATTTAATTACAAGGATAAGTTATTTGCTTTACCTGTTTTTGCTTTTTTGTTTTTTTAAACCCTGGAATTTTCTGTATTATTTTTTGTGTAATTCAAGTTACATGTTGGTTGTCACAAAGGCAGGCTTTTCTTCCCATGTATCAGAGCTTCCTCCCTGCCTTGTGCTGTAGCTTCTTCCTTTTTCTTCCTATTGCTGCTCTCAGCCTTGGGGCTATGCCAACATTCCTTACCATGACTCTGCCCTGGAATCCTCCCTGATTCTGACAGAGTCATTAACACTTAAGTGCAGCTGGTACCACAGGGGATTCTCACAGAGGGAAAATGTAATCTTCCATGAGGAATAAGGCATAGGCTTCAACTGCACTGAGTAGGATTTGTTAACCACCTTTCGAGGGATCTATTTTGATCAACTGCCCAGACCTGCAAACTAACTTATAAATTGTTCAGAAGAAGAACCTATTCTGGTGTCCAAGTCCTTGTCTAACTATCCTTATCCTTTTCTGTTCCCACAGTAGGTTTCAGCTGATTTAGAAAGATTTGCCCGTAATGGGATGAATGGTGGGAGTACCCCTGAAAATGGTAGACACTTTTTTCTCTTGTAAAGGAATTTCAGCTGTTACTAAAACCTATCAGTGGGGTTCCAAATGTTAGTTTATGAAAAATGTATGATTTCTTACTGTCCAGTGCTTTAAAGATGGTCATGCTTTTTTCAGATCATACAATAAAAATGAAAGGGATAGTGAATGTCTTGATTAGTTTGAGTCTGTCCAAAGTCTGTCATTCTTTGCTGGAAAAATTCTCATTTATTTTAAAAAACCAGACCAAAACAAAAGCTAGAAGAAAATAAATGCAAAAAACCCCCCACCAAAACCACAGGGAGTGTGATTTCTTAAATATTTTTATTAAATGAGGAAATTTAGATGAACTTACACAATGCACATTCCAGTTGATAAAAATGTGCAAGGTTGTTACTCTAGATTTATTAAAAAAATGAAGATTCAGATTTCATGTCTTTCTCAGAAAACTATGTAATGATAGACTATAACGTAACAGCTATGTCCTACTTTGAAAGGGCATAAAGAAATCTGAGTTTGACCTGCAAGAAAATAATTGCTCTCCTTTTTCATGTGCATATGATCTCATTCAGTGTTTTAATTATCATTGCAGGTTTTGAGCAAAATAATACATCTAAAGGAAGAACTACTGTAAAATTCTCAGGGAAAAGTGAGAAAAACCGATTTCCTAGAGCTGCTACATCACGAACAGAAAGAATATGGCCAGGTGGTGTCATTCCATATGTAATAGGTGGAAATTTCACTGGTAAGCTTTGTGCTTTGCATGAAAAGAGGAAAGAAAATTTTTTAAAATCGCCTTCCTGCCTTTTTTTTTCTTTTAAATTTTTAAAAGTGAAGTCATGCTATGGAAGTCAATGGAAGGGTTTCTGTTGGAACAGGCCTGAAGTACATCTGTTTTGAAAATATTAGTCATACTTAATTGTTTTCAAAGGCAAGCTACATAATAAAAAATGTATAAAAACATTTTAGAGGGAAAGATCTATTTCTTTACCTAATATTTCTTGTTGCACATTTTTTTCCATGAGCCTAAGTAATGGAATGTCAAGGAATTTTTTTTTTTATGCAGTATATTTAGCACAAAAATATCTTCAATTTAACTGGTGTGACATGTATACTTCTAAACTGATTTCACTTAACAAACTGACTCAGATGTGTTTTGTCATGTCTCAATTTTGTTTTCAGATGGGTACACACAGGCATTGTATATGACAAAAAGAAAGACTAGCTACCCTATATATCAAATTCTTAGCCGAAAACAATAGAAAAAGTTAAAACATTAGTTATCCTTGAAAAATGTAAATGGATCGATACCAATGTAAGAGGTAATTTAAAACAAAAACGGAGCAAGGAAAGCAAAGAGATAAGGGAAAAATATATGAAATAACTTTTATTGTGCATGATAAATATGGGGAACCAAAAGAAACATGCAAATACTCACACATTGTATATGGAGAAACCAGAGTCATTCCTTTCAAACTGACAGCTACAGTCAGGCTTTTGGTTTGAGTATTTACACAGTACTGTGCCAAATGTGACCTTTGCTTTAGGATTACTGTCTTCTGCAATAAGTGTAGTAAACTAAATGAAAGCACCATATTAAAGATTTTGCCTTTCTCATAATGAAAGATAAATTCTAAAGCTTAGAAAAAACTGCTTAAAGATAAAAGAAAAGGGCAAGATGGGATGGAATACCTTTATTTTTTAGAATCTGATGTGATTTGAACTTGTTATTTTTACAAATTTTCAGGTTTTGTTGTCTTTAAGTTTTAAAAAGGTTGGATATTTTTTGTTTAATTATCCTTTCTTGTAACCTGCAAGGTAGTGTATTTCTGCTAGCACTTTCTTGCCAAATAACACTCTTTGTGGATTTTTATCTCAGAAGCAATACAGGTGTATTCTCACATGCTTCCTCTATGTCACTAAGCCTTGTCTTTTGTGACCTAATGAAGTTACATTGCTCTGCTCTCTGAAGCTGTGTTCTGTGCTGAGAGTTGGCTTGGATACTTCTGCATCTAGGGGATAGTTCTGACCATTTCTGGATGTATTTCTCATTTTTTAATCAAATATCTAGGTGTGCTTTGACTAAATTCTGAATTTCCCACTTTTGGTGAACCATTTGTTTTCTGAGACATTTTGATGCAAAGAAGGGGAGACTGGTCCCTGTTCACAACAGCCATATTTTAATCACATATTTTTGCCAGTGTGCCTATTTGCATGGCTTAGATTAAACTGGTGTCCAGACTTGAAGGCTGTAGGATTTTTTTATTATTTTTTTTCTTTCTACTAGATAGATAGCTATGATGTAAAGTTACTCAATTTTGCTTGTTCTTTTTCTCAGTTTTTTTTTTTTTCCTCCCCCAATGTGGTTCACTTGATAGTTTCATCTGGGAAATTGCTTAGTGAATGCTGTGCTGATGCAGGCACATAAGCAAAGCTGTATTTCTTCTGCTGTCTTCCCCTGGTGTAACACAGTCATGATCTTTATTGCAGGTTTTACATTTACTGGGGTGTGTCAGGCAGTGTTAGCCCCCTTGCAGGCACATGTTATGATGAGCTGGTGGCCTGAGTATCCCTTTAGCTGGAATCTTGCCATACATGGGACTAGGGGGACACACAGGGCTTCATGACCCACTGGCTGCTTCCAGGCCTGTGTTCCTAGTATTGGTGTAAGAAGGAAGGTGCAGTCAGGAAAGATCTGTGGTTTCAGCTGCTGCAATTGTCCCCGCAGGCACGCAGCGCGCCATGTTCAAGCAGGCCATGCGGCACTGGGAGAAGTACACCTGCGTCACGTTCATCGAGCGCAGCGATGAGGAAAGCTACATTGTCTTCACCTACAGACCCTGCGGGTAAGTGTGCGCCTCCGGCAACACGTAGGCCTGCTCTCAGCCTTTGGCCATGTCTGTCAGCTTGGCACCCAAAAGGAAATATATACAACTATATACATTATCAAATGAATTGATAATTACTGCGGTTAAATGATGCATGTGCTCTGCCCGGCTTTTCGGTTCATTGAAACAGGTATGTGTGGTAACTTTGTAAAGTTGCACCTCTTTTGTCTATTTCTAGATAAAATTATCTTAATATATACACATATACATATAAGACGTTTATTTTATGCTTTCTGTCACGCTTCTAATGTTCATATGTGCTGTTCTAAAGGTATTTCAGGTTTACCGTTTGTTTATTCTTAGCTTTCTGCACATCACATATTTACTGCTGAATTAAATATGGACATTTACCCCACATACCTTTTCCAGCTAAATTGTTGTTTGTTGTAATTTTAACTCTCATATTGCTAGACTATCCTTGCCCAGATTTGTTTAATCACTAAATTTATGGCCATTTTGCAAATTCCTTCTTCTGGGTCACTGATGCATAAAACTGAACAGAACAGGTTTTACTGCTCATGAGTGCAGCTTGCCATTAACCACCATGTTCAATCTTCAGATATTACTGCTCACAAATGCCTCTGTCTGCTATATTTGCTGTTTATTCCACTCAGAATTCTTAATTTTATATAGTACTCAGTGAACTTCCTGAGTGTGCCATGTTCATATCCCAGGAAGAGTCCACTGCCTGTGGAAAATTCTGTACTTCTGACAGTCACCTCCTGTTTGAGTTGTAGACTCTGCAGTGAGCAGCTCTCCATCTTGCTGACTTCCTGGTCATTGAGCCCTTTGCTTGTCTACTTTTGAATCATAATAGGATAGGGTAGTGAAAAAAAGTTTTGGGACCTCCTTGCATTGTAGGAATGATCCTGAATGTATTTAATTTATAACCTCTAAAATTACATGTAGAATTATCTGTTTAAAGCGCCCATTGTATTCTTCTTAAGATATAGGACAACATAATAAAACCTACTCCTAGGCTACTTTTGAAAGGCATTACCTTTGCCCCTGAAAGTCTCTGAGCCGCAGATCCTCGCAGCAGGGAAGCTTATTCTGTGTTTTCCTGTCATGTTCTTGTGCCACTGTAGGTTTGCTGTAGGCCCCCCTTAGAAAGAGTGCCAAATAAAATGGACTTTTGTTTGAGCCAGCACGGGTGTTATTTTAGTTAATGCAACCTGTGAGATAGGATTCACCCATTAAATAAGATACAGGGATACTGACAAAGAGCTGGAAGAAAAACGGAAAGCATTTCCATAATCATGATGGTTCTCTTGCACTCACAGAGGCAGAAAGCAATTTAAACAGAAGAGTGTGAAAGATATAAGTGATTTCAGTGTTAAGTGTTTAGAAAGAGATTTAGTAGGGGTATCTGCCAAATGTAAATTCTTCAACTTCAAAATAGCCAAAGCCAAATGACAAAAAAATCTTTCCAGCCAAAGAACTTTTCCCTAGGCTGCTTAATGTTTTATGATATCCAGTCACTTCAGGGGAAGGCTGGATTATAACCAGCTTTAACCAGAAGGTTAGAATATACTCAGTAGCCACCTCCCAAGCCTATATTATTCTTTATCATTAATGTTGTTTTATTGAAGGGTATTTTGCAAAATACAAATAATTTACCAAGGCTGTAACAAGTTTAAAATAAAACCAAAGAAGAGTGTGGCTATGAAAAGTCCATCACTGATGAAACAAAGCCAGGCCAAACAGAAGGGGGAGCTGAATGATTTTTCTGGGGGTCCACAAGTCATTTCAGGAAGATCCAGATAAATAGGGACATATATTCTCTGGGTGAGCAGGAGCTGTGCACTAACCACCAGCATCCAGTGCTGACACAGGATTTTCCACGGAAAGAGCCCAGACTAAAGTGACACCAAACCAACTGCAAACACTTTCTGCTACATGACCAGTCTCATTGAAACTAACCTTCAGTTCTTTCCCATGGCACCCTGCTGTGTTGGTTTGTTAGCACATTGTGTCAGTATTGTTTGTACTACCATGGCAGCTAACATTCACAGATGGCGGAGACTTTATTGTACTTAGCACTGTTGAAATTAAAAGCTAAATGATAAACCCTGCCCCAAAGAGCACACAGTCAAAACATAACATATTAAATGAAACAAAGTGGATAGTCATATATGTGGAAATTCAGGTGGCAGTATCTAGAAAAGTCTCATATGACAGCATTAGCACGCTAGCAAGTGAAGTGTTACTGAGCCTTTGTAAACAATAAGGATATTTTGGAGTGTAATGCATCACATCTTAAAACAGTTCATGGGAAGATCGTCCCAGAAGGGCAGTGATTAAAAAAGCATATTTGAAATATAGCAGCTGGTTATAAGAGATACATGACTTTCTTAAAGTTGAGAGGTTCCATATCAGCCAGGAATGAGAGATAAGTTTTGATTATCATAGACCCATAGGACTGCCAGGGATCTCAGGAAGATGTCTAATGTGTTCTTAAGACAGAAACAGTTATTCCTATATCATTGCTGATATATGCTTATCTAACTTTGTTCTAAAAACCTGCAGAAATGAATATTTCACAGCCTTCTAGGAATTGTACTGCTTCAGCATCCTTAATATAAGAATTGTAGGAAGTTTGGGCAGCATTTTTTTGTCATAGCTAAACCAGGTATATCTTATTGCAACTAAAGGACATTAACCTTTTTCCTTTTGGTCATAGAAAAGAAATTCTTTTTTTTTTTTTTTTTTTATTTTTAAATCTGTTATGTAGTTTGATACTGTTATTAAATGCCCCCTCCATTCTATATTCTTGTGGGCTAGAAAACACATAATTCATTTAAGGTTTCCTGGTAAATAGTGTTTTCTAGTCCTTTAATTGCAATGCTCTATGAGATTCTTTTCAACTAGTCCACATCAGTCTTGAAACTGATAGCCACAAAACTAGGGCATATTTGTCCACATGAGTCATCACTTCTGCTGAGCGAGTGCAAGAGCTAATTCATATAACTTGTAGCCTCTCCTTCCTCTTAGGTACCTAAGCATGGTGCCTCCCTGTTTCTCAACAGCTGCCATGCTCAGCACATAGGTGGTTGGGATGTTATTCCAAAAAAGAGCCAGAGCTCTTTCCACAGCACAGACACCCCATCATTGGTTCCAGTCTTCACCAGGTTTTGCACATCTTAAGATACCAAGTAATTCCATATTTCCCTTTCTAGATCTCTTGTATAATCTCTTAAAGTTGCTTGTCTTCATGGCAATTTAGCAGTGTTTTCTATGACTGCAAGCTTAGAAAGTGTCTTTTCTGTCTTAACTTCATGTAATATTCCAACGAGTTTTATATCCCCCTTGATATCAGGCTTCTCTAGTTTGCTTACGGACAGTTTGGAAAAATGTCAACAGCTTTATGGCCAGATCCCTCCTTCCCATGAGAATAATTTAATCTGCCGAAGTCGTAAACTATTTTTCATCATGTCTAGTTTATTTAGCAGTTAATTACTAAAATATGGTTTCATAATATAGCTGAATCACTAACTCACTACTTTGAAATTTTCTAATTAGCGATAGTAATTTGTATCCATAAGCTGCAGATGTGAAAATAAGAATATAGTATTAAGATACTAGTGTTTGTGATTCTGCTATCGAGCAGTGTACGCTGGCATTAATATCAATTACAGCAAGTATTTATGCATCTAGTTGATTAAAATAAAACTCAAAACTCTAAGAGATAGATTCAAAACACTCTTTGCTCACTACTGCTTCTCTATCCTAATGTTTCTTCCTATCAAACTGGAAGGGCTCAAGGACTAAGTCAGTATACTTCTCTGTATTCAAAGCCAAAAAAGGGTCAGCATATTGGGATGGCATGTGTTAATAAATATTATTGAGTACAAGATCAAGCTTCTTTTTACACAGTAGGACAAAAAAGAAAGGAACAGTTATTCGTATTGTTCTAGTAGCTCAGGATGCCTTTGATCTCAATTTGTTCTCCATTAGAAGACTGAAACAGTTTTTATGATATAATTCAGATGACTTATTGCAATCACTACTGTATCCTCTTGTCTAAGTATTTGAGAGGTCTGTCTGAAATAGAGGAAAATCAAATCTCTTTCATATGCGTCCCCAAACATTGTAGAGTGAATAGATGAATATTTTAACCTCTTTTGAACTTGCTAGTGTATTAAAAAGGCATTGCAGGCAAGTTCTTAAAGTTGATGAAACAGGTAAATTCATTGTCTGAGGTGCACCTTTGTAGCATATTTCAGCTAAAGAACATGTTATAAAAGGTGTTTGATCGCTCATGAAATGAGAAGAAACCAGAGTAGTGCTAAAAAATCTGTGCACGGGGGAGGGCTGAGTCACGCTCAGGTGTTAAATAATGCTGGCAGCTGGCACAGCTTCCCTGGTGGCTGTGGTGTGGTCTGCAGGAGGGGAATGAGCAAGGCACAGGGTGCCACAGTTTAGAGCACGGTGTGCTGACACAAATGGTGAGGCATGATTTGTATAAATACACTGGGAGAGGCAGCTGTTAGCTGAGGAGTGCTGGTTGTAGTATAGGGGTGGACATCTCCACTGATCAGGTAAAGAAGCAGGAGACACTGCTGCCATCACAACAAGCCCTCTTAGGGCATTGCATCGGAACATTTAGTAACCATGATTGTACCTTGATCCCTGACAAAAGGCAAACTCATCAAGCCAGGTCATAGCCAGTATCTCCTTTGTATAGATGGAGTTATATCCGTGATTGAAAGAGATGTTTTCACCAAGAAAACACTGCTTCCTGAGTGAGATTTTGTTTGGAAATTTTGTGAACCTCTTTTTCTTGCTTTGTGTAACATAAAGGTGGTCATACACGATCCTAGCATGTTTATGGAATTCATTCACACCTTCATACAGTCAGTGCTATGGCAAGCTGATGTTGTGGTCTGTGATGATTTTTATAATGTCACATTTTCAAGGGTGCAGCTTTTTTTTAAAAAAGACAGCAGTGACTCTACCTGATTCTCTCTTCCTTTGTATCAAGAGTATTTTTGACAGTAGTTGTGAAATAGTATTACTTAAAAGAATGAGCATATTCCATTCATTTCACTTTCTCTTTGTCATTTGTTTCTCATTGCTCACCATCATTGATCAGCTAGACTGATTAAGTGGAATTAGAGAATCATAAATAGCTACTGTCTCTAAATGCTGTCTGGTACAATAAAGATTAAAGAGATGAGCTTTCAAACCTGCCAGTTGATTCAATTTAAGGGGTGTGACAAGTGCTCATACAGCACAGAGATCTTGGTTTTTTGTCAAACACACCTGGGGTCAAACCCATGATATTACAAAATAATTTACTTGATAAATTTTGAATTTTAGTTTTCCTTATTCTTTGTCTCAGTGCAATTGTTGAAGTAAATTCCTGTAGTTTAATTGGATGTATCTGGTGTGCTTGACAAGACATTCAGCCTAACAAATCCTAATGACCCTCTGTAAGTGTGAACTGCTGCTGTTATTTTAAGACTTGGTGTTAGTTCTATTTTCCTTGGCATGTAAAGAAACACTCAGTAAATTTCTTTGTATTTTCTAGGGAGTACTTGAAATCTGTCAAGTAACCAGTGTAAGGGAACTCTCACCCTGTTGCTGCTTACCTTTTAGGAGCAGGTTAGCATTAAAAAAATAATTCCCAATATTTTGAGGTTTAGATGTGTAGTGTTAGAAAACCTAGAGGAATACTATGCAAAAGATTGCAATTAATTTTTTTCTTCTAAAAAAGCCATCTTTAAAATCTGTCAGATGAGGTGCCCTCAGTCATTAAACACATTTGAGAATGCTCAAACTTTCTTTTTCATTACTGTAAGAGTAAAATGTCAAATTACTTTGTCAGACACCTAAAATTCTATCTGAGTTATGAAATACTACTAAAAGCTTTCAGAGGTGATCTAAAACACAGCCTTAAAAAGTTAGACCCTCATTTGGTCCAAAAGAAATAAGGACAGGAAGAGAAACTGTAGTTAAATCCTTGTTTTGTTATTTTGCCCTTGTTATCAATAGCGTCAGTAAAAGCAAAGCAGCAGACATCACGGAAGGTACTACTTAGAATAATTTCTTTTTCAGTTTTTCCTTTATATCTGTTCATCTCCAAAGTGTCACTGTGAAAAAACTATACTGAGTAAATAGAGAAATTTTTAGGTTACCAAATATGTCTTTTCTAGCAGAAGCATGTAATGTATATGAAGTCAATAAAATAGGCATGTTAAAACTATTGAAAATGTATTAAATAGTCTATAACTTTAGTTCTCAATAAACTATTAATTTGTTTCTAGCCATAAATAATCATTAATGCTCTTTAGTTCTGCATTGCAATTTTTCTCTGTAGAGTTTCCACACAGTGGCAAACATGAAGACTGCAGAAGTGTTTAAACTGTTTTAAACAAAAGGATTCTTTCTGCCTTTTCACAATTATATGGGCTTATCCTGACTTTATTCTCATCAATCCCTTGCTCTGCCATCATGTGTTGTATTAAGATCATAAAGGTTTTTAACTACAAATTAAATTCCAGGACTTAAACAAACGTGTTTAAATGTGTTGAGTCTCCAAGGTGATTTTACAGGATTATAGGTGAATGGAAAACTAAATAAGTTAAAATTGCTTGCATGGTTGGTCTTGAAGGGTTGTGGTAAATGAATTGGACTCAAGCTGTGACTGAAAGTGCAGTATCACAGGGGCTTATCCTGTGACCTGTTGTTTTCAACATTTTTATCAATTATCCACAAAGAGATGATGCCGTGTGCTGTCATCAGAGCATCGTTTATTTTTATTCTTTTGCTGAAAACAAGGTCCTGTGTCATTCTATAGAGTGACTGAATAGACTGTCGTGACAGTGAGAATTCTGTTGATCATCTTTTAAGGTCTTGAATAATATCAAAAAAGCCCCACTTATGTGTATTTTGAATAATGAACTGTTCTTGTAGAAGATCTAGAGTTTGAGAGACATCCAAAATTACATTGTGCATTTAACTGTTGAATCTTTATATACTATTTTCTCAAGTTTTAACTGAATTTGCTATGTGGTTTGTAGAGATACGTATGAAAACTTTAATCTGTGTTTGTGTTTTAATTACAGGTGCTGTTCTTATGTGGGTCGAAGGGGAAATGGTCCTCAGGCTATATCTATTGGCAAGAACTGTGATAAATTTGGCATAGTTGTCCATGAGTTGGGTCATGTGATAGGTTTTTGGCATGAACATACCCGACCAGACCGTGATGACCATGTCACCATCATTAGAGAAAACATCCAGCCTGGTGAGATATTCTGATAAGTATTTTGGAAAGAAAAACTCATGTGTTTGTTTTTGGTGTTTCCTTCATCTGCTTAGCTCTATTGGAGCTGAGTGCTGAATAGCTGAAATAGCATTTATGCCTGCTATTCTTCTTGCCTTGACTGATTTCAAATTGATTTACAAATAAAATACTGAAATTGTAGTATAATATTTTCCAAAGGTCTGGCCAAGTAGCAAGCCATTAAAATGGAGGGCTCGAAGAAGCAAAATTACAATCATGCCCCAAAACTTTGAAAGAAACCACTGCTCTAAGGCTCTTAAAAAGTCATATTTCTGTGCTTGAGGAAGGGCATTTCTCTTGTAGGCTTTTAGTGAATGGTAAGTCAAAATATCTCTGTAGCTGCTCAAGAGGCTTCGACCTGGGAGGTAAGGTGAAGGACTTTGAATCTGTGACAGACGGGCACAGGTCCTGAAGTTTACACTTTATTCACCTCACTCTCTACAGAACATGCAGCTTTAGTCAGTGACCTTGATGTTGTTGAGATAAAGCTTCTGAGGAACTTGAGAACTTTAAACTGTGACTGTCAGCTCTTTGCCACCCTAGCTGTTGTACCCTTGCTTGTGTTGGGTAGGCAAGATGGGAGGGAAGGCATGTTTCATTTGCAATGTTCATAAATGTGTGTGGTCTTTGCGACACACTGATTTTGACTTAGAGGAATTCTATGCTCAAAAAGGGTGAAATCAGAAATTGCCCAATGATAGCTTGGAGTATTTGTCTGTTTCTTTAGAAAATATTTTAAAATATGTTTGGGATGCAATGAATCTTTGCCACTTCATCTAGGATTTGGAAGGAGACTGGCAGCTGATACACGTTCCCTTAAGTCTCTAAAGTCCTGAAAGGGCACGCATGTTTGAGCCTTCTTTCTTGTCTCACTCTATTATTGACTTGTGCAGGTGCTCTTGTAAGAGCTTCTCCCCTATTCTTTTACTATGATGAGAAAATCAGCTGGAATGCCATCCTCAGCCTCCTGCTCTCCCTTTCAGTTGTCTCTTGGTTTCTGACTGAAACTACTTCTTGAGGTGTGGCATGAGCTTGAGGATCACTAACTGGGATCAGGAAGCCATGACCACTGGCACATTTGGGTTTTGTTATATTATTCAGCTATGTTGGTTAAAATGTTAATGTCACTGCAGGGTTTTTTTGCAAGAGTCCAGTGGGAATATGAGCTGGAGTAAGGGGTGCTTTGTATTGCTAAGGTACTGATTAGGTCAAAGAACTTAGGGTATGGAATTATGAACAAAGTATAATTTTTTTCTTCTGTTCTGCTCTTGTTAGTTTGCAACAGCTGGATCTTGAAAATGTGACTTCGTAAGGTCTGCATTACACAAAGCTTCAGAGAGCAACTTTTGCTGGAGCAAAGTTTCCAGTATCCAGTAGCTTAGGGCTGGATTTAGTATCCAGTTAGACTCTTAGTACCCAGTCTAATGAGTGGGGAGGGTTCTTCTGGAGTCTTTGCTGTCAAAATTATTTCTTTTAGGAATTAAGAATCAAACCAGAAATTTTTATGGACTGCACATGAAGCACATCATGATGTGTAGGGCCTTTATGTGTTAGGTGCATGAGACTAGTCTTTCTAAATCCAAATCTACAAACTTGACGTGTATTTCAGAAGATGTCTGCCCTATCAGTTAAGAGGGCATAGTAAAGTCACACACTTTCTCCCAAATACCGAAGATTTGTGAATGTCAGTGAGTAATTAGGTTAGAATCTTTGTTGGTTTTCTTTTCCTGTTTGGTTTTTATCTTTACAGAAGAAGGTACTAAAGAATCTATAATTATCAATCATTTGTAGGTCAGGAATATAACTTTTTGAAGATGGAGCCTGGAGAGGTGAACTCCCTGGGGGAGCCATATGACTTTGACAGCATTATGCACTATGCCAGGAACACCTTCTCAAGGTTGGAGTCTCAGGTTATACCTTTTGGCTTTTAATTCTATTCCTGTCTGTGAATGCTATGAACTATGCTTTTTGAAGTATTTTGAAATCCCTTAAAATGTCCCTTGCCATATAGTATTGCTACAGCAGTCAAAGCACACCTTGTTTATTTTAAGTCAAAATAATTTAATTATATTTGAAAATGCATTTCTTTTCTGTTCAGTTTCAAAGCAGCCTTTTGATCTTGCTTCAGTTCTTTAGATTTTCAGACAAGATAAACCGGGAACATCATTTTATATGATACTCACTTTCTTTTTGTGTCCACAAAAATTTGAATTTAGAAAAATCAAATGAGTGAAATGGCTAGCAACGTTATGTGTAACATGATCTTTTCTCTAAGAGAAAAATAATTCTCCTTTGATGCATAGAGTTTCATAACTATGGATTATGCAGGTAGAGCACAGGTTATTTGGACATCTACCACAAAAGCCACAGCCTTTGCTAAGGACTGCAGTCAAGCATTTATAACAGAGGCTGGAGCCTCCTCTCTGTTATTTGTACAGATTGTTACTGTCATCAAAACCTTATAATAAAGACTTCTGCTGTTTTTGCTCTGTCCTGTTGCAGGGTGGTCCATTCTCAGCTCCTTAGTAACTCATTGGGGTTCTCTCTGAAAGGATAGAGGGTTGTGGGGAGCTGTACAATGAGCTGGTCCCATAGGTCAGCCCTACTCTGGAGAAGAAGTGAAGGGGGCATTCACCCAGTCCCTATTATTTTTCACCAGCTAATTATTCTCTAAAAATACTAGAGTAATGTAAAATTAAAAGAAACCTCCAAAAACACCCAACAAAAAGTTTTAGTTTGGAAAGTTATGTGCTTGGGTGTTTTTTTTTTTTTATTTGTTTGGGTTTTTTTGGTTTGTTTTGGGGTTTTTTTGTGTGTATGTGGATATTTTATTTTTGTTTGTTTTTTTGTTTGGTTTTTTTTTAATTTTTCCAATTCATGCATTTTAAGGCAAAAATACTAGGCAGTCTGACACTTCGAAATAAACTGGGAGCTACTAAAACCTCATCAGCCTTTGCAAATTTGTTTGGGGTGTTCTCTCAATATAAATTGGATTACTAAATAAAAATCCAACCAAAGGCTCTATTACTCAGCATACACATAATTCACCCCTGGAAGAGCATGGGAATGAGCCACGTGAGGTAGCTATTAGTCACATTGCTTAATCCAGTTACACATACCATTACCTTAAGGAAGAGATTATAAGAACCTGTATAAAACAGAGTAATTGAACAAGACAGAACGCCCCCTGAGTCCTAGGGCAATGACAACATCAAGGTAATTTGATTTGTTGGCCCTGATCTCACCACTTTCCAAGCTGGCAAAAACTGATAGTGCCATGAGTAGGCATGCCCTGCCCCTAGGCACGAGGGCTTCTTGCTTCATGCTGTCTAAAACAGCCAGCGAGCCCTGAGGTCGGGTATTGATCGGCACTAATTCATCCTGCAAGCATGAGTCATGCACAGGGAGGCATATTGCCAGCTGTTTGTTAGACTTTGCTCACCCAGACAGGCAGTAGGAATCACAAAACCTCATCAAGTTCTTGTTGTACCCAATGGTTTTGTTCTTGCTGTATTAAAACTTACGGTATGTTCCTTTATTAAAGCGCTAAGGCACTCAAGAGAGGATTGTTTTCAAAGTTCTTCAAAGTATGAAAAGCGTCAGTTTGATGTTGTGCTGAAATTCAGTGGAAAATAGAATTATAATTTATAGATGTAATCAATTTCCAAAGAATAGTGTGTCTTAGTTCTAGAAACTGATTAATGCCATATGTAGTTTATTTCACTGTTTAGGGTAACATCCTGAGATGATTCTGTCTTTACAAAATTTCTAGTGATGCCTCAAAAAATCTAACTGGATAAAGAGAGCAGTATGTATCTGCAGTACTCAAAATGGTTCATTTATTATAATTTAAAATATAATAACATAATATGTGTTCATATAACACAATATTTGTTTATAAATGGTATTCCTAACCACAAAGAACCTTACTGTTCATTAATTTTTGGATCTATGTTATGTCTGATGAAAATACTGGTTTTACTTTTCAATAAAAGCCCTACAGGTGTACAAGTGACTATAAAAAAATTAAATAAAAAGAGACTGTAAAAACATATTATTCTGTTAACGTCTATTTTCTGGGATTTGAGGGCTTTTAAATTCTGCAATGTGATAATGGAATGTAGTTTTGTATCCTACTCTATTAACATTTATTTGAGAATACCAAAATGTTTTAGATCATATTTAAAATCTGGGAAATTTTGAACAAACTGCACATTTGGAACAAGTGTACTTCTCTATGATGTCTTGTCATTTAAGGTTAATGTCACTAAAATCACATATGGTAAGTTGATATATTTGATTGTGAGGCAAGTAAAGGCTGGCGAGTAAGCATTTCTGTTTTGAAAGTGTCAGCAGCTAGAGTGGAGTTAAATGTCTTGCAACGCTTGACAGAATCATGATTGGCAAATGTGTTTGACTACCTGCTCTCACATGTAAGTCAGACTAATAGAACTTCTTATAAAAACTTTGTTAGAAATAGGAGCTTTGTGATTAAGAGTTTTGTGCTAGAGATTAACTTATGTATTTTAATGTAATTTTATATTTTTTGTCCAGTATAGCAATAGCTTAACGGCAGTGTTTTTTCCTTGTGTAGTCTTAATAGCAGTAAGAGATCTTATTCCTCATGTTTAGCAGAAATATAACAACTGATATGTTAATTGATATACTGAGAGAAGATTCTTTTTTGGTAACTTTGCATAAAGTTTGCCAACTTGAGGAATTTTGGGGCATGTTGTCTGCATTTAAAGTTCTGTATTTACCCTCTTACTTATGCCAAATGTAAAAACCAGATTTACAAAACAGGTATACATTCATGAAACTCAGACAGTTTTATGAGAGAAACCTGATCGGGGTTTTTGGGGTCTATTTTTATTTTTATTTTTTTTAGGGGCATGTTTCTGGATACCATTCTCCCTTCCCGTGATGACAATGGTATACGACCTGCCATTGGCCAGCGTACCCGTCTAAGTAAAGGAGATATTGCACAGGCAAGAAAGCTGTATAGATGTCCAGGTATTGCACCACAAACAAACAAAAACCACATACTAGCAACTGTTTGACTTGTTGTTCAAGAGGAATGATAAACTTTTTGAGTCAGCTGCTCATTATTCTCTTTCTGTGTTGGCAACTGACATAGGCTGCTGAGGAATCGAATCATAAAAAAATCTTATGGATAAGGTCGCTGGAATACAAAGCACCTAAGGACAGATGAACTGTATGAAACAACATGACATTTCAATCTGCTTTTCTTAGCTGTTCAACAACTAGAAAAAGATGTTTAATACCCCTTCTGGTTTGCATACTGGCTGGAGTCCTTTATTTAAATTCAAGTTGAGTGCAGAAGGAGCAAAATGAATTATTGCACATGGCTGTGAACCCGTTATATTTTTTTTTAAATTTGTCAATAAAAGAAGCAAGAACAACTAAATTGTAAACTCTTGTGTGGATGAGAGGATTAGGTCTTACTACAGAATTTCTACAGTTTTAACAATATATTTACAATTTAAATATCTTCTGCATTATTCTGTCATCCTATAATTTGAATGCATATTAATTTTTTATCTCAAACTATTGTGGTAGAGTTGCTGTGTCAGAGACATCAGTGGCAAGCCTGGAGTAACCCAGAGTGAACCCTGTGGTTCATGTTGTTCTCTAGTGCTCTTTCTTCACTAAGTGCTACCAGAATGGTGGAAATCTCAAAGGAAAAGGTTTTAATTTCCTTTCACTAGTTACTACTGATACCACTGTTAACCTTTGGTGTCAACCAAAGAAGTTCAGAAGTGCCATCTCTCAGTTGGAATTTACCAGCAAGATCCTTGTAGGAGGCTAGACATCCCAGCTCTGTGGCACATAGGCTTGCAGCCATACTGCTTCTCATGGGAATTAATGACCTCAGGCACTGAATTCTCAGGAACTCTTAACTTAGATACATTGCCACTTTTAACCAACTGATCAACACAAATGCACTAAAGAAAGGGATCAGTATTAAAGTAATGGAGTTGCTTCAAATTTGTACCAGCAGCAATGGGATCTACTAAGATCTGGGGATTCTGATGTGCATTTGGTGTGCACTGTACAGCTGAAATACGCTGTTCCTTTGTGCTGTAAGTACGCTGAATCACAGTCTTGTATATACTGACAACATGCACAGAGCTTCTGGGTCTGCCAGAGCAGAAACCACTTAAACACCTTTTCTTTAACTTCTCTTCCTTTGGGATTTTTTGCTCTTTCCTTTTGTTACAGAAAGTACTTAAATTATGACACGCTTGGCAACATTATTTCTAATGAAAGCATACAGAGAACAACAATTTCATAAACACAAAGAATGCGTATATACTTTGATAAAAGGCAAATTTTGGAGGAGAAAAGTAGTCTATAAAAGTAAAACCCCTGTGCAAGTAGGTAGTATCTTATGATCATATTGACTTTAGAAAGAAAAAAAGGAAAGAAATTATCAACTAGTCTGCTTAGTATGTATATAAAACTCTAATATGCACTTTCAGAACTGTAAAAGATGTAATGTACATTTTGAGCTATGTTCAAAGCGTTGTTCAGAGAAAATATCCTTTTCATATATGTCATGAAAACATACTGAGAGTTATAATTTCTTTCAATGTCATGAAAGTCTTGTTGAAAGTTTGTTTCACAGTATTGTAAAACCACTGTGGTTGTTCAGTAGCAGTGTGCACTTGAAAAGTAAGATATTTTTTGCAGCACCAGTGAACATTGGTCACATGAATAAGAAAAGTGAATGGTGGTTGAAGGATTAGGCTCCTTTTCTGGCACCCAGCTTTGCAAACTTTGGGATAAAACACGTTGGCTTTTCAGCCTTACTTAGATGAGCCATGCCATAAAGGCAAGTGAGTTTTAAGAGAGAGAAAAAGGCAGAAGGTTTTTCTGCAGACATTAAATAGCATACTACTTAAAATGTTATTTTTTCAGTTAATATTTTTAATAGAAGCTGCAAAGCTGAATAACACAACCCAGACTGAATCCAGTAAAGAAAGCAAATCGCTGAAAGTTGCACAGTACTTTTCTTCTAATAAATTTTCCAGCAAACACTGAAACTGAAAATTCTGACAGACATAAAGCTTTTGGTTTTATGTAAAGAATCAAGTGATCATTGTAGTGTATAGCAATAAAATCCCTGATACTCTGTTGATTTTGGAGGTATGTTTTATTTCCTATTCAGACAAAAGATACTAATCATCATGCCTGCTTATGATAAAACAGCAGTGAATATTTCAATCCTTAATAATATCTGCATTGTTTCATGTGTTCATTTGTGCTGCCTTAAATGCAATACAGCTAAAATGCAGAAAACAATGACTTAATCAGCATTTTCCAGAAACCCACACTTCTATGATAAAGGATTTTATAGCATTGTGCATGCTTTTTTTTGAGTTCTAATTGTTTCTGCAAACAGTTGCTGGTCCAAGTCTTTTTCTGAGGCTCATGAACATGAAGTTGAGCTCAGGGTTGCTGGAAAATACAGGTGATCCTCACAGCAGGGAAGAAGCTGAGCCTTCCCAGGCGTTTTGGCTAGTCAGAATATTCAGGGTCATTATTCAGGAAGGGGCTCACTGACCGAGAAACAGTTTTGAGACTGGTGAAGTCAAAGAGTGAGATTTGATAACCTGCCTTTCAGCAGCAGGGTAAGTGCCAGGTCTCTAAAACGTAGCAACAGCATTTTTGGTTTGTTTTTAACTTTTCCTTAGGATTTTTGTAAAAGGAAAATTGCTGATAGGGATCTGTTACATTTTAAAACCAAATTATATTGTTATGTGATGGAATAATAAGGGGAAAGAAAACAACTAAGTTGAAGTCCTTCCTCTGCCAATCTGATTTTGAATTTTGAGTGTCTTGCTATTTGAGAATGAAACCTGAACTTCAACTTTGGACGTATTACAGTGGTTTTCAGAGAGTCTAATTTAGTGATAAAATGTGTTTTCTTCTAGCTGCTAAAATTTCAACACAGGTCTGCCTCTATAGTATTATATAGAAATTGTAGTTAACATTTATATGTAGTTTAATAGGAATAGAAGAATAAGGAAAATTATGGAGAATACACTTATATGCCAAAAGAGAACAAAAAATAAGTGGGTAGGGTGAGACTGTATAATGGATAGGAAAGGAGTCTCAAACTGGTCGGAGAAATCTGTTTAGAGGGAGAGAAGTTGGATGGACGAAGTTCAGCAAATTTACAAATTGCCTGGGTCTGTGACAGTGTTTGTAGAAAAGAGGAGATGAAGGCTGAAGCCTGTTTCTTTGTGCTGTTCTCACTGTTCCTCAGGCTTAACTTGCTGCCATCCCTATCAGAGTTGTAAAGAATGTTCACCTTCAAAAGTCAGCCTTTGTTCACTGCATAAAGAGAATTAGGGTTTTTAGATTAAGACAGTTTCCCTATAAAGAGGAATCAAGTCAATAGTAAGACCCTGAGCTGTATTAAACTGATTTAAGTTTTTGATTTAACAAGAACATGATCAGTACAATTTAACAAGAACAATATCTATTAGTAGATATTTTTTGGGCTCTGTGGCAGCTTTATATTCAATGTATGTATAGTTGTACAGACTTGTGTCTAAGTGTAAAAGAACTTAAACAAAAAGGGTAAACTCAAATTAGCCATAAATGATAGTATGCATTTGCTAGTGCTATACAAAGGAATGAGACTTGGTTCCCTAAGTGTCCTGGAGGATCTGGGATTCATCATTTGCAGATTTCACAGTAATCCTTGATGGGACTTGACTCTGTGTGTAGGCCAGCCCAGAGAGGTGTCATACACAGCTGTGTAATTAAACACTGCTGCAGAGTACACTGGTGGGATTGTTTTTTACAAGAAGATAATCTACCTGCTGCCTACACACAGTGCTAATCTTTACAAGGAGAAGCAAAAATAGTTTCCTTCTCCTAACCATGGAAAGTCTTATTAGATGTCTAACCTTCTCAAGATGTAAAACAGAGGAGAGTGGCTTTTATGGCTAGAGTATGTGTGTGAGGAAAGCTAAAGTGGCATTTCTGCAAGTGGTCTAGCCTAGTAAAATTGATATAAGGCATGACATTTGAAAGGGGGGAAAAGCATCAGAGAAAACCTTAGCAAATGTTAATGATTAACAAAGGAATAAAAGTGTACAAATGCTTTATAAAGCAGAGTCATGTAAGATTTAAGGTGTAATTGATATCTTCTGACTTGAAATATACTAAAATAAGTATGAAATGAAATTTAAATAAGTGGCCCTTACCACTCATTTTCCTTCCACATTTCTCTCCCAAAGTGGATTTCATTTATAGTGGACCATAATACAGTAAAACAATTTTATAACATACTGTCTTATAAGCCTAGTCATGAATATTGCAGTTACTACAGTCCAAATACAAAGAAAACCTTTTCATTCTCTAGTGATAGAATTTTAACTGTTTCCCGTTGCCGAGAAATGTGCTTTTCAACAAGAAAGTCCCAAATATCACCCTGTCTACTGCAGCTTTGGAAGCCAGCCTAGAGCTCAGATCCCATAGAAAATTAATTCAACTATTGATTGGTATAAGCTGTTCCTGTTATAGTTCCATTGAGTAATCAAGAATTTAAAATTAAAAAGATAAATATGGCAAAACACATGAAGCCCAAGTGCATTTTTAAAGTTCTGATTGTGTTAATTCTTAGTAGAAGCTATCTACTTACAAGTTTTCTTATGCTTCTGTTAAATTTAGAGATATTTCTGAAAATAATTTTAATTTGATAGAGAGCTCCCAGGAATTTAATAAGGACATAAGGTAAATTTTCATATTAAATAGCTTTATTCTGTAATTCCTGGAAGGGGAAAAAAGTTCCAGGACTCCTTTTGCAACTTAAAAGCCATTGTTTTAGGTCTATACACATCTTCTGTATATGGAGCATGGAATGTTCCAGCCTAGACTTAATGAAACCATGCATGAGAGGAAAAATGAGAGAGGGCATGAAAAGGGGTGAGAGGAGTACTTGGATTCTTGTGGATGTCTCATCTTTAGGCCCTACTGTCCTCTAATCCAACAATTTCACTGCTGGCTTTTTCTGAAGTGCTTTCCTTATGCACTGTAAGCTATGGCACAGTTCACCAGCTATGGGAGAACCCAGTACAGGACTCTGCAACTTAAATGACTTTGAATTCATTGATGTGTTAAAAATAAATTGTGGTTAATGACAGATATAGCCTTTTCACTGAAAAGGCTTTGTGCAGAAATGTCATTTGCTGTGGCTGCCTGCAATTTCATAAAGATAAAACCACATTTTTTAAATGAAGGGAGGAAAATATTTTTTTTCTGTTTCATTCCTAAAGGACACAGTGATGGTGACTTTAGCCATTACACTTCTTGAGGGCCATGCCAATCTTTCCTTTCTCTCCTCATCATGATAACCATTTGAGTGTCAGAGAGCATATTTAATGCCTTGAATGTAATTTACACCTGATACAAAGGTGTAGTTGTCCGATCACATCTTAGATGCATTTTAACTAAATAGCCTTTACAGCTGAGATTTCTGTCTTTGTCATAAGCAATCCTTTCCTTTGTCCTCTTTTATTTAAAGATTTTCCAGAACATTTATAATTCATTGATATTTTGATGACACAGTTGTTCACCTGCTGGCAATGGTAGCCCTGTAATTTGAAAGCACTGCAGATCTGATTATACTGTTAGTCATGAGATAATACCAAATTCATATCTTGTAACACACCTGCAAAATCAGTGGGTGAAAAAATTTGATTAAGGTCAAAAAAGATGACTGACTAAGGTGTAACACCCTACCAAAATCAGTTTTAATGGTGGAGAGTAGTAACTTCCAATGTTATATTTTAGTGCAAAGATGATTTATTAGCCAGCATCCACCAGCATCTAGCAGCATGATTGGCAGGTGAGAGAAGGGTGCTAAATGCTTCAGTAATAAAGAATATAAAAGCCTTTGGTATTTTAAGACTCTGCATTTGCTTTGCTTTTATTACTTGTATCTCTACAAATCACTCTTGGTAAGAGACTTTGTCGAATATAGGATTTAGTTTTCTATACCAACATAAATGAGTGAGTTTATGTCAGATCAGTTTTTCATGTGGGTAAAGGACTAAATTGAGACCACTGACAAAATTTCAGTGTGATGCAAGTCATGTTGTGCTAGAATTTGTTTTAGTTCTTAAAAGATGTCTGAATTTTTTTTTTAGTTACCAGAAGAGTTCTATGTGTAATATTGCAGTTGATTGACAGCAATGATATTTTTCAGACTACCATAATTTTGGTTATGTCAGAAGACAACACACAAGTGAAATAGTTCATGGAATAAAAACATCCTGCATAAAATGGAATGATTGTTAGACTGGCTTAAAACCATGGCTTTGAATAAACTGTAAACTAACTAGTTTATTTTCCATTCTACATCTGCAGTGAGTTAAATGTATTCTGAGTAGATATCGGAAAGGTGTGTTTTTCTCTGTTAGGCACATTAAATTTTATATTTTTACTGTAATTTGTTTCTTTCAGCCTGTGGAGAAACACTGCAGGAATCTACAGGCAACTTTTCTTCTCCTGGATTTCCAAATGGTTATCCTTCCTACACACACTGCATATGGAGAATCTCTGTGACCCCGGGAGAGAAGGTATTTTAATGCTCCTTTAGCTAGGCACAGATACTTTTTTCAAAGTAAAATGTTGTGATTATTTAGCTTTTTGTTTAAGTTTAAAAGATGCATGTTAATTGAAAATAATGGTGTGCCATAAAAAATGGGACCATGGAGTATGTACGATTGACTTTGATCTCTGGCATTAGAACCACATCATCAATTCAATGGGTGTCCTTGTGAAATAAAGGCATGATTTCAATCTGCTGTATGTTTGCACCATGAACTCCCTTTAAAACTGGCTCCCAGTTCAACTTATGGTTCAATATTAAAGTAGAAGAGGTGATTCAGGCTCCTGAATTGTCCATTTTCCAGCATGGGCTCGGGCAATGTGACTGAGCTGTTTGGGGCTGATGGGCTGTAACTAAGGAAGTTTTTAGTGTGTTCAATAAGATGTTTCTAAAATGAAACTGTAATAACATGAGTAAAGCAAGTGTCATTGTGGGTGTTCCCTGGAACTGGTTCTAGTGCATATAGTTTTAGTTTCTGGGGATCAATTTTATGGGAAAAAGAGTGGGGAAAAAAAATGGGCTTGTTGAGAGCAGTTTGGAGAGAGAAGTGAGCCATCCTAGTGAAAGCAAAACCTGTCCTTCTTGTGTACATTTTGAAAATGTGCTAGATAAATCTTATTTTAAATAATGGCTCAAATTTCAGGCTAAATAAGGATAGAGGGAGTGATAAAAAGCTTCAGCTGAGACAAAATATGCAGGAAAAAGGATGTAAGTTTCCTTACATGGAGCAGTGGCTAATATCAAGCAGTCAAGTACTAAAGACTAAAATACAAAATCCAAAGACTGAAATACAGAATCTAATAGATTCAGTACTGGCAACTTCAAATAGGAAGACCCAGCACTTGCCCCCAGATATTTCAGTCATTTGTCTCAGAAGTCTCCCACTATGTATGAATTGGACATTTTTTTCTCCTGATTGTATTACTTTGTTCCATGTTTTTTTCAGGTCAGAGTCCTGGTAGATGCCAAGAATATATAGTCATCTGTAGATGTTCTAATAGATTCTGAGGAGCTGTAAGGGCATTTGCTACTGTGGGGATGAAAGCGAAGTCATTGGGAGAGTGTTTGCCCTCCTCTGGGCAAAAGCCAGAGACAGGAGGAAAAATAAACATTCTCTGCTGGGATAAAAAGGGTGCCCCAGCAGTTTGTCACAGAGAAAAAATGAAGAGATGAATAAGAGAATGTTTGTGCAAAGGATGAAAATTATTCTAGATAGTAAATTTATGTCCCCATTATTTGCGTTTTGTTTTAGACATTACTGTGATAACAACAAAAAATGGCTTAGGTTTTTTTTCCACCACTCCATTAAAAAAATTTCAAAAAGTATGATCATCTACAATTATTTGCTCTTGAAAAAAATACTAATGTGTGAGTTAATGTTGATGTTTAAGCATTTATAGCATATTCCAACTTTGTGTAAGCCTACCTATAGACACCAGTGTAATATTAATATGTTTGTAGTATAATAAAAAAAAATAGACTTGATTTTGTAACCACCACTGAAGCCGTATTATACTGGACAAAATCTTAATGGGGGAAAGCCCCTGTGTTGAAGTCAGCAACGTGAGAGGACTGGCTCCTTTTCCAATTTGCCTGCTGCCCCAAATGGGGAAAAGAATAAGCAGAATTTTCTAGTTGAAATTTTACATGACAAGTCATGTCCATAGGGCACTGTTGTTACCTCCAACACTCTAGTCTCCATATAGTTCAGCAAGAATAAAGTAAATTATATTTGTGCTAGTGTCAAAACATCTGTTTTGTCTATGCCATTCCCATAGGATACTGGCTACCTTGAGATAAAGAACCCTATTTACATCCATGAGGTCTAAATCATAGTTAATGCATATATCATGATACCTTGGACAAGCATTACTCTTGATCCCAATTTTTCTCAGTAAAAGCTGATAGAGCATTCATATAATGAAGGGAAAAGGAAAATATATTCAATTTTTTGTTCCTTTGCTCCTTTGGCCTTGATAAATTTCAGGAATATTGTGTGGAGATTCGAGTATGTGTAAGTGCATCATGTCATGTTCTGAAGGGTCAGTGAGCACTTCAGTCATCTAAAAATAAACTGGAAAGGCTTTGCCTAGCTCTTTTCTATTTATTTATTGAGATTTAGCATTCTGCTGTACGGGCATAGTTTGGACAACTTCTATCCATGCCTCTTTCTGCTAGTGAGGACTCTTCTGGTCTTTGACGCCCAGAAATTTAATGAAGGCTGGGACTGCAGTGGCATGCACTAGTTGTAGAATTCTCTTTATTCACAAGGCACCAAGCCACTGCCAAGCCAGTGTAAAATATGTGTGTTCCTATTAGTAAAACAAGGTAATCCATTCACCTTTTACTTTTGAGACTTAAGACTACATGGTAAACTGTAGCTGTAAAAGCTGTACTCAGTATATCTATACACAGAAGTCCCGGAGGGAGGATGGTGTTATTAATGCTGTATACCCCCAACCAGGGTGAATCCTGCCTTCTGGTGTGTAGAAATTTTATTGGCACAGAGAAAGTTGCAACTGTGCCAGTGTTTTATTTGAATCTGCCTTTTTGAATAGGTTACACTACTTTTCAATTGTCCTTAATGTTTTGCATGGAAGATAAAATAGGCCATAAAAATCCTTGATTGATATGGGTTAAAAATGCCGCCTGCAGAAACCTTGGCTCGTATTTCTGGTATTTGTTGTATATTTTGTGCTTTCTTATCTCAGGCAGTAGGAGGTATGATATATTCTCTTGGAAGCTGCAGTAGCACAATCGAATCTGCTGTGTAATCAATAATTCTTTAATTGTGCTGACAAATACCCATTGGTTGTTTTTCCTGGGAAGCCTCTCAGCCGTCCTGTCCCCTTGAACAAGCTCTGCCTTGTCTGTAGCTCTATTTAATACTTTGCAGAATAGCAAATCAGAATCTTAAATATATTTAAACTTGTTTGGTTCATGACCAGAAATCATGCTGTGGCAGACTGGGGGTTCTGCCTATGTACAGATAATGAATTCTGGTCAATGTTAAGAAATTGATGTATCATCAAATACCTTGGCATGTCAGAGTGAGAAAAGGCTGTGAAGGTTATTTCATGTAGTTTCAAAAGCAGGGGCCATTGAAGAAGCTCATTAAATTTTAACCATTTCCATTTAGACAGCAGCACTTTGAGACATTGACATGATCACAGCTAAGTGAAACTATCAATTTCCCAACTCTATTCTGGCAACTAAGGCTTGGAAAAAGGTGAATTTCCAAACAAAGAACAGAGGAGAAATCTGATGTTTCAGCTGTGTCATGGAAAAAGGAAAACTTGTGGCTAGACTGGTGAGAGACCTCCAGGCTCCAAGGAGCTGAAGCAATGAAGGACGTATAGGTTGTGGCTTCTGTAGCTTGCTTCCAGCAGAGCCAGCTGGGTTAGTTTTAGCAGCTGTCTGCATCTCATCAGGGCAAAGAAAAAGGGCTCCCCCTTGTGAACCCCTCTGACTGCACAGATGAGGGGTAAAGTTGGCGTGGCTGGAAAAGGACGAGGCTGATGAGGGCAGCAGGCTTTTCAAGCAGTATGGCTAAATACAAACAGAGATGCCTACTTACCTTTTGAGGAAAAAAAAAAGAAGATAGGAGTTTAGAGGGAATCTGCATTGCAAAGTGGATGATTTGAGGAGAACAAAAGTTTTCTGGTTGGTATGGTCTCTCTATTTGAAGGAAGAGTTGAAGGAGAAAAATTCTGCCAAGGACAGAGAATTGCTGTGTGAATGAGAGGATTATCTCTCTGCCATCCTCTGAAGTAGATTGTAACAGGATTTGGAAATGTATTAAAAAACTGAAGTAGCATAAAGCGTGTGAATGTTTTTACTTTCAGCCAGCTCTTCATATTTCTCATGGTAAATAGGTGTTTTTGGAATTCTGGTAATATTTGTGCATTTATTTCTTCAGTACATTTTCCTGAAGGACTGCCCTAGTAGTAAAGGCAAAATGTCTATGAAAGGGTGCATGAAACAGAGAAGTTTGAGATGGAACTAAACCATCTCATCTGACTGTCTGTGTTCATTTTTCCAGTTATGGTGTTAAAATTTTTTCCGTTCATCTGGACTAAGGGTAAATTCCTCTGCTTTCAACTGATACTCACAGGTATCAGCTCCATAGGCTGCCATGGAGATGTAGGTTGAGGTACCTGCTACTGTGCAGCAATTCGTGTTTGTTTTATAATGGCAGGTTTCAATTGCGAGTTTCTAGTGTCAAAGCTGAGATAATACTAATTCTGTGCTCAAATGTGAATAGAGGAGAATTTCAGTTGTTTGAAATATTTATGTACACTGAGGAACTGATTCTGAAGAAGATGAATTGTTTTTCCAAATACACCTAAATCGAATAACAAGGTATTAGTTGGAAATTATTTTATAATACAAAATACAAATAACTTTTAATCTGCTTATTTTAATTTATCCCTGTAATTGGAGGAAATGATGCTAAGACTGTCCCAGTCAGTCAGGGTTTAAACTATTGTGTCAACGTGTGATCAGGACAAATCCTATTCCTGTGTTAAAAGTGTAAGTTTATGGCAGTTTAGGATTAATATTTCTAAAACAGGGATAATGTAATTTAATATAAAGGTAGTTCTTGTAGTAAGTATTGAAAATATGCTTGTTTACAGATATTCTCAATAGAACTTGGAATCCAAGTTCAAAACTTCCAGAAATGTGCAGAACTCAGATTTCTGTATCAAAAGCTTTATTATAGTTTCATTAAGAATCATTAAGGGACAGTATACCGTTTCTTATTAGTGCCTGCTTTCAGAATTACTGTCCAACATTGTCAACATTTATGTCTGAAAGTAAAATATCATGTCAAAACAGTAGTAGGAGAAGCACAAACCAAAATAAAACTATGATCTGTAAATTTTTTATTTGCAGCTGATTATAGTTAGTGAAGGTTATAGTCAAAATGTAATGGAAGAGGAATTGGCAGTAGAATTATCAAGTAACATACTTAAAATTATATTACTCTAGTATTTTACCTAATTAGCATTCTCAAATTTTTATTTCTCAGTAAAAAACTCTCTGTGAGCAATTAAATGTGAGTAGTTTGTCTTGAATCTGTTCAAATATATAAGATTAAATAAAATAAACTTTTCACGTTCCCAAGAAACTTTTACGTAGTCAAAGAAATAATTGAGGAGAGGATAATTAAATGTCTAAATAGTTGGAATCCCATTACAGGTGACCACTCTGGCTTCAGTTCTTCAGAATGTTGTTGAGATTGTTTTTCTCTTATTTACCACACACAATTTATTTAGGCCTTCTCATCTGATTGCAGATCGTTTTAAACTTTACCACCATGGACCTTTACAAGAGCAGTCTCTGTTGGTACGACTATATTGAAGTAAGAGATGGCTACTGGAGAAAATCCCCTCTGCTTGGTATGCTACTGTTAAATGCTGCCCCGTCCACTGTACCACACTCGTTGGGCTCAGTGGACCTGCTGCTGAACCCACAACAAACTCCTTGGGTTTTAGGTGTCTAGAATGTATCTAAACTTGGGGATGGGGAAAAAACCCTCTAAATGGCCTTTCCTTCAAGCCTCAAGCCTTCCTTTCGCTGCAGCTTGCCATTATTCAGCTGCAAGTGTGGAAGATGCCAACTACAAAATATGCAAGATTTTGCTTTGCTTATGGATATTGAATTATGAAGCTGCCATAGTTTTTTTCAGAGAAATAGGGAAGTACTTTACAGACAAATCTGTAGAGCACGTGATGGGAAATGTATAGGTCATGTGATGAGAGCATGCACCTGCTGTGGAGTTGTTCTTATGAGATCTGTGCCTGCACCTTTAAGATTATGAGCAGAATGCTTCTATTTGTTCTTTGTGTCCTCCCCTGCTCTAGCAGAGAAGAGGCATTCAAAGCAATAATTAATTAAGTTTGAGTTGCAACTGAAATGTAAAAGCTACGGTCATCCTATTTTAATTCAGAAGGTTGGTGGGAAGATTTCACCTCCCACAATGCTAGTGCCCAGATAAGAGGACAGCTCTCTAACAGGAATGTCTATTTTCTTGGCCTTGAACAGAAAATAAAGAAGAACCAGTTAAGACCAGACAGTAATTATCCTCTTCTCCTGTTCCCTATCAACTAGAAAAACAGAGATTTTACCTACCTAGGCAGAATTTAAGAGGGTAATGTAGAATAGTTCATTTAGATGTTACTTTTTAAATCTCTTTGGCCCTTAGGCACAATCAGTTGTATTACTGTGATGTGCCTTTGTTCCTTCCTAAGGTTCGTACTCACTTTCCCCTTCCAAAATGCATGTGTTTGTATGTATATAAACAATCTCTAACAATATTTTTTTTTCATTAGTTCCCCTAAGGGTTTGTGCTTAGACCTGTGAGCCTGACTGCAATAAAAGTTCTGAAAGCTTTTAATAAAATCTTTGTGTGTTAGGTCCTGATCTGCAAAAACACATGTGCTTAACCGTAAGCGTATGAATAGTTCCGCTGAGTTGGTTCTGCTACTTCTGCTCATAATGTTAAACACTTGTATAAATGTTTGCAGCATTTGGCTTCAGAGGCGGCAGAAAATGCAGTTACTGGTTGCATGTTTTTAGGCAGGTTTTGTGGTGACAAACTGCCAGAAGTCCTCGCATCCACCGACAGCAGGATGTGGATTGAGTTCCGCAGCAGCAGCAACTGGGTTGGGAAAGGTTTTGCAGCAGTTTATGAAGGTAAGCCTCTTATGGCATTAAGAATAAATTGATTATGGAAGAAAAATATTAACCTTTGGATATTAATCATCCCCCACCAAAACTAACATATGAAATTAGTATTTTAGCACTAAGAGACAGTAGGTGCTAAATTACTAGGCAGGGCATTTTGAAACTCCTCCTGGGATCGGATTTCAGCTGAGCAATTTTTCAGGGAAATCACTGATAATAATAATAAACATTTTTTATCGGTCTTTAATTTACTAAATATGCATGTTCTTGTGCTTAGTGTTTGCAAAGATTTCTGTGCATACTTTCTGTTTATCTTTCAGAAAAATCTGTCTTATATTTTCCATATACTCTGGGAACAATTAACAAAGGCACTCATGCACATTGGGTATATTAGCAAGTCAACATTCACCTGTTTAAAATAGAACCTGTACTTTTCATGAAAATATTTTTTTGTTTATATTAGCTGTTTCTTCAAACTGAGTTCAAGCTTGAAGTGATAAACTGTAGGCTAAAATGCATAGATCATTATAAAATATGAGATTTTGCTTTCATTTGTCTCTTTCTAAAGGCTAGTAAATATAAATGAAGAATGTTTATTAAGTATATTTCAAGGGTGAACAAAAATGTAATTATTTTTCCCTTTTAAATATATTCTGTAAAATGTATAGATTCAGATTATCCATGATTACAAATTCATCCTCAACACTGTAGACATGTTTAGAGCTATTAGAAACGCTAAGTTATATTTGCTAACTAAAGCACATATAATGGTTTAAATCGATTGTGTTTTCAATAATTTATCCTTGATAGATTTAAGTATTTTCCTGAACAATTTTATTTTTAGTTTTGAAAATGGGAGCATATAATGTCAGTTTGGGCATGGGGAAATTACAGAAAATGTCATTATTCACAGTAAAATGTTATGCTTTTATCAGCTATTTGTGGAGGCGAAATCCACAAAAATGAAGGCCAGATCCAGTCTCCCAATTATCCTGATGACTACAGACCAATGAAGGAATGTGTGTGGAAAATAACAGTGTCAGAAAACTACAATGTAGGATTAACCTTTCAAGCATTTGAGGTAAAGCCTTTTAACTAATCTCAGACAAGCATTGAGTGACTAAGTGAAATTAAGGGAGTATTTATTAAACCTGTGAATGAATTTAAGAATTGTCTATGAAAAATTAACTCCAGAATGCATGAAAGTTTCTCTTCCCCAGAAATTTTCAAAATTAAAGGGTTTTTATGTTATCTCTGATATATGAGTTAGAATGTTTAAATTACTGAAGGTAGTCACATTTTACCAAGTGCATCAACCAGCTCAGCAAGGATATGTCAATATTCTCTTAAATAACCAGGACTTTTTATATTTGCTAAATCTTATTGTCAAAAAAGAATACGTGGCTGGAGAAAAAAACAGTGTTCTTTGGCTTCTGCTTTGAAAAGGAAAAAATCCCTAAAACTAATATTCAGACCACAAACCTATATTTAGTGAGGAAAGAAAAATGATGTAGTGAGTCATCATACATATGTCCATGTGTCCATCATGCTGTGTATAACATTGCTAAAAAGTGGTAAACTATTACATAAAAAAGAAAAAGAATTATTTCATATGTCTGTTTTATTCCTACACAATACACCAACTTGAACTTTGTGGATAAATTTAGCAGCATACTTTGAGTTGATTTGTTTTATTTGAATATGCCTCGGCAGTAAGGGCCTGAAGAATGCTTTATAAAAATCTTTTTGGCTTTATGTTGTGCACAGCTATAAATACAGGTACAGTAAACATAGCTATAATTTCCAACCTGATGCTTTAGTCTTGCAGACAGACTCCAGGGTTATGGTACATTTTTGCTATGACTGGTAGAAAGATTTGAGTGTGAGGCAATGAGGGATTGGGACTTAATCAGAAATTATGAAAGTATAGAAGTTTTAATAATTTCACAGATTCTACTTAATTTTCCTTTTTTTTTTTCTTAAATCTTGAATTCATGTCAGTTCTAGAGCAGAGAAGATCAGCTTCCCCTGATCTTCTCGGTCTGCATGACCTGGCTCAAGATTACTTAACATAGTATGTTAGTCTATTTAAGCCCTGTTGAAAATGAACATTTTGAGTACCTTTTATATAATTTACTGACTAGATGTGGAGCTTTTCTAGTCTGCCATTGGTGCTCAGCATTTTTTAATGTGATGACAAGGGCAATGGCTCTGTTCCTCTGCAAGAGAGACTCACTGCAATATTTGGTCTGGATGCAGCTGATCAGCAATGGTCTCCATGTGCGATGCATTGTCCCTTGAACTGACCTCAATATCACCGCTGGGAGGATCAAACTTACAGCTCTCCCTATCTTTCAGGACCTTTTTCTAATCACCAAGTTAGGGACTATTTACAAGTGTGAAGATGGCATGCTTAAGACTCACCATACAGGAAAAAACTAGAAGCAAAGGACCAGCAAACAACAGAACACTTTAATAGTCAAGTGATTAAGGCCTTAGGAAGAAATGTCCAGTTTTTCCTCCAGACTGTTAAGTATTATGGCACTCTCTAGAGGTGAAACATGTGGACTAACACCTCATAAGAAGAAAGAGGAAATTGAGCAGAAATATAGTCATGGGACAGTCTCAAGCTGGGGCTTATACTTCATGTGTTTTGAAAAGAAAAAAATAAAAATTTCCAACAGTAGGGACTTGAAATACTTTTCCAGGGAGAGTCTGAGCTGTAATTCCAGAGTGGCAAGGTGCCCTTGAACACCAAATGAGGCGCCCCAGGCAGGCACAAGACTGTTATATATGTCTTTGTGGCACCTCTTACTGGCTCATCCACTGGGCTCCCTGCTGAGGATGGGAGTTGCTTTGGGAGGTGCCCTGGTGTGCCTGGATATTCACCACTGGGTCTGATTTCCATTTCTGCTCCCAGCTCTTGAAGGTAGGTGTTCTGGTTTTTCATACTGAGTCCCTCTCTGGACTGAATCCTTGGTGCACTGCCGAGTAAAACAAAAGTTGTTTAAAAATCACAGTTCTTGGTGGCAGCTGAGATAGAAAAAAGTAAATGTCAGGCCAGAGAGTTATTGCAGTGTGTTTGTGAGAAAATTACTTCTCTGCCTTCTGAAAGGTACAGTTAAGTAAGAGGAATTCTCATTATCCCTATGTAATACTAGAAAAAAAAATAACTGTATAAATAACCTTCCTTCTGAAATGAAAGCACTAGGGAAACTGAGAATTTCAAACTGTATCAATGAGTCATCTTGTTTTGCCTGCTGTGGGCAACACATTTTCCGCTGAGTACAGGATTACACTTTCTTATTTGGCTGCTATAATTTCCACTGTCTGTGTGAGAGTAGAGATGTTGGGACTGGGAACTCCATCTTTTTCATTGTTACAGTCAATGAAATTGACTTGATAATTTTGTCCTTTGAGGATTAGCAGGCTTTTTTTTTGTTAGTTTGCTTTTTTATTTAATAACTTTTTTTTGGCACACCAGCTAACACAGTCCAGAGGGTTTGTAGAGCAGATGCATATTAATCTTCCTCATTTGAGTCACCTTGTTAAACTCTGTGCAGATAGTGGTAATTTAAAATATTTTATATAAATCAGGGAATAAAATTTATCTGATCTTCTGATTTCACTAGGCATATATGGCACCTTTTATGACTGAAGTCTACGACCTGAGGCAGATATGTTTACCTCTATTGCAGTCTGACTTTATGAACAAAAAAATTAACGACAAAAAAATAATGTAAAGATCTTTTCTGCAATAGAATTGCTCCCAGATTTGCCCTTCATATCATTTTTTCCTCTGATTTTTTGTTGTTGTTCAGTTTTAGGGGTTTTTTTTTGTTCGTTTGTTTTATTTTTTATTTTTTATCTTCATTTTTTCCTGTTAGCGGAGTGCTATAAGACAAAAGTACTCTGGATGTCTATTTGTTTGTTTTTATGTGGGTTTTTGTTTGGTTTTTTTGGTTTAGCTGATTTTGTTTCTGTTTTTCTAAACCTGAAGCTACTTATGAGGTTGTTTTTTGAGAAGGAAGGGTTTTTGAATGTGTCTGGCTTGCCATTTCTCTGGCAGATTTCATAGTGTTTTCCTGCTCTTATGTGCCTGCTTTAGTAATTTTTCTGTCATTTTCTCAACTTAGTTCTCTGATGCCATTCAAACTCGAGGTTTCCTCCAAGGCCTTCATGAGCCAAGGATATCTTTCAGTTTCCTATAGGAAATGCATTTTTCTGTAAAAAATTTTTAGCTATGATTTTTTTTTAAATTTGATAACATTCCATATATTTCTTCTCATCAATATGTTATATCATGTGAATATCTTGTGATATTTATGGGATCAGTCCAGTTACAACCAAACTCACCAGGGGTCCTTTCATTAACTGGAAGAGATTTTCCTCAAGGAACAAATAGGAAGTAGGAAGAACAAGAAAGACAGAAAATATAGGAGGAAGCAGGAGGAATAAGAGACTATTGCAAGTGTGATAGACCTTTGAATAGTAGTGTTCCCAGATGATAGTACCACATAATCTTAAAACCTGAGGTAAGGATAAAACCCTCATATTTTATAATGTTTTCTTGCATTGATTACCAAATGTCAGTTATTTCTCAAAACCACCATACTTACCAGTTAGGTTATATATAGGTGTAACACTTTAAAACCTTAATATTGATAATACTGACATCACTTGCACTAGTAGTAAGCTAAATATGAATTAATATGGTAGAACAGCCACCTTTCAAATGGATTTTTTTGAAACTCAATAGCACTTTGCAAGTTGGTTAGTTCTTATAGTCTTAGGAAGTTTAGAAACTTACTCCTATACAAAATGCATTTTTAGCTGTTCTCTTCTGCCTAGAATAAAGTGATCCTCAGAAAAGAAATTACTAATTCACCTCGTTGGAAATTTGGCTCCTGTAACTCAGAGCTACACTGGGCTGTTGGATAATCATAATTTCCATATTGCCCATTAAAAATGGAAACATGGAAAAAACTGATGTTAATTAAATGTCTTGAGTACTGAAATGACCACAGATGTGTGGGGGAAATGCATAATTCCTTCATTGATATTAGTGAGCTTTGGACCAGTTCACTTCTTGATTTTTACTGAGGTAACAAGGCAGACTTTATTTCAAATTGGAATATGATGTAATGGATTTATTGTTTAGATTAATGAAAATTTGGAATTGGTGTCAAAAACTTACCAGTGCTCATGTACTGTATTAATTGCATACAATTGCCACTAAAATCAGCAATAGGTGTTTGCATCGCAAATCTTCCTGGTTTTCCTCATTCATTCCCAAACTCTCTCCCAAAGCAATTCCTGAGCAAAAATATAGGAAATTACAGTAAATGGCAATATGGTTTGTGACACAGGGGTGGGTGGGAGAAAATTATGCATGTAAATGTCTGAAGAATTGGAAAGTTGGAAAGAAGGCAGAGAAATGTTGTTTGTAAGTGCCTTATTTTGATGCCACTAAAATGGCATAAAATCAAACCATTCCTTCCCCCCAATTTTCCCTCTTACATAAGAAATCTTACTGTGCTAAGTGAAAGCTCCTTAGTCTGTGGTGATTCCTGAGCTTCATGTTGGCCATGATGCACAAACAGAGCAGAGAACCAGTGGATACTTCTACTTACTGTGAAGCTTAGGTGCAAGAAAAACTCTCTGGAGATCAAATGTAGATTTTTATGGGCTTAGTTTAGACTTCTTTATTGATTTAACAGAATGTGGATATGCTGAATTAGATTTGGGGCTTTCTCCAGCCCTTCTACCTGACTTGTGATCCTGTCACCCTTCCCATCCCCTCCATGCCTAAATTTGACTCTCCCAATTCAGCCAGTTCATAGAAAAAGAGTGTTCTTATATGAATTATTTTTGAGTGCTTGGATCTAGTTAATTTTTTTATAAATAAGATTAAGTGATGTGAAGTATTCCAGCAGTAAAATGACCCAGCTCAAGAGGGTTTTTAGTTCTGTTGAGAAAGACACACTCTCAATAAAGACCAGTATTGTAAATTATCTAGCTTCTGGACAAGGTCATTTTTGGGCTGCTACTGCTTTCCTTTCTGGTGCAATTCCCATTCTGATTGACTCTGCAAATACTATTATGTAAAGAGCACAAGGCTTACTACTCAAGTACTACTACATGCCCACTCACATATTAGTCTGTGTTTGAATGTCATCCAGCAGAAAGTTTAAATGGAAAGGGAAATTTTCAGTTCTGGTTTCAGTATGTTTCTCCATCAGTGCTGCGAAGATTCACTCATTGACTCAGAAAATCCAAAGAGGACACCTGAAATAAAAAATTGTGCAAGAGAAACTAGACACATTGGCCACAGAAAAATGTGTTTCTTTTTGTCCTCTGTTATGTTGACTACTTAGGAGCTGATCATTTTAGATGGGTGTTTGGATATAATTCTTCAGATGCATCAAATTCCTTACGCACTGCAATTTTTTACCTTTATCCTGCAACATCAGTGAACAGTGACAAATGCAAAATTTTGCTCTGTCTGGAGGATAAAGGGAGATATGAAAATCTTTCCATATTAATGAAAATTGAACTTTTTAATATTCGTAAAACGGTGAATATTTCTGACCTGTTTAGTTGCTGAGCCATTAATCTTCTTTAGTTGAGTGTACATGAGAAAAGAGGACTGTACTTGAGATGAGAGTAGAAGTTTAACAGAACACAGGGAAGCTTAGAGGTGAGCATGTCTTTTTTAGTTACTTTTTTTCCCAGTTCGACTGTTGTGTCCTTAGTAACATTTAAATTTTTTTTGTGCAGAAAACAAGTATAGTTAAAGTTCGTTCAGTGATGCTCATTCATCTTCCTGCTGCTTGAACCCTAAACAGAGACCTTAACCTTAACTTTGAAAAATTTAAATTCTGTTTATTATCTGTCCGATATTTGGTATTTATGGTCAAGCTCAGGTAGGTAATTTTGAAAATTATGTTTTACAGATTGAAAGACATGACAACTGTGCATATGACTACTTGGAAATCCGAGATGGAACAAATGAGAACAGTCCTTTGATTGGTCACTTTTGTGGCTATGACAAGCCAGAAGATATTAGATCTACCTCTAATACCCTGTGGATGAAGTTTGTTTCTGATGGAACTGTTAACAAAGCAGGCTTTGCAGCTAACTTTTTTAAAGGTAAGTGTTAAAACATATTTTGGGAGTTGTGAACATCTTATCACTTCTTCTTGGACTAGAAAAATTATGAAAGGATGTTAAAAATATTTCTCAATCTTTTTTTACTAATAGACTGTATTGTCTCTAGAATAATTTTTCGTGGGCATACAATTTATTCAAAACAAAATAATAGAGGTATTTGAATCTCCTAGTAAAATGTGTCCAAAGAATGAAGGAACATATTCAGCACAACTTTCTACTGTCTTTTGGGTTCAGTTAATCAACTTGGTTCTGAAACATATCTAATTTTGTTAAAAAGTGGCACTTTTTTTACATTGTATTATCACATATAAAGTTAAACAATATAACTGTAAATGGCTTTTTTTCCTCTTTAAGGTTTTTTCTTTTCTTTGTCTAAATCTTGTCAGTTTTCCTCTAATCTTTTTTTCTGGATTGGTCTGCTTTATCAATTTATTACTCTCTGCAAGCGGGGAAAAAACAAAAAAACCATCAGAAATCATATTGAGCAATATCCTCAGTCTTCCTTCAGTTATGGGTGTTTTTTGGGGAGAGGAGGGTGTCATACAACTGCAGCTATGCCTGAAGCATTTGATGCATGGAAAGTTTGTAATTTGCACACAAGTGCTGCTGGTGGCACAGTTAAAGCCACTGGCAGTGGTGTGGCCATGGTGACACCTGAAATACAGGTCATGCCACCAGGAGAACCTTTTTGCTCTTTTGAAAAGACACCATGGCTTTTCTAATCCTAACTGGTAGTTTTCATTGTAGACAATTATAACTTTGAAGGCTATAGTTATGAGAGTAGGAGGCCTGATTTTTTTCCTGAGAAATTACTTGTCCTGGTGTAAGAAAACAAAACAATATTCCAGCATCTGAGGAATATTTCAGTAATGAATCTCATGGGTATATTTCAGAGCTAGTACAGAGAACACACAATTCTCTTCCCTCCCCCAGCCCTGATTCATCTTGTTCCTTTTAATATCAGTAGAATAAAAACCTAGGATTTGAGGATTCTGTTAATCTGTTTTTGAGTATGAATTCAGGATAATGTACAGATTGATTCTGAGGGAGATAAAGTGCCCTTCAAGTGACCCCACTGTGGATTTTCAATCTTTCATTCAATACTTTGTAGAATCTTTAGATTATGGCTGCCTGAATTACTGTATGCTGCACACAAAGCGAATATAAATTAGTTCTGCAGCTGTCAGTAGATATTGTTTAAAAAAACCCCAAAAAGACCCCACAAAGGACAAATTTTTATTTTCTCTGTTGCAGGTCTCCTTAGCATTTGAAAATCCTCTAGTCAGCAACCACAGTGGTTTATGTAGTGCATCTTATAATGGCATGCATACAGCTTTCTGGGTTAATATTGATCCAGCAGTTACAGCTGAGGAAGGTAATTATTTAACACATTTTTGCATTCTTCCCTGTCTTGGCAGAGGAAGATGAATGTGCCAAACCTGACAATGGTGGCTGTGAGCAGCGCTGTGTAAATACCCTGGGCAGTTACCAGTGCGCCTGCGATCCTGGCTACGAACTCGGTCCTGACAAGAAGAGTTGTGAAGGTACAGTGTGTTGCTGTCTCCTGGGCCCTCAAAGCTGTCAGGGTGCCATTGCCTGAATGAAATGCTATACATTTCTTAGCCTCTGTCTGAGCAGCATGAGAGCCATGGAACCCAACCCAGAAAACCAGAAGTTTTTTTTTAGTAGTGATGCCAGAGCCATGCTCATCCTATGTCTGTCAGCAATTTCATTTTGCAGATTTTTCTGTTAGTCAGTCAGGAATGGTGCAGAGTAGGACTTCATACCACTTATTACACTAGTCATACTCACTAAAGCAAAGTCTCACAAGGGGACAAATTCCAGCAGAATCAGTGTGTTTAATGATCCCCCTGACCACCTCTGACTGGGATGTGCCTGGGAAGCTGGCAGGTCTAGAAGAGCAAGGTCCTTTATTTTAGCTCAAAACTCAGAGGAATCCTCCCCACTCCTAGTCACACTGTGGACTTGTCTTACTTTTCAGGGTGAGCAAAGAGTGTTCAAATAATCATTTGGAGAAAAAAGAAAGAGATAAGTGGAAGTCTGTGTAAACATAGGATTGCACTGAGATAAGATTTTGCATTCTATGCATATTTCATATCAAAGGAAAAAACCATAAGCTCTTGATCATTACGCACCAGCTATTGTTTGATTTTTATTCATAGACACCAATAAATCAAAGGACAGCACAAATTTATTCTTAGCTCATCTGTTTGACTAGTGAATGTGTTTTGAAAATTGGGATGCTTGGAGTCCTGGTTTTCTTCTGATGCAATTCACTGGTCTCTCTGTTTTCTAATTTCCTGGCTTTAATTCATTATTTTTCACAATTTGGGGTAGTTTTGCCTAGTTTCTTTGCAATTCTTTCTTGTTATTTTGCTTTTAGATCTGTGGTGTTGGTTTTGGTTTTTTGTTTGTCATATGTTTGTGTGAGCTGGTGAAAGTCCTAGATTAAAGGCATGTTAAATGGTGGCTCTCATTAAGCTGGTTGGGGTTTTTTTTGGTTGTTTTTCCTCCCTCCCCCACTTTTAGTAAAGAGAACGTTGGAAAAATAATTTATTTGGATGTCTGCACATTAGGTAGACAATAAGAAAATAAGTTCAATCAAAGCAGGGGCCATGAAGCCAGAGGTTTGATCTCTGGGCTTTTGATCATCAGCCCAAATTTATGTAAGGAATTGAGTTTAGTCTGCTTGCTGACTCAAGTCAGAATATTAGAGAACTCTTTCAGAATACTCTTCTTTCTGCCTCTGAAAAATAGAAAAGAGATGCACCCCTGGCACCCAAACAGTAAAGCAACTCTGTCAAAAGAAGTCACTCTAACCACTGCAGTGCAGTGTAGAGCAAAAACCCTGAGCTATCCCTAAAAGTGTGTATGTGTTTGTTCTAGTTGAGATGGCACTCACTGTATGTAGATAGCACTTGGGACTGCTGAATCAAAATAACTATGTAATACTGTGAACATTACTTCCTCATTACGGTTTGAGTCTTTGGGAGGTGATCTAGCTGTATTAATTCACACGAGTGGAAGCCTCTAGGTCAGAAACTTTGCCCTATACTTTACTGCAGTGTTGACATGCACAGAAATTTGCTTTATGGTCTTCTAATCCAAGTCTCCACCAGTGGCAGCACATTGGAAAGCGTTAAGATTTTCTTTTTTCACTGCTTCCTCATTTCCCACCCTTGCCTTGAGGATCAATAGAACAATGTTCAAAAGCAGAAATGGAAGTCTGGCAGTAGTTGCTCTGAGCCAGACTGGATCATTTGAGGGGACAGCTTGTGTCATCTGGGTGCAGTCTCTAAACCTGTGTCTGGTCTTTTTTGATACGCTGAGGTGTGACCTAGTCCACCCATTCCCATCAGATTACTTTTACGTGTGTACCAAGGAGTGTCCTGCATGGAAAACTAGGGACCAGGACAAACACTGGTGTGTGTCTGAGTTGACAAAATGAGCCTTGACACAGTAACTGGTGAATTCTCCCAGCTGTGTTAGATGGAGTAGATGCAGTATGTGAGATCATCAGTTAGACTGCAATAGCCAGTTCTTAAAGCATTCAGTGTTAGCGGAGAGCAGTTGAGTAGAGCTCCCTCCTTCAGCTCTTTGGAAAGAGATTTGTGGATGATTTCCAGTGCTGTCACAGTGCTGTAATGGTATCAATGTAGCAGAGTATGATTGAGAACTTCTCTAAATCCCATTACTTTCCTTTAAAAAAAAAAAGAATTGCACAGATGGAAAAGATTAATGAGTTTATCCTTTGCTAGTTGAAATGCATTCAAGAACATAGTACAGTATTCTTCTGTTTTATGGAGGTGATTATTTGGCATATATTTGGAAATAGAGGCATTTTCTCTTTTAATTGAACATCCATGATTCAGCAAAAGTAGTTGTGACTGAAGTGTACGTGACTGCTCTTCCAAAGTGACCCTATCTAGATTATGGGAGGCACATGCAGCCATATGAGCTGAGACAGGTAGGGCTGATTCTGCATCAATGATCAAGGAGAGAAGCACATCTTAAGTATCCCTCTGTCAGAAGAGGAGTGGTCAAGGTCTTGGGGAGGGCGGTGAGGTCAGAGGACTTGCATGGGAAAGGCTGTGAGAGAATAACCAGAGTCTCTGGAGGGAAGGGAAAAGAATGAATATGATAACGCCTTGTGTAGTCCTGAAACTTATCTCTGCCCACAAACCTGCAAGCTGTTCAAGATAGGGGCTGTCTCTTTCTCTTTGTTTGCACCAAGCATGATAAAGCAAGATTCTGATTAGTCTGTCTGGACATTGCAGCATATAAGTAATGAGAGGACTGATTCTTCTCAGCATGCTTCTGTTTATAGTAAAACACACTGTCAGTCAAGAAATGATGTTCTCTTTTAATTTTACAGCTGCTTGTGGAGGACTCCTGACAAAGCTAAATGGGACTATAACCACACCAGGGTGGCCAAAAGAGTATCCTCCAAACAAAAACTGTGTGTGGCAGGTGGTTGCCCCAACGCAATACCGAATTTCAATGAAGTTTGAGTTTTTTGAGTTAGAAGGGAATGAAGTAAGTAGCTGTGAACAAAGAGCTGCACAATCTGTTACATGCTAAATGGTCTCACAAACATTTGAAAATAGATATTGTCTTATAAAACCCTTGCTGACCTTTCATATGCTGACAATAAGCATGGATATTCTTGTTTTCGTTTTGAGACTGTTTCTGGATTCTTTCAAAACAAACATGGGAAAAATAGCTCTCTTTTATGTATCATCTAAATGTATATGTATTACAAGAAATTTAAAAAAATGTTCTCTGCTGAGTCTCGGCTGACTTTTTTATCAACAAAATAAAACAGAGCAAATGGGGCTGAAGCATATTGGAAAGAATTCAAGAGAAGAAAATCTGGAGAAACCAAATCATCTTTACAGACTGACTACAAATAATACACATAAGCTGTGGTTAGTGATGGAGTGAGGGAGTGTTTAAATCACTTACAAGTATCTCAGTGGGGGAATATTTTGAAATGAGCAGTACCAGAAATAAGTCACAATAGAACAGCAGCAGTTTTTGAGCTGGGCAACCCCCAGAGGCATGGGGAATCTTCTGCCCAGGTAGGAGGAGGTCTAGGAGGTAGGAGCCCTCCATGTGCTAAAGGATGCTCCTTACAGCTTTAAACAAAGTGGTGGGGGTTGCAGTGTTTCTTGGATGAGAAGCAGTAAAATGTGGGTTTCAACATCCTTTCCAGCTTTTGTTCTGCTTCGTAGGCAATTCTTTGTCATATCATTGAATTCCCTCACCACACTCCAGCCATAACATGCTGTAACCACTGAGTTTATATGCACATTCTTTACATGGCATTAAGAACACAAATCCCAGGGTGTTATTTCTGACATTTCTATTTATTTCTAAATAAATTTGTAGCAACATATTTAGTATAAAGATGGCCCACCTTTTGGGCAGAGGTATTTGAAGGGACAAAAGCTGGAGTTTGATTTTTAACTAAGAACCAAACCAGCCACGACTTCTCCAAAATACCTAATATTGTTCTCAGAGGCAGCAGTGTGAGATTTTTTTCTCCCATGTAATTTTTTGCAGTGGGTTCTCAAGTCCATGAAATTCCTACTTTCAATGATATATACATTACACTCATGTCCTGTAATCATTATTCCTAGAAGTGCAAGAGATGTAATAAAAGCTTAAAAGTACCAAAGAATTAAAATTTAATTACCATTTGAACAAGTCATAAAAACCTTTTTCTTGCACTTTCTTGGTACGTGGGCAAGATTTGCAAGGAAAATACCTGGCATGTAATGAAGTTAAATAATTTGTCTAAGGTCATATAAGATGTGTAACATAAGCAGATAGTAAAATTCTAAATGTGTTTCAACAATCAGAACTGGAGTTTGGTCATCTCATGTGCTACTAAATCTTGGCTTCATACTGTTAAATAGTAGTCCTAAGGATAGATGCCTGTGAAAATCAGAAGAAACATATAATATCTGGAAAATTCTAATATATTGTCTGAGTGCAGACATAAAATATATACATTTATCAAGTACTCATTTTTTTATTTTTTACAGGAGTTGCATTTAGGACCAAGTTTAATATGTCTTTTACAATATTACAATTTTAATATTTTACACTCACATTGTGCAGTTTAACTTGTAAATTTTTTTCAGTGCAGTGTAATATAGAGGAAATTAGACCTATCTGAAATTACATTTGATTTCTGATCTAAACCTGCACAGCCATAAAAACTCACCACTGTTATATTTCTGGAATTGGTGAGATTTATCATTGTAGTGGGCTATATTTGAGAATCACATGCATTATTAGAAATATGTTTTCCAATTAGTATAGATCAGCATGTGGCAGTAACTCAAGTTTAATTAATCTTTTTGTTCTTTATACTGTACAGAAAGAGTTTCAACTGAATTAGTCACTTTTCAATTCTGCCATGTGAAAATTCTTCCGGTAACAATAAAAGTTTAATCTACATCTTCAATGTATTATATTAAAACCAACTGGAAATTGACAATTTTTCATAGAGAGAGAGAACAACAAAGGCCAAAACATCCTTTTCTATTGTTCCCTTCCAGCTCCCCTGACACTTTTTTTTTACTAGAAATTGCAATTTTTCAAATCCAACTTGGATTTAATGGACCAATATAAGCTCTGTATGAATCCTCCTGGCCAATGTTCTCTCTTAAGCTATTAATTCCAGACATTTAATCATTGATTAAATGATTGATAGTTGAGCCTAAGAAGCTTAGAAGTTTTTGGGTGGATGGCTTTAAGTTGACCAAGGGATTATGCATTGAAAGTATTATCATTAGAACTAGGCCTTGCATAAGGCTTTTTTATTACATTATATTACTTTATTTTTAACCTTTTAATGAAAACGGCGTGCATCCTGTTCCAAATTATAGCTATGCTACTGTTGATGAAAGTTGCATGGTTTTAATAGTGGAAAGTTATATATTTGGAAATAAAAGAATATATCTTAAATATGTAATGATGAAAACTTACCTTGTAAGTTTCTAGGTGAAAATTAGTATTTTAAAAAGTCTTTGAAATGCAAGCAGTAGGTTTGTAGGTTTGGGGTATGTTGTTTATAGCACAAGATAGGTAGAATTTTTAGGATGAATGTTTCTAGATTTTAGTTTACTGCCAATGGAATGTTTGCATTTTAAATTAAGTGGAAATTCTTCTGAGCATCTTGAAATTTAGATATTAAACACAGGTCAGCATCTATGAAAGTATAACTTTGAATGAAATTCACAGTATAGCTATGTGTTAGTGACCTTAAAATATTCTTAGCTAAAATAAACAAATGTAAGAATTTACAAATACTTTCAGAATCAGGAGAAAATGAATAAGTATACTGTTCATTTATTATTCAGCAGCAATATATATATACCAGTCAGAATTCTGGCATTTGTAAACAGTTCATGCTTTTATTTTGATTAGCCAAATACTTTTTCTTTCTTTCTTTGTTTCTTTCTTTTCTCAGGTTTGCAAGTACGATTACGTGGAGATTCGCAGTGGCCTTTCTTCTGATGCCAAGCTCCACGGTAAATTCTGCGGTACAGAAGTGCCTGACGTTATCACCTCTCAGTACAACAACATGCGAATTGAGTTTCGATCTGACAACACTGTCTCAAAAAAAGGCTTCAAGGCACACTTCTTCTCAGGTATAGAAAAGTACCCTTGAATACCTGTAAGTGCCTCTGGGTGTCCACTGACGAGGTGGAGTGACCACCGTTTTGGAATGAAAATGAGTGGCTTCTTTGCTTACGGTTTTCCTGGTAGCTTTGAATTAGTTTTATTTACATAAACATAAACCACTCTCCTTAAAATACCACTCTGAATTTTAATGTCTGTAGAAAATATATGGAACATATCTATGTATACTTAAATAATGGCAGAAGCGAGTAAACTTGGTGACATACAGATGACAAAAAAAAATGTACTGTATTTCTATATATTTATTAGATTTCTTTTATCCTAAGTTTTGTTGCTTTTTTTTTTAAATCCCAGTTGTAAAGTGATATGAATTGCACACTGCGTACACTTGTATTTTTTCTACTCAGGTCTCTTAATATATTCCATTTGTTGGGAAATTACCACTTTGTGGTACAACATTTGTTTAACATTATGGCTACATCTGTGCCAAACTTTGCACTTCTTAATGTTTTGCAGAAGAACAGGGTTTAAGATCTTGATCTTGCAAAAAAACCTGTGTCTTTTTATTTATGAGTGTAATTTTACTGAGGGAGATCAGAGCAGTGGAAGTTTATATCATATGAGGACTCACACTGTTGAATAAAGTAACACATGAGTGAAGCTTAAGATGTGAGGAAATATTTGCTCAACAGTGGCCTCTGCAATTACCCACTGAGAGTGGAATATAGAAATCTGGCCCTGGCAGGAGACCACTTGGTGTTTGTAGTGAAAGTTTGCTTTGTGTTTTTCCTGTGTGTTTACACAGACACATAGGGATAGGTATCTTACCTTGTGTAAAACAACACAAAACACCAGTCCCATCTGCCCACCTTCTTAAACCAGATGTCAAACAGAAGAATTTGGGAGCTAATTGTGCCCCAGATTTTTTGATAGCAATGAAAAATCTGAATCTGGAGAATTCTGATTATACTTAGCATGTAGTAAAATAGACTGCCATTATTAGCATTTGCTTGCTTAAAATATTTTATCAAAACTGAAATGAAATGGTATTTCATTGGTTATTGCTAATAACTAATAATTATTACTAATAAGAATCTGTATAATGTGTAAGGGATGTGGTTTGGAAAGTGAAAAAATATCTACCAAGGCGAACAGTTTAGACTTTCAGTGTTTTCTTATTATGACTATTTTGATGCTTTTATTAAGCAACAATGAAAGATGAAAAAAGGTGTTTTGTCTCACACAAAGACATAACAAGCATTTGATATTTTTATTTTTTTTCCTATTAATCACATTTCTTTGGTCATAATCTTACAAAGATTCATCTTTACCAATAGTAGCACTTTTTACTTTTAAATTTATGATTTACATTAGCAAGAAGCGTTCAAGGTTTACTCATTATTTGTAGTAAATACATATGTGCACACAACAGAGCTTCTCCCTAGAAACACACAACTAGTCATTTTATGTTGGTCTAGTTGTGCCAGCAGGAATTGTCACATAATTTGACTTTTTACAGGAATAAATATTGATGTGTTCAAGTTCTAAAAACTGCAAATGAAGTTCATTAAATCTTTTTAAAATCTTACAGATATTTCAGATAAGACTGGCAATGATAGCGTAGTAATTGGTATAAGCTCCATGGTGCAGAAGGTGTGTTTTCTGGACATCCTGGTCATTTATACATCTATAGTTAGCTGAATTTTGTTTTTTGTTAAAGTGATAGTTTATCTTCACATATGTATTTATTTATTTTGCTCAAGTGACTTTTTTTTAAATGAGTGGGTTCCACCAATGCTGTATCTTGGGGAAAGATTAGACTAAAGGTCATGGATTACAAAACATTGGGTTGTAATTCTTCAGAACTAATTTTTCCTTGTATATTTCAATTCTGAATGAAATGTTCTTATCTTTCCCTCACAAGGTAATTGAAAAAAGAAATGTTTTAGTGATGTCATTGGTCACAGAATAAATTCTTTAGTCAGGGATAAGTTTGAACTAATGTAATTTTTAATGAATAGAAATGCGTGATGTGTCCTATATATGGTATATATCTAATCCCATTAAAAAAAAAAAGAAGATGATAGTTTGATATAAAAAGCCTTTGAATCTATAAGTATGTAAATTTACTGAGTGCTTCATAATGCATTCCTGCCAGCATTTCATATGAGTTCAAAGATGTGAATATGAGTATTTTATTTTTATTCTTTCTCAACTATTTTCTATTTGCTATAATTTCTAGCAGATTCCATTCCTCTGTGTCATCTGGCTTTCCCTGTTTGACAATGTATTCTGATTAAAACAGAAATTTTGTAATACTTGAGAGAAATCAAACTTCTGAACTTAAAGTATCTAAAAAGAAGGTGTCATCTCCAAATAATTAATCAGACATCTTAGGACTGTCAGAAAACACTGTTACTTTCTTATCCCTAAATTCCTTAATATGGGCATAATATGCTGTTGATCTCTCAATGAAGAACAGACTTGAGACTTCACGTATTTTGACTTTTGGGAGTGGATGACACAATTTTTCAGCTGATGAAGTGTTCGTTTTTTGCCTGTTTATATGTGTATTAATCTTCATACTACAATTATTTTAGAATGATGTCTGAGAAATACTTAGACACTTGATTACAGGCATTTACCAATTTTATTAATTGAATCACAATAGATGTGTAAGCACTTAGTTATAAGGACATAAATAATGAAAAAAAAATGTAATAAGTAAAACACGGCATCTTGCACTCTATTCCCCAGTAAAGGGCACGTGCAATGCTCAGCAAGATAGAAAGGTAGATAAGTTAAATTAGTGTGAAGATAAGGAACTGTAAAATGTTCCTCAAGCACAGCCAAAGAACTACTCTTTTCTTCAGCAACTCTTTTGGTAGTGAATTTTGCACCACGGCTAGAGATGAGGAAGCATGGCCCAGCTCCAGCTTAGACGACAGAAAGCAGTTTTCGGGTGGTTGAAACCTGCTGTGATAAACTGTGAAAGCAAACAGTGACATAGGGCAACAGATGACCTGCGTTAGGAAGGTATTTATGTTGATACAAGACAACATGTAATTATATTTTTGGCTGTAAAATAGTGTTAACAGCCAGACAGGTGCTACTGGAAAGTGAGAAAATTTGGTTTTTTTCAGCTTTCTGTAAAATTTACATTTGATGGGACAGTTCTGAAGAAAGCTCAATTAGGAGTCTCTGCAGGGATCTAGCTCATCTACAGAGACTTTATTGTATATTTATAATCAAGTTTCTTGGATAAAGAGAGGAACCTAGCGGGTCACTATATATTATATTTTTAAAAACTTTTAATAAAACTTCTTGGAATTGGATATTAGGCTTCTAAACAAAAAAACTTCTAATAATTAGGTTTTTATTCTTCTTCCTCTTTCTTCTGTCCTCCGCTGAATCCTGCTTTTGTTATAGGACCAAGACATAGGAGTAAGTTCCCTGCAGGACTCAGCACACTGCTAGGCATGTAAGACTAGAGAAGTATTAAATAACTCCAAAAAGATAATAACTATATATATATTTAAATAACCTTATTTTTTTCTGTGATCTTTCTGAGAAGATAACCTAAGGATAAGTCATAGTTTGACATTAAACTGCTTCCATTTATCATAAGTTTCAGACTTACTTGTGTTTTAAATAAACATGATTGATCTTTGCATAAACATTCAAAATATACATTGGTTTTGATGTAATGTAGAAATGAGGTTTGTTGGGAGACCTTTTCTTGGGTGGTGATTCATTGAGCAGTTAAAAAGAGAAAGCTAGAATGTTTCTAGCCTTGAACACAAACTCATCTCTGGTGCCATCCTGGTACATTTTTTTCCACAGACAAGGAAGCTGCCTGCAAAGAGAAAATTTTTGTTTTTGAATCTTGCAAGGACTTGATACAGGTCCCTTCAGGCCGAGTACGTATTATTCACAGGCTGGTGGCCTCTGAGGGTCTCAGAGGTATGACCATTTGTCCTCAGAATGATTCAATCTATTATTTTCTTGAGAATGGATCTTTCCTTCTTCTGAGTACTGAAATGAGACAAGAAAGAAAGTATCCATTCAAAATTGGGGGGACTCATTTCCATCTGTCAGCATAACAAATGGCTTTGTTTTTACATGGCAAAACATTTGTTCTTGTAACTAATACAGACTAATTGTTTTTTTTTTTTTTTTCACAAATTTTTAAACTGTGCAATCAGTTTGACAGAAAGTCTGTTCTCAATTATGAAGTGTGAGGAAGGCTTGTTCAACAGTTGCATCCTTGATTAACTATGTACAAGTAATTATTGTAGTTCAAATGTGTTCCAAAACTTCTGCTTTCTACCTTCTGTCCATTATTTCATTTCTGAGGACATCCAACATGGGACTATTTGCTTATGCGCTTGTCTCTTAAGAGATTATTTTACAGAATATAAACATCTCTAATGTTAAAATACTTTTCAGAGTTTTCACAGTTTGGTGAATGATGAAAATGGACAGGGCTTTTATTTAGAATTTGTGCACCTACTCTACTTGAAAGCCTAACTTGAATGCATTTTGAGCTTGCCTTCCTTTTATTCTGTTATGCTGGTGGAAAATGACAAACTAATGCTTAGAAGGGAAATATTGAAGACTTTTGTTCATATTAGTTCTAATTTCTCAGATTAGATTAGATTCAAATTAGTTCAATTTCTCGCTTGTTACTGTTCTTCGCTTGCAACGTGGAATTAATTTATGGTTGTGCTTGCTTTTGCAAACTTATGACTTTGGTTCGAAATTGCATGGATTTGCTACCTCAGGGACTCGCTTTGCAAGGTGCATAAATAGTGTATTGTGGAGTTCTATGCTTCCTTTCACCATCAAAATAACAAGCAGTATCTCCTTGAATGTATGGTTCCAAGAGGTATCTATGTTTTCAACTATTTCTTAACCTTCAGATCTGTTCACATTTGCAGAAAGCTTCCAAAAACTTTCAGTGCAAACAGATTTGAGATTTACAGTAAAAAACACAGTGGATGCTTGGGTTTGACTTGCAGAATTTACCTATAAATGCACATTATCATTTTGTATTATAAGTAGAAACTGATTTTTATGGAAAGACCTGCAAGTCAGTGGATCAAGTGCTAAATACATTTTGGCAGAGGAAGATGATGTGTATGCAATTACAATGCAAACTTCTTTTGTTGTGTTACTTAATATAAGCGTCAGTAAGGGCAGGGAAAAAATGCCTGAGTAAGACAATGAAAAGAGACTTAAATTATCCATAGTGGCTTCTAATCTATATAAATTCTTGCTGTACCTGCTGAAGTCTGAAATATAATGTTGTCTTGTGTGGAGATAATGTTAACTGCTGCTTTCCAAGGTAAATAAGACTGAAAGGGATAAATGCTCTGCATTCCAACCCACAACAACTAGTCCTCTGGGATAACCAAAATTCCTTTGCTCTTTTTCCTCCTCTGTTTTTCATGTTGAAATGGCACATTTAGTAAAATACAGGGGAGGTTTAATATGTGTGTGTTTATATATACATATATATCTATATTTATATGCATATATTTTTATGTCTAAGAATGTATACACGTGTGTGTATACATTTATAGTTATATACATGTGCACACATATATGCCTGTATGTGTATATACATGTCAGGAGCAGTCTGCCTCTTTTAAAGGGACCAGCTTCACCTAAAACAAGAACAGCTGAATGACATAGAAGCGTGGCAGCAGAGGCCTCTTGCTGCAATGACAGCCTGTTAATCTAGTTTGGCTTTTGTCCATGCAATGAATTTGTAGCTGTTTAATGCAGGTCATATTTCCTCCACTACTCTCTGCTTTATTTCTAACTCACTAAAAGCTCTTTTGAAGGATTATATGTTAATAAACAGAACTGCATGCTATACTGTAGCTCTCGAACTAACTAATGCCAATTTCTTTTTTTTTCTTTCAATGAAATGTTTTTCTTTTTGTGATGGTCTATAATGTCCAGGTTCATTAAAAGTAAAGCACACTGTCACTCTGCTGGGGAAAAAAGCCCAACTTATTAGAAAAGTTTATGTGAAATCTTTCTCCTCTTACATGTTTAATGTGTAGAAGTTGAAGTCTTTTTTGATCTATATGTTCCTTTCAAGATATCACCATTAAATTGTGGAATTTGCACAGAGCTCTGGAATTTGCACAAATTTGTATTGTCCATAAGCTACACTACCGTTGTTTCCTAAAATAAAACTGGATATTTATGAAACTTTTACCAGCTAGACCACTTGAAAGAGTAAAAGCTGTTGAATCTCTTACGTCCTTTGTTCTAGCTTGTTTGTTTTACTAGTGTTCTTCTCCCTTAGGAACTAATGCTCATTTCCTAGAAAGATGAGACAGGCTCTTTGTGCCACTGTGCAAGGCTGCAGGCTGAGCTAAGAGTGACTAGAGCTAAGGCACCACAAAAGTGCCTTACTGGGAAGAGTGACTGTGCTGTAGCTTATCCTGCCCTGGCCTCAGGCTCCATGCTCCTCTTGGTAGCAAGGTCTGCTGGAAACTGTGTGCTCACCTGAGCTTGTTGTGTATTTTGTAGACAAGGATGAGTGTTCGAAGGACAACGGTGGCTGCCAGCACGAGTGCATCAACACAGTAGGAAGCTACGTCTGCCAGTGCCGGAACGGATTTGTGCTGCACGAAAATAAACATGACTGCAAGGAAGGTGAGTAGGAAGGCATTGGAGTGGCTGGTTACACAGCTGACTTGCAGAAAGCTTTCTGCAGCTCTCCTTTCAAAGAAAAGAAAGGAAAAAAGTTCTTGCTAATGAGATTTTAGACATTTGGGCTTAAGCACTACAACATCCCTCCCCTTTGCCATCCCCTCCATCCCCCAGCATTTGTGTGGGCTGAGTTCGAGGTCCACAGGAATGAAGTTAGGAAAACTTGGGATCATTGGCACAGAGCGCTACTTTCAATAGTTCTGTGAAGTGTAGAATATTTAAAGCTCTGATAATGTATTTATCTAATGTCATGGTTTGCAGCTAGCTTGTAGCTGCCAAATGAATCAGACCTATTTGAACTCTCTATATAAGAAAGCTCTCAACAATAAAAGACACTGTTTGTCGCATGGAGCTTGGAGGTGTGTGTGTTGTCCCTGTCTCCGACCACCCACCCCATGGAACACGTAGATTTTCATGTAATAACCTAAGGCTGTATTAAACGCAAGGGTAGAGTTTCTGGAGAGAAGCCTGGTAAAGTTGTGATTTGCTGCTATCAGTAGCAGTTAGTTTCCTCACAGCCAGGTTGAAACCATATCTACCCTTTCTGGGTTGGTTTTAGGTGACATATTTAGACAATCTAAGTTCCAGTCAAAGCCCTATCTTTCTTCCTCTTGGCTCTCTCAAGGTGTGGCTACCTTCAAGAAAACAATAGGCTTTGGGACTTAATTAGAATTTGAATTACCTGCAAATGAACCTCAAGTGTGCAAAATCACGTGAGCTGCTGTAATGTCTCAATGTTTTCTAGCATGAATTTAATCTGAGAGTAAAGACATGCTCTTTGTGAATAATTTGCATTTTCACTGGTTTTGGAATGCTACTTGCCTACTTTAAAAGTTTTTTTCAAATAATTCTCTGATATTTAGAAAGCCGTTTGATGTTGTTGAAACTAAATACAAAAATGCATTCTTTTAGTTCCAGGTACTAGCAGTCTAGTTGCAAAGTCAGTGACTAAGCTGTTCTTTGTAAATACTAGCAGTTTAGTCTTAGCTGGTCTCACACTGTGTATACGTATAATTAGAGACTGTGGTTTACAAATAAAATTGATTGCTCTGTAGGTGCAGTGAAAATTACCAAGAAGAGAAAAAAATAAATTGTTCGAGAAATTTCTTTTGAAGTTGGAGTAGTGAGACTTTTCATATGGATTTACACACTTATTTGTATGTAGGATGGTGGGAATAGGAAAATACTTGATGAATTTTTAATATTTATCTTATGTTTATTCCTGCATAAGGTTTTTCTGAAAAAAACCCGTCCATTGTAAACAACAGTGTATATTTCACAACAATCCATAAACATACATGCTGGGTTAATGCTCTAAAGTACATGCCTGAGGGAAAGAACATGACTGTGCACTCTGAAAAGCATGCTGACCTATCTTCCTAAAGATCCTCTCACTTAGTGGCTGCCCTGACAAAAAAATAGTACTTTTTTGACTACTTCTGCATGCTGACCCCCAGACTAACTGATGCTATTACTGTTGGCACAGCTGAGTGTGAGCAGAAGATCCACAGTCCCAACGGCATCATCACGAGTCCCAACTGGCCTGACAAGTATCCCAGCAGGAAAGAGTGCACGTGGGAAATCAGTGCCACCCCAGGGCAGAGGGTCAAACTGGTGAGTCTCTGCCTTCCCTTCCGTTTTAGCTTTTCAGCTTCTCAAATGACTGCTCAATGATACAAAACTGTTAGTAAACTTTACTCTCAGTTTGCATCCCAGAGGTAAACTATTTTAAAAACTTGCTGACTCCTGTCCATTTCTGGCCAACAGGGACTACTCAATATCATAGAGCTGTGATTTAGGTTTATGGTGATTGGAAATACTCTGTACAGCAAAGGAAGGAGGAACACTTTCCTCCTGTCAGACTTTACTAAATCATTGTTGCAACTCATAAAACTTGTGCAAAGTTTTGGCAAATATGGCAGAGGCCATTTACACAAATTTCAATATATAGAAAAAGCAAAATTTTGAGTTATGAACAGTCCTCTACACACACCTTTTCCTGTTCTGTTTTTTTTTTTTTTTTTTTTTTTGTTTTGTTTTGTTTCTTTTTTTTGAGGAGGAGGAGGAAAAAAGATATGAAACCCCTGAAAATCTGGATTTCTCATTTAAAAGTGGTTTCAAATTTTAACATAAGTAGAAGAACAACCTGGACTAGATTTGTGAATTTTGTATCCAGCTGGCTGAGGACAGTGCTGGTGTCCAAAGACAGACCTAGCAGAGCTTAGATAGCTTTGCAAGTTTACTGAGGTTATGTAGCCTCTGTATGAGGCCAAATGCACAGTCCTGCCCACAGAGTTTTTGCTTTGAGATCAGCCCCAGTATTTCTTCAGCAGATTACTTGCAGGACAGCCACAACAAAAGATGGTCTTACATGTATTTAAACTTCATAAATTGATTTTTCAACTGTTTTGGAGCAAATAAGGAGAGAGATGTCTCTGTTTCAGAGGTGGAAGCAATAGCCAATACTCATGCAGAGATGAAAGGTATATTGCAATCTCATAACTACTGACCTTAGCCAAACCCTAACCCCTTGTCCTGGTTTTGGCTGGGGTAGAGTTAATTTTATTCACAGTGGCTGGTGTGGGCCTGTGTTTTGGATTTGTGCTGAACAGTGTTAATAATACAGAGGTGTTTTTGTTATTGCTGAGCAGGGCTTAGACAGAGCCAAGGCTTTTTCTGCTGGCATGGGAGGTTGGGGGCAGACACAGCCAGGACAGGTGGCCCAAACTGACCACAGGGATATTCCAGACTCTGTGACATCATGCTCAGGATATCACACCAGGGGGAAGAAGGAGGAAGGGTTTAGAACTGTTTGGAGTGATGGGGCTTGTCTTCCCAAATAACCCTTACAACTGATGGGGCCCATGTGATGGCTGAACACCTGCCTGCCCATGGGAAGCAGTGAATTAATTCCTTTTTTTGCTTTACTTGTGCGTGCAGCTTTTGCTTTCCCTGTTAAAATGTCTTTATCTCAGCCTACAAGTTTTCTATCTTTCACACTTCCATTTCTCTCCCCAGTCCTACTGGTGGGGCAGTGAACAAACAGCTGTGTGGGACTTGGCTGCTGACTGGGTTAAACCACTCCCGTTACTGGTGCTGATGTGGGATTGTGTATTAATCCCTGTTCACCAAAAGTAAATAGTTGAAGTGTACTGGAGGGGATGGTGGTGGTGGAGAATGAGTAGTGTGCATGTTCTGTCCCTTCCAAGGGTGAAAAATAGGTTTCTAATTCAGACAGCCTTCCTACTGCTACTTCTGAGCAAGCATTCTTCATATTGGCTGAATAAACTAAATCTAGCTAGGTATAGGCATGTTACAGTAAAAGCTGTTCCAGTACTTTTACCCACAGCAGGAAAAATTCCAACATTCAGATCTCTTCGACAAAATATTCCATGGTCTACTTTACAAAGATAAGTTTTTTTTAAATTGGCTTTTGCCAATGGAGTTGGAAAAATAGACAGAATTTTACTAGATAGAATTTTCAACAATACCTTCATGATTTAGTCTGAGATATGCTCTTCTGTGCAAGCCAGTAGGCTCAATTACTAAAATCTGTGTGTACAATATCTTCAAGTTGTGTAGTACAGCAAGGTCCCATATCAATAATATCAATACCATAATTCCACAATGGATGATTATTTTTTCTTTCACGCTGGATTTGAGTTTACTTTTCATAGTTTTCTTGTTCAAATTGAACAAGAAGAGAATTGGTTACTTCATGGTATCAAACCACATGAATTGTGAGGCTGTGCTTTCTTTTTTGAGAGGGGTGTGTGTATAGAAACTAATCTTTTTGTTGTGATTTCCCTCACTCTGCTAATCATTGAAAAGTCTCTTCCTGAATGGGCTAAATTCAAGTATTTGGTGCAATTAAGAAACCTGTGGAAAAAAAGGATATGCACTTCAGAACTTTTAAATGAAACATGCAGATAAAGATGGCTTTGAAAATGTACACAGTAGAGAGACTGATTTTCATGAGCTAATCAGCCGGATGTTTATAAGAGACAGCCTCAAGTGTCCCATCCAGGCAGCTGTCCATAAGTGCCACCAACGTATCTACTCAGTTGAGTGGTGTAGATAGAAAGGGCTGGATGGTCAGAAGCAATATGTAACAGTTCTGAACACCATTCCCACTAAGGAGACAAATCACATGGGGTTAAAATCAGCATGGTGGGGTAGGAATTCAAAAGTACTTGTCCCAGGAAGAGAGGGTGTGATTTAATTATACTACCAAATTTATTAGATCATTTGTGAACTCTGTTGGCAGCAACTATTCAGTTACGTTTAAGGGAAGATTGTGTCATTTCTCCTCTTTCAAACCTGCAAGGAGCTGGCTGATTTTTAAAAAACAGACACTATCTTTGAGTGTTTTAAAGTATCAGGCGTTTTGAGATTTTCAAGAACTATGCACATTAAGATCTGATTTTCCTTTAAAAAGCAAGTTCCTTGCATTCTCCTTGGAATTGCTAGAATCAATTGCTCTACCCACAACAGATTCAGGGCTGGTCATGTTTGAGGGACACAATATAACATGTACTGTGCTTCTGCAGGCTTAGTAAACCCAGTGAGAAGTCAAATATTAAAAATAATAGGTGTTTATTACAATTCATAGTGAGATATGCTACCTGTAGATTGTTGGGTTTGTTGGGGGTTTTTTCATGCTGGTGAGAAGTGAACAAAACCGATATAATTTTTCTCCAAAAGAAAATGAATTTCTGCAGGCTGCTCTTGGATCATGCCTCTTGCTCCCACTGATTCCAAGCTGGCTTGACTCAATACTGTGTTTAACTAACTCCCTTACTGAGACTCAGTCTCTCAGCTTTCTGGGGTTTTCTTAATCCATCAGATTTTATTTCAGTATAAATGACAAAACATAGCTGGCATCATAAAAGTAGAATGGCTGACCACAATTTGAGAGCAGCGGGAGTGACTGATGTACAACTGTTTTCATTGCCTCTGCAGTTTCAGTTCCTTAACGTAAACCCCAAACTTTTACAGTGAAATGAACCTGCATCCACATCATCCACACAGCTCTTTACAAAAAAAAGTGTTACTCTGAACATTGAAGTACTCTGGGAAAAAAACTTTGTGTTAGCTCTTTATATATTCTTTAGGTCAGCTCTTACTATAAACTACCTTCACATTTCACACTCTCAGGGTTCCACAAGAGATTAGTGGATCAGGTTTGTTTTGATGTGCCAGAGAGAATGCTTAATTGTGATATTTGCTCAGTATTTGATAGTTCAGTTTTATTCCTTTTAGTTATTGTTTCTTAATCCGATTCTGTTTGGGTTATGGGGTTTTGTTTGAAGTTTTCTGTTATTTTTTTATAAACAGTCAGCTACATGACTACTCATGAAAGCTTGTGTACTTGGTGTTTTAATGCTATTTTGTTGAACAAAATAGATTTTGAATTTCACCTTAAATTGTAGGTTACTCTATACAGAATTCACAAAGATGTGTATTGCCTTCACAGTGTTTACATGAGGGGAAATTACCAGATATTAAGCTTCAGGGTTGTTGTTGAAATTTAGCCCTGGTCAAATAGTCTTATGTGAAAAATTTTAGATGTCCCCTTGAAATAAGTTTGTTTATATCATTCTAGTCTTGGAAGACACTCTTCCATATCTAAAATGCAAGTATTAGTTCTATGTGTGTTAACAGTTTCTGTCAGGCATGGCATACACTTTTTGGAAATGCCTGAAGTTTGTTTTAACAAACAATTGACAAATTTTTGTTATTTTTCACAATGCTTTTGCTAGCAAAAATGGAACCTTAGCATGAAGCGTGAAGATTGAAACATCATTAAGTTGTAATAATAAAAAAATTAGATTTCTAAATAATATATTAGAAAATATAACTTTAATGCATACACCTTCATGTGGAAGAGTCATTCTCAGAGGTTTTAGTTGCAGTGAGATGTAGGTTTTAGGAAAGGGCGGGGGGGAGCCATTATGTTTTGCAGATGTTTCAATCAATCCTCAACTATGTGAGGAACAGTAATTTCTGACTTTTTGCTGTTTTGAATGCTCTTTGAAATTTGGAATAATCCTAAAAACAGTGCAAATTCAGCAGAAAGGCAGCAGTATTCTAGATTTAATAGTCTCTTATAGGTAGTAGTTGGTTATAAAGATTCCAATGCCTTTCTGTATGAAGGATGATGCACTCTTGAAGGTCAGTGTCTTAACTTTTATTCCACTTTCTCAAGATCAATGTTATTCAAATCTACAGGCTTGTAGAGGTAGTAATGTTAAATCTGTCATTTTAACTGCATCCTTGTGTTCTAAAACATATTAACATATATATACATCTGTACCGTCTAAATACAGTCCCACAATGGGTAATTTTACTTTTTTTTCCCCCTAGACATTCAATGAATTTGAAATAGAACAACATCAAGAATGTGCTTATGACCACTTGGAAGTGTTTGATGGTGAAAGTGAAAAATCGCCAATCCTGGGACGCTTATGTGGCAATAAAATACCAGATCCTCTCATTGCTACTGGAAACAAAATGTTTCTGCGCTTTATTTCTGATGCATCAGTTCAAAGAAAAGGCTTCCAAGCAACTCACTCTACAGGTCAGAAATCAGGACGGGATTTTTTCCTAACTTACCCATTGTTTTTAAGAGGTAGATACGCTGAGTTTTTGTAGGAATGGGCTGAGTTCACAGATGTAACAGCTGTATCTAATGAAGCTTTAAGCCCGGCAGGAAAAGTCTGAGATTGCAGAAAGTATTTTCTAATATTTTAGATATTCCTTTCTCCCTGTGTCTCTCTCCTAGGTAAAAAATTAAAAGGTGTTGAAACTAAGTCAGATTTGTTCCTCAGGATTCATGACCTGAGATCATAAAAGATTGACTATCTTGTCACTGTATTTGTAATCACAACACTTAACTGGGACATGTGATGCACCTCCATTACTTTCCTGTTCTAACTTAAACAAAAATCTGGGTTTTGTGTAAACAGATATTTCTTTCCTGTAGTGCTTAAAAGGAAAGACAAACCAAAGAAGAATCAGAAAAAAAACCAACACTAAAGACTTTCTTAGGACCTTTAGAATAGAATGTTCTTCATATTTACCATTAAATTTTCTTGTTTGGCAGAATTCACTGAAGATGGAGACAGTGGTTTTTAATTGCATTAATAGAGTTTTTTGGGACATTTTCAGTGTATAGATTTTTCCCCCAACGTTGCTTGGCTTACAGTGTCCTCTAGTGCTGAAGCTCTGAACATCCAGTGCCTGCAGCAAAACAAGGGGTTTTGGGGTTTTTTGACCTAAATTTTAATCTTCAATTATAATGTCTGTTCTCTGCTTTCCAGAGTTCATTCTTATTTATCCAGGCATTAAATAATTCAGAAAATATTTCATAAATATATCTGCTAGGAGATAAGTTTTAATGACAGGTGATAGTTATTAACAGAATAATCAAGGTCATGAGTCACTGTTAATGTTATATGATATTACCCAAAGTATCCATCAAGTTGATGTGTAATGCTCAGCTAAAAAATCCTCATATATAGCAATGCTGGCATTTTGTCTTTTTTTCCTTCTGATTTGTTTCAAATAATTCAAAATCTTTAGTAATTTAATTTCCCTTTCTGAGAAAGACAGTAGACAACAGTATATGAAATTTTTATTATCTGGGCTTTGAAAGTGAAAAGTTTAGCTACCTGTAATTCAGTTTGTTTTTCTTGTTGAAAATCCTGTTTTACAAGCATGCAATGTTTTGCTCCCTACTACAGTAACACTTTCCCTTAGATGCAAAATTAGATAGAAGTAATAATTACCCCTTTCTAATTACCTCAGGGTATATAGGTAAAGGTCAGAACTCTTTCTAGAACAGATGTTGTAAAACTACTGTCTCATTTATTGTCCTTACTTTCAATCGGCAGAACTGGAGCAGTCAGTATGTGAACAAAGTTCAGTTTTATACTCCCTAAATTCTAAAGGTTGCAAGTTTTGTTATGACTTGCTGAGTTTTATGTGCCTTAAATATAAAAACAATTATAGCATGGACAAGCATGTGCTTTCCAGAGACACTGAGAAAAACAAAATCTACCCAGTTTTTAAGCATGTTATAAAAACCTATAAAGTTTACCTCCTTAAGAGAGGACATTTATTCCTGTCAGCTGCTGTTGCACAGACTGCTCCCTGAGATGACCCCTCATCACTGGCGTGTACCTGGAGGCAGTGTTTGAATGAGGCACAGCTCAGGTCTCGCAGCCTGTTCCTCCAGTCCTGAGCCAAACGCAGATGCTCTGTGAGAATTCTGTGAGAATTTTACCTCTGTGCTGTGGGCACGTGTGAATGAACAGATGCCTAACAAGTGTATGGGCAGAGGATTGTGTTCCCTTAGTTCATCTTTTCTAGAAAAAAATAATTGATGGTATGCAACGGAAGTGGACAGGGTTGTGTTCGATCCTGCACAGCTGTGCAGACAGACAGGGAGTGCTGAAGAAGCTGCTCCCATCACTTCTAAAATGTTGGCAGAACTCACTCAGTGAAAGGACTGGTGTAACACACAGCAATGAAGGAGTAGCTGGATTCTGTGCCCAGAGCTGTCTCTACTGCTGCATTCCTGGCATCTTCAGGATTTAATGACCCCTTATTATTCCAGTGGATGCTGTCGATGATGTTGATTTCCCTTCTATGACACTTTTTGGCTTGAAGTGCTATCCAATTTCCAAATTTCCGTCTAATATTTCAAAAAACAGGATAAAAGTGTAGCAGCAAATACAGTAAAGTTTAAAAAATAAACTGGATAGAAAGGCTTCCTTGGGTGGAGCAAAACTTATAAAATGCTGTTTTGAAAGTACAACACAGTTTTAGAAGGAGATTCTCTCATATTTTCCCCTCTCAGAAAAGGCATAACCCATCCAAGAGGAATTCATAAAAATGCTTCTGACAGAACATTAAACATCATTGCTCAGGGAGTGATCTGTCTGCCCTAACTCAGGCATCTAGTTCTCTTCTGGACAGCTTCATTTATGGTGCCTGGCCTCCAGCCACTGCCCTAGGAGGCTGCAGATCTACTGTAGGTCCTATTTGTATCTGTCAATGCTGGAGGATGTCTCAAACAAATTTGGATATCTCAGATGTCACTCAGTTTAGAGGCCTGTGTTTCTTCCAAAATAGCTGTAAGAATTCAGTATGGGAGTGCTGAATCAAATTTATAATCTTATTTCATTAGTTCAGATGGTGTGGGTTTAAGCTTTTCCCAACTGTCTGGCTTGTTAAACAGTGAGGAAACTACTGCTCGATTTGTTCTTATGTTTGTAAGAAGCCTAAAAGTCCCCAGAAAAGTCATGAAACATGAGAGGGTTTTTGTGCCTTAGGTGATCTAGAAAGAGTCTTTTACTGTAGCTACAAGATCACCATGGTTTTACAAGTTGGACATATTTCCTTACAGTCAGAAGCATACATCCTGCCTACAGCAGGACAGCTGTGCCTGCACAATGGGTTAGCTCTGGTACTGAGGCTGAGCAAGCAGCACTGCGTGGCTCTGCTCATTCTGTGCCTGTCCATGTGTCCCAGTGCAGTGCCTCGTCATGCAGGCTGGATGTAGGCTTCTGAAACTACAGCTTAATTCTTGAGAAACTGAAAATTTGGCTTGTAATTCCTATTCTAAAATATGAGGCTGTAATCCGTGACAGAAGGGCAGGGGAACAGGAATTGCCATTTTCTGTGGTTGTCTGGCTACAACTTTCCTTTAAGCTCCTGTCCTCTGTAGCAAGCAGAGGGAAGGAATGCAGACAGCTCATTTAATATTTTCTTGTTTGCAGCTGTTTGGTGTCTGAGGCAGAGAGACGTCCCTAATATTGGCAAGAGTCCAGTCAAACAAAAAATAAACTCAAAACAACCCCCTCTCCCCTCAACAACAACAACAACAAAGAAGCAAATGAAATTTAGAATACAGAGAAAAACCAATAAATTAGAATATCAATGAGAAATAACTGTTCAAACTTTGTTTTATCATGTGCTCCTATTTGTTCTTTAAGAGCAAAAAAGTTGAAATTTCAGATTGAATTGATCATGCATAATGTATTACTTACATAATTTATATTTCCTGGTTTTATTCCTTCATTTCCCTATTGAGAAAAAACCCACTCATTTTAGAGAGTGATGATTTGGTCATTACCATTGTTAACTCTTAGCTGAAATGTGACTCCTCACAATGTAACAGTGCAATTGGTCATGTTTCATGTGGGAGGAGTCCGTGAAGTAAAATTCAAAGTGTCTCTTCACCAAAGCTTAGAAAGATTTGAATCTTGCTTTTTTGTTTCAGGTTGCTCCAAAATGATCAATCAATAATATCTACATATTTTTAAATGCAGATAAAATTATCTGTTTGTTTATTTATAAAAATTAAATCTAAACTTGTGAGTCTCAGGATTTTGTTCAAGCTCATTTGCACTTAATGTTTTTATCAAGTGCTGTAAGAGATGATTTGTTCTTGATGAGAAACCAAAACAAAATTATTCTGTTTGCATTGAAATCTTCATACATGAAAAGTAAAAAAGCCTGCACCCACCTTTTTGGAAATGTGATGTATTTTGGAAACAATGCAGTTTTTCTTTTAAGTACAGTTTTTGTCTGTTCTCCATTGGGTTCTAATTTATTTATTTGTTGAACACCTTATTCACCTATACACCAAAGCTAATTCATATTTAAATTCTGAACTCTTTGAGCAGTTATAAACCAGCTCTAAGGCCTCACATCCCTTTTGCAACTGCATACAAATAGAGATTTATGGTAAAATAATGGTTTTGACAAAAGGCATGGATCTCCTGCCAAAGGCTTGCCTCACAAAGAGGCTTTCAGCTACAAGACCTTCTCTGGTAGCAGCAGCTTTCTCCTAGCCCACTCTTTTCCAGAGACAGGCCTGCTCATGAACTACACAGCAAACAAGGTAGTAAGCTTTGCAGTGGTGGTTAGTATTGAGCTGACTCTCCAGGTGCCACGTTATGGTTAAAGCTGACACTACTGTGAAACAAAAGGGTTTTGCCCTCAGTCACTGACTACAGGTGTGCTGGAGCTGATCCTCCCCTATCACTTGCAAATGGTGTCATTAACTCCCATGGAAGTGTCACCACTGAAATGTGGGTACCCTTACAGCAACTGTCTTGGTGGCCACAGGAACCTTTCCAGTGCCTACCCAAAGACGGTCACACTGCTTAAACCACATTCCTTTGGTGTTCCCTGTCTTTGTCTTTCACTTGAAAATTATGAACTATGTTCAAGTCTCTCTAGTTACAAAAGAGAACTTATGTAAGAAAACTCAGAATGATGGAGTTATATTTGTACTGTGTAGCACTTCTCTCTCAGCTTGTTTGATTAACCTGCTTGTGGCATTAAAGTGCACTCAGCCTGGATGAGACTGAGCATCTATGAGAAGAAAACACAAATTTGCATGGAATAAGCTTCTTCATCTTTTTTTTCCCCTCCATTTAGAGTGTGGTGGTCGTTTGAAAGCTGAACTGAAGCCCAAGGACCTGTACTCGCATGCTCAGTTTGGTGATAACAACTACCCGGTCCAGGCAGACTGCGACTGGCTGCTGGTGGCCGAGCGCGGCTCTCGCGTCGAGTTAATGTTCCAGACTTTCGAGGTTGAGGAAGAGGCAGACTGTGGCTACGATTACGTGGAGCTTTTTGATGGTCATGATAAGACAGCAGTGAGACTCGGTCGATTTTGTGGATCTGGGGTAAGTAAAGAGGTAGAAACCTTTTTATTCTTCATTTCTACAAAAAGAATAAGAAAGGCAGGGCAGAGGAAGGTAAGTGTCATGAGATTCAGTTACTACACCTTATAGTGAAGGTACTAGATTATCTGCCTCAGATTCTAATGTATAAATTTGCAGGCTTGTAGTACAATCACTCCCTTGAAATAATTTCATCAATAAATATTCTTACTTATTTTTTGACCAAAGTATTGTAATGTTATGTTAAGCTTTAAGTAGCTGGCAGTGGCATGTTTATCAGCACACAAAGAAAAGTTAGTGGCTTTTTTTCCTTACATAGAGGGAAATGCACTAGTGTTGAAAATTATTACATTAAAGTTCTTTGAACTGGAAAGAAGCCACCTTTTACAGTAGGAGGGGCAGCTGAGAAGTATTTATAGTATGCTCATCAACTTTTAAGTCTGATTTTAGGAGAAAAATGTGCTCCTAACTTGGGTGATTAATATGGGCCTTAAGAAAACCATGAAATCCTATATGCATTCTGACACATTTTAACTGTGAGACATGGAGGAAATTGGCCAGATGACACCCTAAAAATGCTGTATCCTATTTCTCATTTTTGACTTGCATTGGTCTGCTGGCTGCCTGCCTTGTGAAAACTGATGCAATGATCCCACAAGTCCTCATCAATTCTTTATATGTGTGCCACTGCAAGCACACTTTCGTACATAGACTCTGCCTAGATAAAAGGCTTCAAAGATTGCATGAGATGACATGAGCTCATAAGTAATTATGTGTCACTTTTTTCAGCCTCTGAGCTGGATCAAACATCTTAGTCATTCTTAGTCAAGTTACCTGCAAAGTGGCTTAAATCCTCTTAGTGCATTTTGAACATTAATTGATGATGCACAAGAGGTGCTTCCACTTGAGCTGTAGGGGATGTATTCTAAGAGAAATGCTACAACTGAGCATTTGAAAATCTACTAATTTACACAAAACAATATTTTTCTTTGCAAGTTACTGTATTTTACAAATAGAAGGGCAGTGAACAAGAAAATGGGCTGAATTATTTTCTTCTTTTGGGGGCTTGGGGTGGAATGGGTTTAGCATTGGTGATTTGGTTCTGATAATATCCAAATTAATGGCTTCAGATGCCACATAGGATAGATACAATTAAATAGAAAAGCTATTGAAAGTAAAAAGTAAAATGATCCAAACTAGAGTGGGAAAAATATGTATGTTAGTACGTATTACCACCTTCTCAATTTTAGAAGGAGGATTTGGTAGTGCAGCTGATACTTCTGATCAAGGTGATTCAGTAATAAAACAGGATATCCTGAAGGCTGTGAAGAATAAGATAGAAAATAGGTATTGGCCTCTGTTGTTTATCTAAATTTAGAATATTGTATATGGTCCTGCCCAGTCACTTCATTTCTCCAGCAGGACTAGAGAGTTTAGGAGTTTAGGTTATTTCCTCAGTCTGCCCCTAAAATTCCTAGCCTGTAACTGAGAGCTCAGTGAGATAGACCTGTTCTGTCTGATGATGTCAGATGGTGTGAGACACAGTGGAATTACATGATGAGGTGTATGAGGAAAAGAGAAATCTTCATAAGGAAAAAAAAATAGTGTATGAATACTAAGAGTGGTCAGATAATTTTTTTTTCTTTTTATTCATTTATTTTAGCCACCAGAAGAAATTTATTCAGCAGGGGAATCTCTTTTACTTCACTTTCACACTGATGATACAATCAACAAGAAAGGATTTCATATACGATACAGAAGTATAAAATATCCAGATAGTGTGCACACCAAAAAATAACACAAGAACCTCTATGCCAGAAAAGAAGAGTGAGAAAGAAGGAACGCACAGTGAAAAGGAAGGAAGGCATGTCATTTTTTTTTTTTTAATGGAAGTTATTAGCACAAATGTTTAATATAAGTTCAGTTGAAATGCTGACTTATAAGACCAGAGACTGAAATAAAATAAAAGAAGAAAATCACCTACCCCAGTGGAACAGTCAAGATGATGATGTGCAGGCTCCATACTTGACTGTCTCTACAGAGCTTATGAAAGGACTTTGCATGCAGGGAGAATATAGAAGCTTTTGTTCATGGTCCACTATTTGATAGAACAACGTGTGGATTCAATCAGTTTCATTCAGGACAAGTGACCCTGTAGACCATTCTTCCTTCTGACAATTGTATGGTGTCTAGGAGGGAAAAAAGCTCTTTTAGGTCACACACTCAAAATACTGTCCTTCTACCTGGTTGCTTTGACTCTGAATCCTGCGAACGGCGTGTACAGGGACTTGAAAGATGATATGAAATGGCAAGGCCTTCCTGCATTGTTCTGTATTTTTTACAAATTCACCTGTCATATCAGGTTATAAGTGTTTTGAAACTGGAAAATCCTACTTCTGAAATGTACCTGATCTATAGAGTATTTTGTTTTACTAATGACTGAGAAGTCTGAACTGTTACATCAGTCATCACTAGTGACCAATTGCTAGTTGACTGAATTTTAATGGTGTAAGCATCTGAAAATGTTTGGTTTACTGGTTAAGTAAGCTATCTCTGATGATGTGCTCTTATTTTGCACTGAATATAGAAAGAGACTGAAATGAAAACCTGCCCTGAATCAAAATCTGTATCCATGAGAAAGAGAAATGGTCAAGGATCATCTGAAACTCCTCCTACTGAATTTGTTTTCAGCAGTACATTTGAAACCACTGCTAAGCTTTATTTCTTTGGACCTTTTTGTGAATGAGCTATTTCCCTGATTCAGTTACTCAGAAATGAAGCTGCAGTAGTGTCCAAAAGACAAGTTTCCCAAAGAGGTTTTTGTTAGGTTTTTTTTTTTCCTAAGAGTAAGACTATCTGTTATGGTGAAAAAAGAAAAACAAAAAAAGACACAGGATTTTTTTTATATCAAGTGTGAATTCCTATGGTGCTATTCCATGAACATTAAAAAATACAAACAAACCAAGAAGTTTTAGACTTTTGAGCCAACAGTTTGCAGATCATGAATGTCTCACTATACCTGGCTGCATCTGGAGAAGGAAGGCTTTACTGCTCTGATGGAAAGTGGGTTGCAATAGCAGTGCTATTCCTGTGGAACAACTACTATTATTGCCTTAGAATCCTCGCACACAATCAGACAGATCTTCCTGTAGATACACTTCTAATTTGATAAATAATTTGACAACTCGAGCATCTTAGCATACACTAACAAAAGGATCTTCAAGCAAAAGCCCCATCTGCAGAGAGAGATCATCTGCTGTAAATACAGTGACCTGCTTTTGATGTAGAGATATGTTACATTTAGAACTGAGATATTCTGTGTGCTTTAGGCCATACATGGCTATAGTCATAATGTATATGCATTATGTAAGTATTGTATGAATGAGTGCTCCAGGAGAGTGAGAGGAATTGTATGGGTGAATATGGAATTGTTTCTTTATGTGCCAAGTTCTATCAGGACCCTGTTTGACTGTAGCAACTTTTCTTTAAAGGCTTCATAGACAGATAACAAGGACTTCTAGTTTGCAACAATCAAGTTTAAATGAAGTATTATGTTTCACTTATAAGAAATATTATTTTGATATCCTTTGATGTAAGTTGCTACTCAAATTAGCTTAGTTTTTGTTTCCTTCTATGAACATACATTGGCACTAATAAATCTGACCTTTTTTTATAAAAATAAAAACCGAATGTCTGTATAGGTCTCTTTGCTTGTTTTAACAGCCCTGTTATTACTCATATATGTTTTTCATTTTAGATAGCTGATGTATGTGAAGTTCAAAAACTTAATAATTTCTGTCTTTTTATAATGCTGCTCCACTGTCTTTTTCCACCCATTTTTCAGGTTTTTTGATCAACAAATGAAACATTTTCTCCGAGGTCTTTTACTACAAAATTCAGGCAGTGGTATTACTGAAGTTAAAAAAAAAAAAATAAAACGTGTATTCTTGATGTTGTTACTAATTTATCAGTTGGGTGGAATTCCAACGCTTGAATTTCTGAAAGGAAAAGCAAGCAGCAGCAGAAGCGGTGTCTCCCTGGCATGGTTAATCAGAAGGACCTGGGAAAGTCTGAGGCTGAGAGCAAATGCAAGTTTCCATGCTATCTTATTTTCCACTTTTCTGTTCTGGTCTCCACTTCAAATTATCTCTCTCTGTTTGCTAAAACCTTCCTTTCCTCTAAATTTGGCTTTCTTATTCCCCTCAGGATTACTCTAATAACCATAGGGTTGAGCCGCAATCATTATTTTTTGGAAAGGTTTCTTTTGTTGTTGATTCATACAGACCCCTGTATAAATCCTGCTGTCCTCTGTTAAATAGTGAAGCAGGAATGGTTGGAGAAGAGACTGGACTGGGGGTAACACATTATGGTGTATTTCCAAAACCTTGTGGAAGGAGATGCTTTATGGTCATATCAAAGTATTGCTTTTGAGCACAGCGTTTCTGGGATTTTTTCACATGGAATATGTGGAAGTCAGAAGAGAGTAGTTGCCATAACTTTAAATACAAAGTTTTATTTCTCTGATTGGTTATTCCTTTGTAGATCTCATATGCTTCAGAGTGGTGAAAAATGCAGAAGGTGTTCTTAATGACTATCTTGATGATAAATGGACCATATGGGTTCTATCTTCTCATTGGCCATGATCCTAGTCAGTGTCTCATGGTGCTATCAGATGCTATTCAAAAACACAGCTATTTACAAGTCCTAGCAGATTTTTCCTGATGTAATGAAAAATTACATATGCAGTGAACTCCTCCCTTACAGGGGAAGTATGCCTTACAACTAGCCTAATAAGAAGAAAATAATGAAAAAATAATTTATTTTGATTTTTCAAATTGTGAAAATCAGTGTGGGTTATCCACATGTGCAGTTCCAGCTTTGAGATCTAGTTACAGTGCATTTACTGGCAACATTCCCATCAGGGTGAAGATGATGCTTGTTCTGCTTCCTATTTGACACAAACTTTTTTTGGCTGTGGCAAAGTCACTGAATTGAAATTACTTTTCCTGAAGCATATCATAAAGTTTTCTTCTCAGCCACATAAAGAGCTTCTGATGTGCTGAGTATTATTCTTTAATGTTAAATTCAGCATAAAGTGTTATTTTATGGAATGTACTGGTCTGCATGGCTGACAGGCTCTTGGAGAATTTAAGTCTGTGGCAGACCAAATCCTGTGATCAATATCATACTCAGATAAGAGGGAAAGTAAGGTATGTTTGTGAGAGGCTTTCCTTGTATCCTTCAAAAAAGCCCCAAACAAAAAAAAGAGACAAAAAGTTTAAAAATAATAAAAGTCTTCGGTGAAAGCAGTTAAAACTGTTGCCTTGCATACAAGCTGTGGAGGTCAAGCTGGAGTGAATAAAGCAAGGTAGGTGCACACACAGCAGATTTGCTGCTCTTTTCTGGCCTTTTGTTATAGTCTACAACATATTTGAGTAATATTGCCTTGCTGTGAGACCCATGAAATAGCAAGTTGACCTGAGCATGGGTGAGAGCCAAATCAGATCCTTAACACAATATTGCAGCGTTACTTTTTCATTTAAAGCAGATTGCTTTTGAACCACTGTAAAAATTATTTTGATTGGATGGAAGCTTTATGCACCTGGGGAATCAGTTTTGCACTTTTGCTATGCTGTCGGGGTGCAAGTGGCACACCTAATTTGTTCTAACAGAGGAAATTGTTGTTGACCTCACAGGCTGTGTGTGTGCTGCACTGACTGTGTGCTGCACCACCACAGAGTGGTCACTGTTGAGGCTCACTGGAACTTTTATAATTAAATGGTTCTGTTGTGCCAAAATTTCAGAGTTTAGGGACCTGATATTCGTATGCAATTTCAGGAAAGTATTCAATCTTAAAATAGACCTGGCCAGTAACCAGAGGAGAATTTTGCTTTGACTTCAGGTCTGAAATTGGGTCCAAATGAATAATAGGAGGGGATGGTTTACGTCACATTAACATACCTGATCATACAGATTGGCAGAACCTTGCCAAAGGACTTGCTCTGATTTTGATTTTATCATTACTGATTATGATTCAATTATTAATTAGTCAGTCAAAAAAAAGAAAGAGGAGCCAGAACAAAGTGCCTGAAAAAACAAAATATAAGCTACCACAGATACAACTACATTACATTAAAAAAAAAAAGGAGTCTCTAAAGTCAGCACTGTTACTGATAGATTATTTTTTCAATGTATCCTTCATATTCTTTAAAAATGCTTTATGATGCATTGTTTTCACCTACCTAGGGAACAGTTAGATGACTAATTGCATTGGTTAGTGAATTTTTCAAACAGAGAACTGAAGACAACCTAAGAAATGGCTTGCTTTGGTTCCTAATCACGGATATCTAGAGTAACTACCCATTTGTGAGAGGAGGGATAACACTGGGCAATAGCTCTTAAAGGTTGAGTTTTTTTCCCCACTAACAGTATCAAGATTTTCTGGTCTAAACTGTATACTTGGGACAACATTTTAATGTTACTCTGCTTGATCTAATTCAATTAATCAAAATAATAAGCAGCTGCTTCATATTGTTTTATGGAATCAGGATGAATGAAGTCTGATTAAAACAAAAAGAGGAAAGGAAAATGCATTTTGCAAGTTATTCCTTGTTAGAAAATGTTCTCATTTTCCCTGATTTTTCATTCTGAGGTCACAAAGAAAACAAGCTGTGGCAGTGGCAAAAAATATTTACGGTACAGTGATACTGGGTGAACAACAAAAGGAAGCATTAGCAAGGCTTGAGTCTCTCTATTTGAATCCCATTTCTGAAGTTGTTTTCCCTAGTTTTTATTTGTAACCTACCAAATCTCATAATAACGCAAGATTTAGTGATATGACAGACAAAAAGGCAGATGACAAGGGGTTTTTTTTGTCTGTGAATGTCTTCAATGGCCTTCAGATGTAATAATTCTTCCTGTGGTGTTGTGACTACTGGAAAGCATCCCTGAATTTATGCATGGATGTTAGTGGGTGTTTACCGCGTGATAGCAACATCTGAAATACAAGGAATGCTAATAACCATTAGGAATATAAAATCTTTCAGAGCATGCTCTATGATCCTTCCCTCCTTCCACAGCAGTGTTTTCTAGGGACACGTCAGGTAAGTGTCCACACCATGAAATGCAATGAAGGGAAGTTGTAGTGAAAAAGGCATTTTGGCTCACATATGGCATGTCATTCTCACGGAGTAGAGTGAGATTGTTTAGAACATGTTACAAGAATATATGTGGCAGTAAAAGAATGAATCTGAACAATACAATATTTAAGCTGAGTGTCAGGAGACCTCTTCAGTGTTAGAGACAGAATAGTTTCCCAGGGATGATGGTCCCATCCCTCAAATATCAGGAGCCATATCGTACAGAATGTTGTCTAATGGAGAGAGACTAATACCCAAAGGTGCCTTTCAGTTATGAAACTCTCTGCTCAAATTTGTGCAAAATGTTTGCTATATGTTCAATTAATTTAATTGTAATAGCAATACGCTTTTGTAATTGAAAGAACTGTAGCTAGTGAAGATGAAAACACTTCTATTCCAATAGATAGAATACAATAATGACTCACATCTGCAGCCTGGGCACCTCGAGTAATAATTCTCAAGTAGAATATTAATATATAGCAGGTGTTGACGGTTGTTGAGATGCCTTTATGGAGTTGATGTTCTGAAGAGCTGCATGGACAAAACCTAACTTTTTTGAGATATCTTTACTAATATGCTTGCCTTTCTTAGATTTTTGATATTTCTTCTGATGGTCATGAGACAAATAATTTTAATTACTAAAATTCATAGCCTTGACTGTGCTATATAGGAACACCATGCAGAGCTAAAAATGTTACCTATTGACATTTAATTGATTACTTAAAAATTCTTATTGTTATTATTTCAGCAAAGGCAATGTTATAGTGAAGACATTGAATAAAATATCTTTGGAATATTTCTAGGTAATCACAGTACTAACTCAATTTCTATCCTTTTAATGTGAAACTTCATTGAGATTGCTGCATCATTGACATACTTCTTAAAATGTGCATTTTGGAGTAGATAAATCCTGAATTTTCTTAGTCAGTTTGCCCTGTAGGACATAAAATTACGTTAGTGTTAATTTTAGTTTACAGCTGTTTAAAGTATGGGCTGATTCATTATATCATTGGAAGGAGGTTTGTTTTTTTTGGGGGGGGGGGGGTTATGCTATAAAGGAGGATCTTAACATTTGGGAAATTTAGTGAGTGCTAAATGAATTTAGTGTGTGGTAACCTACCATAATTGCTATTAATGGTGAGGGAGGGAGAGACACAAGCAGGGAGGGGCACCTCTCAATGCTGTTTACACAAAATCTAGCTCTTGAATTCTCTATTGCAAAGGGTATGTTAGTGTTATGCTTATGTATAGCCACAATGAAAGTTCTGCTGAGAATGTTTCAAAATACTCTTGTTTCAGGAAGCCTTGAGAAAATATTGATTCTAATGAGAATAGCTGTATGAATAAAAATCAGACTTTTATTATTTTATTTTTTTAATGTATTTTAGAAGCATTGATTCCATGTCTTTTTTAGTGTTGGTTTGGCAGAACTAGGAATGAGAGGCTATTAGGCTTGCCTTTCCAAAAGGTCCTTGGCCTGAGGATCTCCTTTCCTGAGGAGAAAAGCAGAAAAGATGGTTGGTTTCCCCCTTGAAAAGACAGTTGGCAATCCTTGCAGTTGATGTTTTTTACCCCAAAAAACTTGGATGGCTTGATGGATTCATTGTATCATACTGAAAAAAATAGGCAAAATACTGAGAAATATAAATTGGATTAAATTTGTTTACTTTATACTGAGTCTACTTAACCAAAGTCAACCAGTAGCAGAGAGATTTGTCAGAAGTAAAATTGCATATATGCAGTTGCCTCTTTCTTTCCTTGAGCACAGCATGTATCCTGTCTCTTCTGGGAAGCCACAGATTCGCTGCTTTTATTTAAAATCTCAAAGCAAATGACATTGCAAGAGCAAGTTGGAGAAAATAGGTTTTGCATGTCAAAGCTTTGATTGCTAAAAACAATTTGACATTGTCACAATGTGCCTTCATATGGAATTCCTGAATCTGAAAATAGGATTTGACTACAGTGTAGAATGACTGAGGAAGAACAGAAAAACTGAAATGTTGTGGTAAAATATGGTGGTGTTATTGCTTCCGCACACAAGGGGAGACCTTGATTTTTTTATTTTTACTTTTGGTCATGATCATCATAGCAATTTGCATACGAATACAGAAAATACCCCAAACGTATCCTTTAAAATCCCTTATTCTGGGTGAAGTTGTTGAATGAAGAACAGCTGTTTGCATCCTAAGTGAGATTGATTGTTTCAAGAAAAAAAAGTCTCTGGAAATAGTGTTCAAATGAAAAATGTACTCTATTGCCAACATCCCGAGTGCTTGATGTCCTTCCAAAAAGGAGGACTACAGTTGCCTGTTATGGCACTTCATTAAATACTGTGTTCTGATACAAGTCACCTGAGGAATACTTCAGAATTTGTTGTTCTGTTTCCCACTTCATTTATTCCAAGTGTAAGAAACACAGTGGAAATCAGACATGAGTTTGTAGCAAAATTTATGGTAGAATAACATCAGGATTGCATTTTGAAATGGATCCCTGGCATGAAAGAAACCTACAGTTACCCCAGCCTACATTCGCATCTTGCCTGCTTTGCATTTTGTCATATTTCTTCACTGAACTAAATTCCCACCCAGAAGATCATTTATCAAGATACTTTAATTTTAAAGTTGGTTTCATCTTTCCCACTGGAAATTTCTTTTGAGGGAAATTGTCTCCTCTAGACAATCATAATTAACTGCTCTTTAATTAGACATGAGGAAGGGAGAGACTTTGTTTATACTCATTTCAGCTAAATCTTATTGGCTAAACACGGCATAGTTTGTGACATTGTTTCTTTTGATTATTCCCTTATGGACTCTGAAATAAATTGTGAGTGCTTTGAAGAGGGTATGTTGGATTGACTGAATATGAGTGAGTTTTGTTGGTTAGCTGGCTTCTCTTATTTCATTAAAATACAGCAATTTCCATTCTATTCCTGCATGTCTCAAATATATTTCAGTGCAAGAGTAGCTCACCAACTGCTATTTTATTCTCTAGCATGCCCCTGCCCTTGTACACAGCAGTACAAGTTGCAAATGGCCAGTCTCACTATCTTGTTTGTAGGATAAAGGCTCTGATATGAAGAGTCTTCAGTCACTAGACAGTCACTAACAAGGAGCAAAAAATTAAATAAAGAACAGGATTTAAAAGATAGTCTTTCAGCAAGTTTCTGCAAGGAAAAAAAATGGCCAAATAAAGAAATAGAAAATTAATCCAGGGGTGAGAGAAATCTAATGGATACAGGAGGAAATGGAAAATAAAAGACCTCACTTTCTTAAACTAGTCCTTTTTTGTTGTAAAGAATATATGAATGGCAGGGCGAAACCGAGGCTAAGAAAAATGTGAAGATGTTTGTGGTAGATTTAGCTATAATAGAGTTAATTTTCTTCACAGTAGCTGGTATGGGGCTGTGTTTTGGATTTGTGCTGGAAATAGTGTTGATGACACAGGGATGTTTTTGTTATTGCTAAGCAGGACTTGCACAGAGTCAAGGCCTTTTCTGCTCTTCACCGCACCCAGCCAGTGAGGAGGCTGGGGGTGCACCAAGAGTTGAGAGGGGACACAGCTGGAATAGCTGATCCCAACTGACCAAAGGGATACTGTAAGACATCATGCTCAGCAGTAAAAGCTGGGAGAAGAGGGAAGGGGAGGACATTTGCCATGATGGCTTTTAAATTCTGCACCAAGTGCGCATTTCATGGAAACTGGAGATGGAAATTGTGGTTGTGGCCAGGCAGTCCACAAAAGCTTCAGTGATATTTATAGAGGTAAAATCATTTCATTGAGGTTTCTTTAAATGTCAGTCATGTTGCTATTTTTCACATTTTTCTATTGATCATATCACCTAACTGCATTTGGCTTAGACTGGTGGATGAATAGCAAACCTTTCCAGTTTTGAAACAAACTTCATGATCTCTTTTTTTTTTTTTTTTTTTTTTTTTTTTTTTGTTCTGTACAGAATGGATTTAGTGCTTTTTACCTTATATTTATTAAATCTAGACCACAGCACTCTTCTCATGGCGTGTGCCAGGACCATGTGTCATTCATTTGGGATCCCGTGATCAACATAGGTTAACATCTAGTCTGATTTATAGAGCTGATGATTGCTATTAATAAGCATCAGACTTCTACAGTAACTTTACTGCTGTTTACCATAGCAGGGCCTAATGGCCATATCCAGCCAATCTGTGCTTTTCCAAGGTCTGTTTTTCATCCTACAAACCTATCCAAAATACCTGTATGTGACTCAAAAAAAGAGATAGTATCAAGTCGTTAATTAAAACTTGGTCCCACAGCTAAAGTGATTTGAAATAACTTTATTATATGCTGCAAAAACATAAATAACAAAGATACAACATTTTTTTCCTGAAATGCTATTAGCTTTTACTACTCTGTGTGATGGATTTAACCCAAAGATCGTGTGGAATTTTGAATTTTTTTGCTATTCCTTCAGAAGGTATACCATGTCTAAAAATAGATAGACACACATGCAAAAATGGGGTAATGTAGTTGTTGTGACATCTGTGGAAGTAAGAAATGCAACAGTATCTTCCACTGGATTCCATATATGTCATATCTATTATAAAATAAATCACCAGCAGCTTTCCTTTGGAATTTTCTTTGACAACTGCTGAACAGAGAAACACGTTATGTGCTTTCTACCACTGCACATTTGTCTTTGAAGCTACTATCAGAAGGAAAATTATTTTTTGTTTGTATGTTGAGAAATATAAATTAATAAAAAAGTGGTCATGTGGGTTTGGGGGGTTGTTGGATTTTTAAAATTTTATTTCCTATCAGGCAAAATTTTAGCAATTATTTCCTTTAATTTTCTATGTTTTAGCCTATCAGTTCATTTTCCTTATTCCCAAATGCAGTTTATCCATTTGTATATCTAGAAGAAAAATAATTTCTCTTACTGGGAACCAGTCTGCCTTTCCTTCAATTTCACTTGGTAAAGTTTTCAAGGAAGACATATTTCTATCTGAAGAGCAGTCTTTTCTAATCTGAATTTAGAGCACTTTATGATTTAGCAATTTGCTTTTCTCCTGTCTTAAATATTTAATCTGAAGATTTATTAATGTTATGCCTTTTATTCTTAAGCCTGCACTTAACTTGGACTGCAAAAGGTCCTTCTGCTTTTCTCATTTCCTCTAAATTCAAAGATAGTCCATATTTCCTAGAACTCTACTTCCTTATTTATCTGCCTGTCAATCATTATGTCTCTTGGGACCACTAGGAAAATCAGGTCTCTTTAGCTCTCTGTACAGCTGGAGTAATGAAGTTCTGCTCTGGGGTTGTGCAGGTCAGAATTTGACCCTTGCAGTTTATCACCCAGCATCCTTCCGGAATGAGAAGACTTTAGCACCATTTATCTACTTATTTTTAACACACAGATCAAAGTTAATATAAGGCATCTCTGAAATTTAGTGTAACCTTTTAGTCCTAAAGGAAAAAAGATGGCAAGTCATTTGCAGAAGGCACTTAAAAACACATTAGTAGACTCAAAGTAAAATATATACTTGACTGAGACACTAATCTTCCTTTTGTTTGAAGGAACTCTTCACCTCCTGTATCCCATTCCCTTACAATTCCTTAAATAAGTTTTTATGCAAGTGCTATTGGCTGTGTGTGGACCGGGCACTGGAGTGGCCATGGGATATCCGCGAGGTGGAAGAATGAGGCTGAGGAGGGAGGGGTTGTTTGAAGTCCACCATCATTAGTGGGGAAGTGTGAAGTTGTCGTTAAGCCGTTGCAATGGTTCGTTCGGACTTGTCATTCAAGCATCACCTTTGTTTACTGGCTGTCCTGGCAGGGGGGTTGAGAGAGAAAGATGCAGAGCAGTGCCTGTATTATGCTGGATGCAAGAAGTGAATGAGATTGATGCAGCCTCTTTTCCTGCTGCACAGGGAGGGGACCACACAAAGAAGAAAATGAAGAGAAACTTCACGTGGTTTAGCTGTGGAGCATTGCCTCAGTTTCTTGCTGCCTTTCTGCATCTGACACAAATGAAATATCATACATACCATTCTTGGGCCCCAGCAACCTGTCAGGAAAGGGGCTAGAAGGTCCAAACCTCTACCATTTATATAAATCAACACCTACAGCAGTGTATTTGGAAGAAAGGACAAGAAAGTCATGTCCCAGGGAGGGGAAGGGATTTGCAGGGCCGTATGGTAAGAATCCAAAGGGCTGTGCAGCTCAATCCACGTAGGGAATTGGCAGCTTCACTCAAAATCCTTTGCCAAAATAAAGTAAAACAGTGTTGACTTTTGTGGTCTAGGCCACTGACTGGAGTACTATGCTGCAAGGTAAGGAATTTTAATTTCTAGAGCGATTTGTGATTGTATCTCATCTTTATTTGCTTTAATGTTCTGGGATAATGAATTTGTCCTAATTAACTGCAATTTACTATCATTTAAATTAGAAGACAGGGTCTTTTGCTTTCTGTGTGTTAGTCCAGCATCTAAATACACTCTTCTCTCTTTAGGATTACATTGCGTGTTTGGTGCCCAGTATAAAGAGGAATTTTTGTCCCCACATTCCTGCTTTAAAAAATTGCTCCCTTTTCCGCTGGTGAGGAAGATGGTGATATATAAAGTGGACTAACCTTCATTTTAATGTCATTTCCACCTAGTCCTTTGGACTCTAATGACTACAGGAAGGGGTCTGCAACTCTGCTGGCCAGTGGCCTGTGGGGCTGCTTCTGCTGATGTATTTGGATAAATATGAAAGGAGGAGAGAGAGGGTATTATGAATCACATCCCCACAGGAAGAGGCAAATTACTTACGAGACTCAAGGACACCAGTTACTGAGTTAAACATCTGTTTACACCTACGCACAAAGGAGCAACCTTGGCTCATGCTCATATAGGGTCAGGGTGGGAAGATAGTTGATTTTCTTCTGGAGCATGAGATGAACAAATGAACACAACCAGTGCTCTTGGCTGGATGTTCTGTTTGGATATTTGAAGAGAAAAGGGAAAAGTCTTGTCAGGAGAAAATAATGACATAAAGCAAGGATTAAGCTGTTCAAGAGTGTTCTTCATTTTTGAAGAATTGAGAACGTCAGCGCAGATAAACCTTGTTGCACTGTTGCTGCCTCCTTAGGCAAACTGCCCTTGCTATCCTAGTGAAGTACTCTCCTCTCCTTCTAGTATCTTCTCTCCTTTGATATCTCAAAGCATTCTATGCTACTACTCATTAAAGGGAAATCCCTTTCAGAAATGGTTTTTGGGTTTTTGCCTTATTCCTAGGCAAGGTGAAAAAAAAAAAAAAAGGATTGCTTTTTTTACTGATCATATTTGTAAACAGAATGATTGAGTTCTCTTTGAGATTATTTTCCTCTGGATGGTGTTGCTGACCACAATTGCAGACCTGCCATAAAGAACAAATATTAATATACCAGTAGTTGTTGCTCTTTTTTCAGCTGCAGATTGCCCTCAGAATATAAAAAATAAGTCAATGTTTACTTTTGCATAGCAGTCAAGTAACTTCTGTAATGACACTCTTTGAATATCTCCCTACTTTTGTGCTCTGCTAACAGGATCTGCTCCTTTGGCATGCCACCCTGAAAGCAAATACAAGTCTTCCAATCACCTTCACCTTTTGTAGCACAGTGACAGGCAATATTTCTGTTACACCTGCAGTATTGCCTGAGCAGGTAAACTGGGGGCCTGCACCTCAACATCCTAAGCTGCGTAAGACAAATAAATAGATGAAGAAAGATCCACAACTGACTTACAGTCAAATTCCAAGAAATAATAAGTATGTCTTCCAAACACATATTTTTGACATTCTTTTGATAGTAGACATTTATTGTCTTATAAAATGGAGTTGGTCAGAGAGATAACCAGTCTTGCGTAAATTGTTTTGTAGTGATGTGGGTTTTGCACATTAAGTCTAATCTAGACAATGACACAACTTTACTACTTGTTCTGTAGACCCAAATTAGATCAGTGGGTCACTCCCAGAGATTGTCCATGAAGTTAGAGGAAAAGTAATCTGAAAATGATGCATTTCAAAATAGATAAATGCACTGCATTAATGTGGAGACTTTAGGTGGGATTTAGGCCCCCAATGATAGCAACACTGGTCTCCCTTTTGTTCTCAGTGGAAGTAATATGAATTTTACTACTGAATCAGTGCAAAAGATTTATGTCAACTTATGAATAAACATAACTGAGAACATGTTTGCAGGCAGTCTTCAGATAACTGCAGTCTTTTAATGTTTATCTCATGTATTTGTAAACAGGATAGTAGATTGAAGTACAAGTTTATAAACCTTGGCCTGAGGTGTGTCATTTTCTTTTTACAAACATCTCTTTGGCTACCAAAGAAGAATAACCTAGGTAATTTTAACAAAAGGACTTGGAAATTTCTGTCCCTCCATCTGTTAACCACTTAACTCATAATCCTGTGTGTAATGCTATTACAAATGCATAAACAATCACTTCAGCCTTAAGCTGCATGCACTGCTTAAACAACTTAGGAATATATTACTTCCCTAGCTGTGACTATGACTTAAAAAACACATAGGGCTGCAGCTTCCTATTTCTCTTCTTTACATATGCTGACAGCTTTCAGATAATAAATACCTTGTTGTCATCTCTGAAGCAGCCAGCATTAAAATGAATAGTGACTTCCCCCTTCTCCAGTGCGGCTGTATTGGACAGGCTCCAAATGGCCTGGATGCCCTGCTGTTCATGTCTAATTGTTTTCTGTGGGGAAAGCAGTTTACTGAGGGCATTTCAGGAAAGGGGAGCCAGCAGCCAGTGGCTCAATGACTTTTACACTAGACAGCTTGTAGATGAGCTAACAGTGTTGGCTGGGTTAAGAATTACTAAATATTGTGATCAGCTGCTGCAGGCATGAAAGGGATAGAAGGGCTGTCGAAAAAAGGATAAAAACATTATTTCTGATTAACCCCTCTGCCCCTCTTCCAAATCAAAAAGTGTTTGTCATATTTACCTAGGGGTATTTTATGACTTTGAAAATATGATGGTGATGGATTAGAAATAAAGCAGTGAATGTCTGTACTGAAATTAATTTATGTACATCAAGTATTTCAGTTCTGGTTTCAATCTCACTTCGTGTCTCTTAGATAGGAGAAAGTAAAGAATGTAACTTATTTTAAGCTTATTTTTGGTATTTCATTTGAGACTACATTTAGATAGAATTTACCAAGGAGATAAAAGTGCTTATGAGTTATATGGTGTTTTTATTAGTCATTTAATCCTACCTTAAATATGTCCAATACTTGAGAAGAAGTTAAATTTTAAAATGCAATGCTATCTGCAATTAATTAACTGTTGGTTCTGGTTAGTACGTACCCAACATTTCAGAAGTAGCAGACCTTATCAGCTATCACACCATTTTTATTCTATTCTATTCTCTTCTTCTGCATGAAGAAAACAATCCTTGCTCTTTTTTCACCTCGTAGTTGGTTTTCAACTTGAGCAAATGAGTTATTGAACTGAAATAACCAGATAGCAGAAGGAACTTCTGGGGCTAAAAGCTAGTTTAACACTTCAACAGCTTCTGCTTTAGGGTGATTAGTCAGTGTCTTCCTCCAACTGAGTGGCTCTGCTTCCCTCAAAGCAGTAGCAATGCACTGTTGCACATACAGATGTATTTTTTAATATCTAATAGCAAACTTAGAATTTTAGAAGATTTGCTCTAACTTAATTTCTTTTATATTGTCTTCTATATGGAAAAATACAGGCATTAAATGGTCTCTCTTCCATTTTTGAGCTTGTTGACTTATAAGCACTGTAAAAGCTGTTGCTGTCCTTTGTTGGTAGTATTTTTATGGTCTAACAGGACATTGGTGCTAGCATGATGTTAGCTGCAAAGCTTCAGTCTTGCTCTTCTGTTTTAAGAGGTGACCACAGTTTTGACTGAGGCTTGGCAAGCTTCATTGTCATAAGGATGCTGCTTGGGTTGATGTTCTACTGAGGTGCCAGTGTCTGTATGCCTGGCAGAAAGCAGAGCTCTTTTGGTCAGTACAGCGTTACGTGATTTCTCTATCCAGTGGTCAGAAGGTATGTGCTGACCTAAACCTCCTGTGCGTGTGACCTAAACCACCTTCACTGCAACCCTCCACGAGCAGTGGTCATGGCCTGTCCTCTGGTCCCCATGTTCACATTCCTCCCTTATCCTTGGCCATGCAGCATCCTGTGATTAATAAATTTATCTAAATTACTTACTTTTGACAGGAGTGTGTATTTTGTAACATTCTCCTGACCTTGCTAGCACTTTCACCTTGTGTAAACAGTTTATCTATCAGACACAGCTCTGTGCAGTCCCTTTTGGCCAACACTTAAGGCAAAGGTTTTATTTGAGCAGTGGGTGGTCTGAGCTATGTTCCAGTGAAACTGATACCAGTGATACAGAAGTGTATCTTAAAATGGGTGTTGTAATAATTTAGGATGGTATAACTTCAATTTAAACAGTAGAAAAATAATGATGGTATATCCACAAAGTAATTGGAATGCTTTCTTTTTCTTAAAAGTAGAATGAGACTGATTTCCTTATGGTCTCCAGTTGATATAAAGAGAATGTCTCTGTTTGTTATTCCTATTAAAAGATTCCCTCATATACCTCCAAGTCCAAAAAGACAGTGACAATACATATTCATCAGAAAATTTTGTGATAAGACAAATAATAAAGAAGCTCCCATATTGATAACTTATTAGTTTTATTGGTGTTTGGCACCTGAGACACAATCTGAACCTGATTTTTGAGATAGAAAGGTAATTAAAAAATTTAAGTTTCCTAAAATGTCCAGATAATTGTAAATGTTTTTAGACATCCTCTGCATGTATATAACATACATATTTTTAAGTACATAAATAAGATTTTATTGGGAAAGTGTACTGGAAACCATCAGACTTGACATTTGATTCAATAACATTGAATTGCTACCTTTTCCCTCTCCATTTGCATGCGCTTTTGGTTAAACCTGTAATTATCATGATTACAGGTCCCTTCCTATTCACTGCAAAGAAGAAAGGGCTCATATCATGTGTGTGACTTTTTTGTTCCCCTGTGCAACCCAACACTTATTTCCTGTTCAGTTTTTCTCTGAAAAGATTTAACAGATTTCTTCATGATCTGCTTTTTCTATTTTTTGTATTTGGAAGGACTTTAAAAAGGATGACTTTCTTTTGAGCACATCTTTCTTGGTGCATTCTCCTTTAATAGGAAAAAAAACGTAGCTGCATAAGGGAAGTGAGAAACTGGTGTGTGTGCCACACACTCCTGTCTCAAAGAATCATGCTTCTGTTAGTGATTAAAGGTAACCAGCAGTCAGCCCTTCAGCAGTCCCAAACAGGCAGGGGTAGCAATTATACCCTCTTTATGTTCTTCCTGGCCAGATGAGCAGAGGTAGGTGGTTGTGATGAGAAGCAGAAAAAACGGAAAGAGGCATTTTATTTTTCAAGGAGTGGAAGAGGCCATCGGGTCATTTCATGGTTTAGCAGCCCTCACTGGGTGTGGTTGAGACCCTCCATTTCAGACTTTTGCATTGACTTGTGGTGTTATATGGGACTGGGGGCTGAATTCCTCTCTGTTTTTGAAACAAGTGCTCCCTTTTTCTTTGGGTTTAGAGAAGTAAAACATTGATCCCAAGTTTACAGCTCAGAAGAAATTCATAGGTTTGAGGTATGTGTGCTTTTCTTATGACCTGAGTTGCTTTAGATAATTTTAAAATAAACCCCAGTAAAAAGTATTAAAGGTTGGAAAAGGACACCTTTTACAAGTATTACTTCTGTGAATACCGAAGTAAATATATTAGAAAGCCAACGGAAATTTTGATTCTTACTGTGTTTTGTTACTCTTTATTTACTTGGTTTGGAAGTAAGAGATTGCTCACATTTTTAATGTTGAGAGTGACCTTTGTGATTTGAGTTAAAAACAAATGGAGCAGAGCAAATTACTAGGGCACCCAAGCATGTTCTCAGCTTTGCCACACTGAAACATTTGTTTGTTCTGCAGGGGTTTGGGATGACAGCCCAAAGGTGTTGTGAGATTGAGGACCATAAAAGATCGAACAGGTGGGAATGCCTCATCTTACCCTGTAGTAGCTCTTAATGTGTGACTGCTGCATCTTTGGGGCATTTTTGTAAAATATGTGCATGCCAAACAAAAGAAAAGTGATGTAGACTCTATGTCAATGAGATGGCAATACAATTACTTGTTGTAGATGATGCTGAACAGTACTGCATCCATCTGCTCCTATTAAGTGAAATGAGATGTACTCCATTCTCTTTACGGTTAGATGACAACAACACGCAAAACCAGGCGTGTCAGAGTTATTGCTTACCAGAGGCATTATTCAGATTATTCCACCTTTATTCTTCCACAACTCCGTTCTTTTCTGGCTTTCTGTATTCACACCATATCTCCTGAATTCTGCAGTCAAGAGCACGTTGTTTTAAAATAGCCCTAAGATAAATGCCCATGGGCTTTTAGCATCCATTTAGAAATATGAGGGGTTTTAAAAAAACATCTTTAAAATTCTTTATTATCACTTCAAGTGCAACAACTGGACCACAAAGAAAAGTAATATAAGAAGTCTTCCAAAATGTTCAGTTTTTTAAAATCTAAGCTAATCATCATAAATCTAAAGTAATAAAACTATTTATGTGGTTTTGATACCTCTGTTGAATGAGGCTCCTCAGCTGTGTGCCATATAATATTTGTTACTTCTAGCTACTGTTAGGTTTCTGATCACAGCAGCTTTAGTTGCTGAAGCAGCTAAAGATTTGTAGCCCTACCACCAACGTAAAATCACAAATGAATGTGCTCTGAAAACAGGAGTGTGCCTGGTTTTAAATTGATGTCGTATAGGTAAACCTTCAAAGCTTTTTTCAGATAAACTTCCAATAAGGTTTCAAACCAATCTTTAAACTATGTTCTTAATTTTTTTCTGATTGCAGGTTGATGTACCTCACAGCACTGGTTGGTGCTTTGTACATATAGTGCTATGTCAAGGAGTACTGGGGTGTGAAGAACTATGCGGAATTGTTAATGAAAATGATGTTATTCTTAATTTCTTTACCCAACTCTACATGCCTTTTCCATCTTGTGCTGTCTGTGAAATAGCAGATTTTTTTTTGTATGACAGATTGAGATTGCAATAAATGAGCAAAATTCTTTCACTGGCCTGTGAAGTGCTATGATGGGACTGAAAGCACGAAGTCTGAAGAGTCACCTTACCTCACTTCACTCTGCAAACTGTTAATGGGGATCATTCTTTGCTGGGGCTTGTACGTATGAGCAGAAGGTGAACCTATTTTGTTTCTATTGGAAGAGACATTAATTTTCAATTTTTCAATTTTCACTTTCAAATTTTCAATTTTTCAAGAGCACCTGAATGTAAGTTATCTAAAATATATTCCAAAATTAAATATCTCCCATGGGAATTTGTTTTAATTTGAATTTAAAAACCCTATGAAAATTAAAATCTAAAATGAAGGAGTGAAAGTGTAATCATACTCTTTAGTTACTGCAAAGGGAGATAATTTAATCTGCTTCTGATCTATGTAAATTGGATCTGCTTCTAATTCAATGTAAATTGAATTCCATATTACCAGACTTCTGTTGTTAACTACCCATTATGGCAAACTAGTTCCTTCTTTGGAGCCTTAAAAATTTCTACATATCTTTGTGTGATAGCCTTTAGTTTTATGATGCTGTACCTCTAAAGTCATGCTGGTGCGGGTGTGCCGAAGTAATTTCTTAAAACAGGGAGAATTAGAAAATTGTGGTCAAGAAAACAAAAACGTCTGGGGTTTTAACTATCGTGCACAAATGCTTTGAAAGCAGACTCATCTACCTGCCACTTTTAGGTCCAAGTTGTTCATACTGAGTTCAGTTGTATCGTTTATACATTCTCGGTGGGTTTACTGCAAATGTCTGTGTTCTCTGTTCCATTGCAGAGTACAAAATATAAATCTACTATGCCTGTGACTTCTCTTTGTGGAGAAGCTGGAAAAGAAGGTGAATACAGTATGCTGTATATTTTACATACTTCTGTGCTGCAAATCCAAGGTCCCAGCTGAACTGCCTGCACTGAAAATCCTTTAAAAGACTTTATTAGAGCTCACAGTGGTGAGACTATGCAGACAGCCATTTTCAATGACTGGTTGAATTTAGAGACAATTACTTACCCTAAGTTATTGGTCTGTAAAACAGCCCTGAAAAAAAGGAAATTGTTTCAAAACCAGACTGCAGATGGAAGAACCAGGCAGCTGAAGCATCTGAAGACCTGTAACCCTTGCGTAAGGACAGAGAAGACAAAACAATCTCCCTCAGACTTGGTACAGTATTTAAAGCCTTGGCTGGTAACTGCAGGCCAAGACCAAATATGGAACATGAACTACAAAATGCAGTTGCCCCTCCGTATCCAAGAAATATTTTTCCCTATGAAAACAGCTCCAGCTTCAGGTCAGACAAAGTGTATTACTGCCTCATATGCAAACCACCTTCCACATTGCCCTTGAATAATGCAAATAAGCCAGGTGCAGGTTGCTCAGAGTCATGCAGGAGAACCATGGGCAAAATTATACTTCTTTGAAAAATATTTTATGCCTTAAAGAAACAAATGTGATACTGGCAATTCACCCATGGCTGGCACTATTACACAGTCTTCAGCTTCTTGATAGGGAGCAGAGTTCACATAGGAGTTTGTAGGAGGTGGACCTGCTGTTACATCAAATCCCATAAAAACAGCTAGTCTTCTGTCAAGAACCAATTCCCACAAAAGCCTCTCTTGACTGGCTTGGAAATGTGGCAAAACCTTGATAAAGTGGGTTTTAATCCCCTCCTGGATCATTCCAGCCATTTTTTGATTGCAGGTACAGAGGGTCCTTGTGAGGCCTGATGTGGCTTCTGAGCACAGGAGGCTTCGGGGAGCACGTTTTCCACAAACCTTTGAAAGTGTAGTGAAACAAGTGTCATAAGAAAACACTGGATGGGAAGAGAAAGGTCAGCGAGTATCTAAGAAGATGAAGACTATTCAACAATGGAGGAAAACTTCAAAGAGTACATGAGGATGAGAGATACACAAGAAGTAAGAAAAATAAAGCTGGTTCTAAGTGTAGTTAGAGAAAAAAAAGCTCTTCAGAACTTTTTCAAAGATGTGAAGATAATGTTTCATTTGAATTAGGAGGTGAACAATCCGTGGAGATACTGGCAATACCAGGATGATGAAGGAGGAGACTGAGTACAGTAACTTGCCCCTGAGTCCACAATGAGCTGATGGCAGGACATGAGGCTGTAACTGCAACAGGAGATGAAGAAGATTTAGCGAATGGATTTGTGCCAGGCAGAAAAATCTTGCACAGTCGTCCGAGAAATCAAACTATATGTAATATGACCATAGAAGTGGAAAGAAGAGATTGTGGCTGCATTCTAGGATCACATTAGAGACTGAAAATGTTGAGAAGAGCAGCTTTTTCTGGTTTTAAGGTAGTCAAGTGTGTAGCCTTAACCATTAACCAACATTATACTTGATGGAAGAGTCTACCTTTTAAAAAAATGTAAGAAGTTCAGGCATAAAAGGAGTCAAAAAGTGAAAGTTTTAAAAAATCAATTATAAAAGCAAAAAAAAAAGTGAAAGCTTCAAACTCAGAAAAAACTGAGGGGCCCATGCAAGGTTTCAGGGTTCCTGCTGAGCATAGTTTTAATAAGTCATGAGCAGGGAAAGGCAGACACAGTGGTGAATTCAGGGAGAGGACACTTGGGGTTTAATTTAAAATTTCTTTTGACATGAAAGTTCTGGCTGAGGTGAGAGGTTCCTGCCCAGCTGGCAACCACGTGTGGGCAGGATCTGCTGTCCATGGGAGCAAGCATGTGTCGCAGACCTCCTGTAACTGTGATTTACTAGCTCTTGCTTCATTGAAAACATGAGATCTGGTTTTGGTTTGGCTTGAGACACAGAATTTTAATAACTCCAGTGGCAGACTTGTCAGAGTGTAACATGATCCTTTCAGACAAAAATCTGTTTGATTGTATTTATCTGTGATTTTTAAGACTGCTCTTGTTAATTTGGGTTTGCATTTGTGACAGCCCATTTGTACTCTGAGATGATGGGTAAGTATATGATTCCTCTTTGCTATGTTATTGATATACTTCTCTTTTCTCCTCTTGTTAACTTCCTCCCTAAATTAAGCATTTCTAATATTTTTTTAACTATAAACCTCCAGATGTCACTGAATAATTTTTTGTTTGTGCCTTGGGCTCTTCTGGTTTTGCTGCATTTCCCTGGCATTTGTTGATGTCTGGAAGTAGAATCCTCACTTGAGACTGTCTCAGGAGAAGGAAGCCAACCTTCTTTGCTCCTCATAAAGTCACCACCATTTTCATACAGGTCTTATAGTCTGCTTTGCTTTAAGTTAAAATGGTCAAAAAGACAGTGGCAAATGAGAGATAAATCAGACTCTCCCGCCTTGCTTCCAGGTTTGAAGGATTTTACCCCACAATTGAATAATAGAACAGAATTCTAAACTGTTCAAAACAATTCAAAGCAATTCATTGCCTCACAATTCCTGACCATGATTCAGTCCTTTTGGACTTACTGTATAGTAGCTCTGACAGAGTAATCATCATTTTGGAAAGTCTGGAAATTTCCATGGTACACACACACACAGTCAGCACCATAGTTCTGGAAAATGTTGGCTTTACTGAGCACATATTACACAGTGTATTCACACACAAATGTCCTGAAGTCTTTGGATCTACTGAGCATATGCAACTCAGTAGATCATCGTGCTCTCCATATTGGAATTCCTTGAAAGAAATAGAGCAGTTTTAATTTTCTTTTTCTAGATAGATAGCCTGTCTCCTCCTTTCTTGAGCTGTAAGAATCCAAAAGGTTCTTCAGCAATCAAAACTGCCAGTTGAAGACAGCCAGGGATACTGAAAAAAAATGCAAATGTCTCTAGCATGAGTAAGGCCCTTCGTGTAGGACTGTCTTCCTTGGTAAAGTGGCCCCTGTGTGAAGTGGCTAAGACACTGTAAAATCACAAGTGAGAGAAGGCAGCTATAGTACTTATTTCAGGGTAACAAGACGAGCTATTTTGCAACTTCACCCATGATTCAGCTCAAGTAAAACTGATATTTAGCCAACAAGAGCTGAACAAATGTGATCAAAACATTTAAACCTCTGCTATACCACTATTAAAATGTCTCAGCATTATCGTCTTCATTCTTGTTCCTTTCATGCCGTTTTCACAGTAAATAATAGGACAGTGTTGTCATTCTCGGCTTTCCTCGTTCTAACAGAATGGTTAAATACAACTGAGCAAATGCTTCCTAAACTCAGCAGCACAGTTTTAGTTTTTGTAATGCCGGTGGCAGATCATTTTGAAATTTCTGGTGGGTCTGAAATTGAGATACAATTAACTTTCTTCCACCCATTTAAGCAGCATTATGGGTAATGACCAATAAAAATGTGAATTTTGAACAATCAGTTATAAAAGCTTAGGGTCCTATTTTTTGGTATGTAAAAAATGAAATAGCACAATTTATTTAATGTTGTCTCCCATATTTATTTCTTTCTCCCCCCCATATTGTTAGACTTGGCATTTAGGGGATTTTCCCCTGTGCTAACATCAGATTACATTGCCATTCTCTTATTTTTCTTATCTTCAGATGACTTGTAATTGTTCTCCCTTTTGCTTTTCAAATATTTTATTTTCTCTTTTGCTTTGCTGAGGAGTTCTTCAGGTAACCTTCTCCATTTTTCACTCCCAAGGCAATATTTTCATTCTCTCTTTATCTACACAGATTTCTATTTAGCTTTCTCCTTTTCCTTTGCATAAGAGGCACCCAAGATCAGTGACTCTGGTACAAAACTGCCTGTTAGGACAGCATGATGGGTCCCTTTTTCTTTAAGAACACATCAGAACTAAACAAAAGTTGCATTTCTTCCTTTACAGTTTGTTCCTCTTCTACATCATAAGTGTTTACCTTTTTTTGACCAACCAAGACTTCAGAAATTAACATCAGTCTGATAAAATACAGCATCAAAGTTCATGTAGTAAATTTAGTTTGCAGAAATTTGACTGGCAATGACTTTTACCTCAGTATTTGAAAAAATGAAAATAAGCTACCAAAGCAATTTCTGGGCCGTGCCATGCAACATTACTGCACTAGATGTCACTGTTATACTTCTTAAAATAATGGTGGTCGTCTAAATGCAACCCAACCTCACACTCAAAGGCTTTTGAAAGTCTGCTGCGTATGAGAAGGTGTGACCAGGAAAGTATTTAATAGCACGGCGCTTCCTGAAAGTACTCTTTTGTTTTGATTTGTGTCTAAGCCACTGTTCCTGAAAACAGAATGGAAAGCATTTCTTCTCTTTACAGCCATAGACACTCCAATTGCTGTGGATGTGAATGCTCTTCAAACTGTTTCAGTGCAAATGCTTTTTAGTCTGCAAAAGCTGATTTTTAGCAGTGAATGATACTGAGAAATAATATAGCAATTGCCATATTGACCAATGAAAAGTGGAAGCTCATCTTCATCTCTATGCTTTTGAAAAGAAAATGCAAAAGAAATGCAAAGCCATTATACTGACTGAAACTAGTAATATTGAAGCAGATGAATACTCATACCTGGCTTCCTCTTTGACTTATCTTCTATGTGAAGGAGGAAAAACCTGGTAGGTGTTAATCCAGGATGAATATTACTTCCAATATCTGAGAAACATTATTAGATTTGTATAACACACAGTAATTGATAAGATTAATTAGGTTTAAGGTTGAAGTGTCTTAAGGTTCAGAGAAAAAGAAAATTTCAAGCATGTAAACAGAGCTGCCTTTGACTGATGTGTGCTCTCTTTGTTTTCTCCTCAACTGGAGGTGCATGCCACCACTTTTGAGTATTTAAAACCAGTGAAAACAGCCTCCTCCTGTTCTTTCTTTCTTTCTAGCCTGTTAGGCAAGTAAATCAAATGGTATATCAGTTCTGTGAGTGGGTGCTGAACCATCTCTGTACTTCTCAACGGCAGACATCAATTCATTTTGGCATGCCAAAGGAGACGAGATAAGCTAGGACTAGCCAGATGTTGCAATAGAAAACAGTTGCAGGCTGAATTTTGGAGCTACAACTGGAGCTGTATCAGACAGTCTTTGCTGCCTAAATTTTCTGACACTACAGTATGTACAGCAGAGCCACAGCCACTGGCCTCTCAGATGCACTTCCAGAAAACAGCTTACCTTGGCTATGCTTAGGGACAGCAGAGCATCTCTGTGGGTGTATCCCATATGTGCAAGAAAGAAAGTATTTAATGAAAGTAAGATGTCAATTTTTCCAATAAGGTCTGAAGTAGTATTTCAGTTTATCATGACTTTTCTGTTTATACACTACACTGACAGAAAATCAGGGAGAGCAGGTAGTTGGCATGCTACTTGGGGCAAAATTACCCCCAAACACCTATTTAGATTTCTTACATGCTTGAGAACCTGCATATAAAAATTTTCATTGTCTTTGTATATATGCCTTACATGAAAATCTCCAATCATCTTTTCTGTCTGGTTCAAATTTACCTGAAGCCTTTGCATCTGCTACTTCATTAGCATTCATATGTGAACTGCATTTTTAACCACTGCTAGACTTCTCCTTTAAATTCCTTTTTTCCTTCCTAGCTCAGCAGTTCACATGCAGAGAAAACTGATCTTTAGCATTGTTAGGTAGATATCCAAAATTAATATTTAAAAAGAGAACATAATCCCACTGAATTATTTCATAGTCATTTATTTGTTCCATTTTAAAGAAAAGAAAGCAGTTTGTACATAGAAGAAATTAATAATGCAAGAAATATTTATTTGCTTGTCTAAATGTTCATGGATTCTTGCCTTGCTGTCATCTGAGCAAAGGCATAGGCATTTTTATCTTTAATCTTTTCTTATTGTAAAATCACCCAGGAAAACATAAAGACATTATCTGTTCCACCTGTTGGATAACTGAATTTGTAATATCCTTGAACATTATCACCAGGCAATGTAGGCTCTTCTTCAGCAAAAACCCCCCACTTATAAAAAGTGTATTGATCTAAATTATAGAAAGTATTATACTTAATTATGCCTGACTTTGTTTAAATTGGAATGACTTCTACAGTTAAGGTTCCATGATACAGACTTTTAAGAACATTTTCTATCATTATGTGCAGTGTACAGGAGAGTAACTACATTCCTAGTGAGAAACAGACCCTTTGTCCTACAGGTGTTATGTCATCCTAGCAATTATCCTGAGCAGAAACAGGCTGCAGAGAATTATATTCTGTCTCCTCCTTATGTGAATTCTGAGCTGCATGTCTAAACCATTAGAAAAAGGCAAATCTTTTCAGGCAGACAGTCTATTATTCAGCCAGCTGGGTGCACAGGCCAGAGCCAGAGGGCAAACTTTCACTTGACTAGGTCACTTATTTCATCTTTACCATATGCAGTGTTTACATAAGGAGGAGGATTTTTAAAACGACTCACAAGTTTCTTATCTCAGTTGGCACGTAAGTGATCTCAATCCAAACTGCTCCAGGAGTATTAAAATCCATAACTAACTGCAGCAAGTTTACAGCTTGCGAGAGAGGAAAACAGTATTCTGCAAGAGAGGAAACCTTTTTTGTTGATGGTTTTGCCTCTGTGTTTAGACATTTTGATTTTCTCACTGAACAATTTTGCCTTTATAGATTGCTAAATCTATAACAGTCTTGCAAATAGTGTAAAGATATGCAGATTTTAAGGTCTTTTTTTACCCAAATATCATACCAGCTCCATGTCCTTCTTGATTAAGTCTGTCTTGCCCCATCTTTGCTGAGGGAAACAAGTGGGTTGTTACTGGAAGTTGTTCATGCTGCTGTAGACTGCATATGCCCTTGTATATGTTTATTCTTTATGCCCAGATACCAGATGGCTCCTGCAACAAGCAATTGAAGGAGTTCAGTATTCTTGATCGTATTTTAACCAAAGACCACAGCAAAATAAAGAACATGCTGCTGAATATTACTGATGAAGGCAAGTAAATGTGTTGCCCATTACATTAAAATGATTTCCAGATCGTAGTAGGAAGGTATCTGTCTAAAAAAAATTGTAAAATTTAAGTTGCCAAAACTCTAACTGAAATTCCTCTATAGGAGAAATTAATGGTATCTTCCTATCAGCTTACAGTATACTTGTAGTCTAGGACTACTTCTGCATTATTATATAATTTAAAATATCCCTTAGGAGACTGTTGGGAAAAATTGTCTGCTATGAAGAAATGCTGACTAAACTAAATACATACAAACACAAATATATCTATATATATATATGTACATTTTTGCCTTCAAGTATATCTAAACTTCCATTTGATGCAAGAAAATTTTGTTCTTATCTTAGATTCAGTCTTATTGTGTTCTTAGGTTGGATGTTTTCAGGTATAAGAATAGAACAATCATTATGATTTTTTAAAATAGATGTCTGTGGGTGTTCTTCATAAGATTGATAAAATAGTGGTGCCCCTATATGAAGAGAGATAACAGGAACATAGGTGATTTTGTGGAGTTATGGTTAATAGCAATCATCTTGCAATGATTCTTCAAAGACAACATATACGAATAGCATTTGTGTTTTCTTTTGTAGATAGAAAGTAGCCACTGAGGAAGCCAGTGAAACTTAGGCATACAGTTAACCGTATGCATAGAGATAAGTATTGCCAAATAATCACTGTTAAGGTGTGCAGGTCCTGACATGCGGCTTGGCTAGCTGAGAGAACCACAAGAAACTGCTGGACATGACATGAGAAACTGCTGAGCATAAATAACAGAACAAGAGACTCACAAAATTGCACATAGGACCTTGAGGAAGGAGAGGATTTCGCAACTAGCTAAGTGGACGTGATATGAGACACTGCCACACTCCACACATAATTTTAGAGAAGGATTGTGGACATTTTGGAGAGTTCACTCTTACAAGGGCAAACACACCTAGGTGTAACTACTTAACTTAAAGAGGTGACCTAGAGAGGGTTTAAAGTTGATGAGAGGTGACCCAGCACAGAGTTATGGAGAGACAGGTGGATAAATGAAGCTACTCTCCTGCCAGTAAGACGAGCAGCATGCTCACCAGGCTGAGCCAAATGTCTGATCCCTGAGGCTTTTCTTGCTATTGCCTTATTATTATTCACTCTCTATACTTTCATGTGTAAGAAACATTTAAGAGATCCAAGTGCTAGAAACTGGAAAAGGGGCCACAGGTACCTTACTGTGTGTGTATCTATGTGTGCTGGTTTTGGCTGGGGTAGAATTAATTTTATTCACAGTGGCTGGTATGGGTGTGTGGTTTGGATTTATGCTGAGTAGAGTTGATAATGGATGTTTTGGTTTTGTTATTGCTGAGCAGGGCCTACACAGAGCCAGGGCCTTTTCTGCTTCTCATACAGCCACGCTGGTGAGGAAGGTGGGGGTGCATGGGAGGCTGGGAGGAGACACAGCCAGGACAGGTGATCCAAAATGACCACAGGGATATTTCAGACCAAATGACATCATGCTCAGGATAGAAAGAGGGGGGAAGAAGGAGAAAGGGGAAGATATTTGGAGTGATAGTGTTTGTCTGCCACTAAAGTAACCATTAAATGTGATAGGGCCCTGCTCTCCTGGAGATGGCTGAACACCTGCCTGCCATGGGAAGCAGTGAATTCATTCCTTGTTTTGCTTTGCTTGTGTGTGCAGCTTTTGCTTTCCCTGTTAAACTGTCTTAATCTCAGCCCACAAATTTTCTCCCTTTTACCCTTCTGGTTCTCTCCCTGATCCCGCTGGTGAGGGAGTGAGTGAGTGGCCGTGTGGGGCTTGGCTGGGGGCTGAGGTTGAACCGGGGCTCCCAGTGAAGGCCAGCCCTCTGCCAGTGTGGGTCTGTTCGTATCATTCGCTAGGGAACTTCAGCCCGGAGTGGGTGGGTGAGTAGAGGCAACCTGCACCTGGAAAATCCCAAGCTCTGAGCTGGTGACAAGGGAAGAGGCCCAGGGGTCAGCCATGGATACAGAGTTACATGAAAGCTAGAGAGGGACTTTTTACAAGGGCGTGTAGTGGTAGGACAAGGGGGAAATGGTTTTAAAGTGACAGAGGATAGGTTTAGATTAGATATTAGGAAGAAATTCTTCACTATGAGAGTGGTGAGTCACCAGAACTAGCTGCTCAGAGAAGGCCAGTTTGGATGGGGCTCTGAGCAACCTGTTCCTAGTGGAAGTTGTCCCTGCCCATGACAAGGGAGTTTGGATCTAAATGATCTTTAAGGTCTCTTCCAATCCAAAAAATGCTATAATTCTTTAATTTTATGAGTAGAAGGAATTTAAGCCTTTATTGTCCATAAAAAAGTGGCAGTCTTATGAATGTAGAGAGTGAAGCTGGAGAGGTGATACAAGCCTTGGCTATCTGTGCTTACATATCAGTAAGATTGGGTTTTATGTGGATGCTGGAAAAGGCTCTGTGATAGCCTGTGTGAGAAAATGACAGTATTGAGAGTGTCTGCATCTTGCTGCTTGGCCAGACCTGTCCATGGGACAAGCAGCAACTGCATATGTCAGGCTGGGATGGGAGAAACCTCCTGGGTTTGAGAGTACATAGGCCTTAGCTCTGGTGCATTGAGAAGGAGAGATGCCCAAGCTCCTAAGGTGCATTTGATTCAGCCACTTCCTAGCAGTCATGATGTTTAACTTCAGATTGATGTTGTACACCCTTACCTGGATTAGCAACAAGAGACAAATATCAAGAACCACTTGTCATATTTCTGAGGACTGAATAGATGTGCCTGGAAAGATAGAGGTCTCTTCCTGAATGCACAGCATTTTTGGTGCAGCTCTACAAGACTTCACCAACTCAGAAAAAGACTGATTTATTTCTTTTGTTTCATTTCATTCCAGAGGGAAGAGCTCTATGCCTAAATTATCAGTCTACCAGAAATGGGAGAAGTACAGCAACAAATGTTGCTGTTTCATAGTACTTGAACAGCTTCTTTGGCACTTGATGATTTATATTTTGTCTTCTTGTTCTTTTTTATCTGGGTAACAGATACTTATTGCCTCTATCAGGATCCATCTGCACAAGAAGGAAAGATTATCAGTAAATGGCAGGAAGGAAGTCTACAGCTTTTAGATACATTTTTCTGGGGATCTGAAATTGTCTTCAAAGAAAAGAAAAGGAAAATGGGACCCAGAAACATGTCAGGGTCCAGATTTCTCTTTAGTGATCCCTTTTTGCTTTTTTCCCATTATGTTTCACATCTTTCATTAAGGAATTTATTGCAAACTCATGCCTGTGGCAGAATAATGAGGAGAAGAAAGGGGTGTTCAGTTACAGAACACACCCAGAGTATATGAAAAATTAAAATTATAAGGTAGCTGAAGTAGGTAAATGTGCAGAAAATGGACAATACAGAGCAAACAGGGAATTTTTTTTTTAAAACCAAGTTACCCCTTGTTTCCTTTTTGCACATGTCATCTGTTGTATTGGGGTTTACATTTCAGGACAATGATGGGAAATTGCTAGATGTAGGGAGGGAGCAGAGTGCTTAATAAAGGGATCTGGAAAGGCTGAATCAATGAGCAGTCATAAGAGGTTCAACAATGCCAGTACCAGGTCCTGCCCTCGGGTCACAAAAAACCCAAGCAGTACTACAGGCTTGGAAAAGAGAGGCTGGAAAGCTGCCCAGCAGAAAAGGAACTGGGAGTGCTGGTCAACAGCACAGATGCCCCTGGCCTTCTTGCCCACCTGGGCACGCTGCCACCTCACATCCAGCCAGCTGCTGACCAGCACCCACGAGTCCCATTCTGCTGAGCAGCTCTCAAGCCACTCTACTCCAAGGCTGCAGCAGTGCACGGGGTTTTTGCAAAACAGCAACAACCCTGTCTTACACGTGCTTCTTGCCTTCAAGAACTGCTTTTGAATGACACTGTAACAAGCACACTGTGACACAAGTTATGGGGATGTTTTCCTCATCTTGCTGCTTATCCATCCAGCAGTTCTGCCTTTCTTAGGTGCAGAGGCAGTGTGATGGTTTCCAGCAGTGTCATGAGAGCTCCCATGACAAAAGGAATGAACTCAGCTCTCTCCTGGTAAGATTGGCCATTTCTGTGTAGTTTTCCTGTGAATTCCCCGCAGTCTCTTATCTGTAAGGAGAAAGGGTGTTGTGTGAATTCCCTGTATAGAGCAGAAATTGGCTAAAATCTAAAAGCTGCAATTCAGTGATCTGCTTTCCCAAGCAATCATTTATGTCCTACAGTTAAAACAGCAAAAATCTTGCTGGCTCGCAAGGACTTGAGGGCTCAGGGATTGAAGCTGTCTCTACCATGATAGCAGGGAATAGGTTTGTGGCAAAGAGGCCTCACAGAAACAGCTGTGTGCTAAATTAGAAAAATCAGTACCTACTTTGAATACATACCAACAACTAGTCAGGCAGGAATTCATGAACTACCTGAAAGCTCTGCAAGTGTAGCTATGAAACTTTGTCTGGCAAATGCACAAACAAGATCCAGGGTATCCTAAATTGAAGGCTACTTCTACATTAATGTTGTCTCACAGGATGTACAGCTGTATATATAAAGGTCTTTTACTGATTGCCTAAGTTTTCTCTCTGCGTTTTTACTGTATCTAATCCATATTTTAAATTCTAACCACCTGCCTTTAGAATTCCCTAAGTGTTTTAATAATTCAGTGCTGAGCTGTGGGAAATAGAAAGATGTAATTGAAAGTTCTGAATCACCCACTACAGGAGGTGCAGGCCCTGTGCTTGGCTAATTGTCTAAGTGCTAGTTGATAATGGTAATATTGTCTAAGCAAAATTTGATCAGGGGGAGGAGGCAGGGGTTCAAAAGTGGAACTGTGTACCTTTTGCCTATTACACTGCTAAACTCTTTTCTAAGCTTGTGCATGTAGAAGGAAGGAGGAGTCTCAGAGAAGAGACACAGCATTTTCCTTAATAGGTATCAAAAACAGGGAACTAAGAATTTGGAAACAATAAAATCTTGGGCTGTATTCTTTAAACTGGTGAAAGACTCTGCTCTCTAAAAATTACTCATATTGAAGATGGGCCTGTGTTTTTGTGAATTGGTAACATGCAATATATGCAGTTTTGAACACATGTAGCAAGAACATTTAGCTGAGATAAAAAATGCTCTTGTTTATTTGTGTAAATAGCGATGACACAGCAAGGAGATAGATTTTCTCATGCAGAAATGACATAAAATAGAGTCACAAAGAAATTATGTTTTCCTTGCAGCAGAAGGATTCAGTGCAAACAAGAGCTTTCTCTTTCATCAGCGTCAACCATATTGTAGCAACAGCCTTTACTCTCCAATTGTAAATTTTTTAAAAGCCACACTTAAACCTTGACTTATGATGCATCTCCTGCACTGGAGACGTGTCATAAATAGCCACAAAGCTGCTTCATTATAATCCTTAAAATTCCCCTCTACTCACAGAAAACCTTGAACAAAATATGTTCCTGATGATTGTTAATACTGGTCAGCAGAATTTGCATTTCTAATCCAGGAATCACTTCTTTGTCTAACCAGGAAGCAGAAAGTTCTAGTTTTTTGAAATGTCCATTATTGTTCACAGTATCCACCTGTTATCTATTGTCTATCTGGCTGTGGAGTCTTTGCGCCAGAGACTGTTTTTCTAATTTTTGTTTGTACAGACTCTAGCACACTAGTGGGTTGGCTCTTGACAAAGGACTTTATTCATAGAGACAATATAAGTGGGAAATAAAAAAATAATTATGTTGCTTTATTCTGCCATTCTCTATTAATTGTGACGCATAGTCTTTAAGACACTGTCTTCCACCTTGGGGGGCTGGATATCCAAAGAATAACTGGTTTTGCTATTAAAGACTGAAGCAAAGAAAGCATGGAGTACCTCAGCTTTTTCTCCTCTTCTGTCACTGTGTTCTCCTGGCATCAAGTAAAGCATGGAGACTCTCCTTAGCCCTGGTTTTGTTACTGATATATTTATAGAAACATTCTTTGTTGTCTTTCACAGCAGTAGTCAGATAAATTTCTAGCTGATCTTTGGCCCTTTTAATTTTTTAACCTGCATAACCTCACAAACATCCTTGAAGTTCTAAGTTGCCTACCCCTTCCTTCCAAAGGACATAAACTTTCCTTTTTTTTTTTCCTGAATTCCAGCCAGTCCAGTCTTCTTGCCTGCCATCTTTCAGCTCATGGCAACACTCTTCTCCTGAGCCTTTAAGATTTTCTTGAAGAATATCCAGCCTTCCTGGACTTCTCTGCCTCTTAAGGAAGCCTGCCAGCAATTCTTCCAAACAGACCGATGTATGCCCTCTGAAAGCCCACAATGGCAGCTACCAGAAAAATAGAGTTCAAACTCTGGTTTTCTAGGCTTTTGCATTAACCTTTCCATGACAGTGCTATTCTAATAGAGAGGACAAACTCATACAGGCTCTCTAACACGGATAAATCTTAGTTATTTTAATGCCCACAAAATGATCAAAAAATCTTTCAGTAAATGTAACTGAGCTAAAGGAGATGTCTATTCTTGAAAAGAAAACACAACTTATAAAGATGCTATCTAAACACAGGAAAAAAAAAAGAGGTAGGATAAGGCAGGAGGTGAAGATGGAGAGAGGCAAAGGAGGAGGTCCTGACATGAAAGTAGTTATGAAAGAAACCTGTAAATAAATGAAGCCTTCAACTTCTTCAGTGAAGTAATCTTCTCTGTTGAGACAAAACTAAACTATATATAGTGGTGGTGCTTCCTTAAACCTGAAGTTTCAGAGGAAAATTTAAACATAAATCCATTGTGCTGCTTTTTGTACTTCTGCTTTATAAAAACTTAAAACTGATTTTAGCAAGTCCCTGGACTTATCCAGAAAACTAAAGAAGGTAAATATTGGGTGGACTATATTATCTTGCTGATTTTCCCAGCATACTTGTGCTGCATCAGTGGTCGGAAAGATGCCAGACAAAGGATCCCTTACCTTACTAATGCTTTGTTGTTTGTACCATAAATACAGCTTGCTCAGAAAAGTCATTCTAGTCCTTAAAGAACTCATTCCTGAAGAAGGAATGCATTCTCTTTTTTAAAAAAAAAAAAAACATTCAGACTACATTATGCTTGTTACCTGTCTATCATGAGACATCACTAAGCACCAAGTTAAAGCAGCAAGAGGGAACGTGTCACATTGATGTGGCCCTAAAATTTCCATTGCATCTACCTGAGAGCAGTGGCAAGTTCTGAACAGAGTTAAGCTAAAAGCAATGTCAGAACTGGGGAAGAGGTACTGGGTTTGGGCAAGCAAAAGAAAGGAACATCACTCTTGCAGAGCTGCAGTGTTAAAGCTGATTCAGGTGAGCTCTCAGTGCAGTGTCTATTCAACTATGTCAGGCGGAGCACAGGCAGTAACATAAAAGCTCTGAAGTGTCAGCCTTTGATGTTCAGGAGACAGACTCCCCTTTCAAGGTGAAGTACAGAACACAGTTTTGGTGGTAGAACATGCAAAACTTAGCAGTGTGAGAGTGGTGATGACAGGTATTAAGCGACATGAACATTGTTGAACAGTAAAATATCGCTTAAATATTTTGGCTTCAAAAAAGTCTTAATGCAGAGTTGACATAGCATTGATATTTCTATTTATATCTATCAGAAGGAATTCTGTCCTGATTGATATCAACAACTAAAACACAAATTAAACAATGTCTTGGTATTATATTATCTATCTATCTATATATATGTAAATTTTAATGGAATTTGCTATTTTATATAAGTGATGCATAGTTAGAGTGTTTGCCCTAAGGAATTGCTTTTTTATTCCTAAAGATTTTTTTTCAGATACACATAAATGTGAAGTAATTTCATGGTAATTGTAGACCATTGAAAGTTTAATTCTACAATACATGCTCCAGAGAGATTAGTTGTGCTGTTTTATCAGGGTCACCCCAGAATCTTGAATTGTTATATTAGCATGGCTGTAAATGTAATTTTCCACTTGTTTCTAGGACTCGTTGGAAAGATTCAGTCTTGTTTCTTTGTCTTATTATTTTATGAGCAGTTGAATGTCAAGCATCTCCTGGTGTCACTAACAGGAGCCGCTCCCTTAAGTTAGTGAGAAAAGTAATGACCCCGTAAATCAATTTATGTCTGAGTATGTACTGCTGCGTATTCATGCTGCTACCTGATTGATTCTGGTTGTGAAAGTCACTGGAGAAAATACTGAGCTGTCATTACACATTGACAGGAACAATTGCCATAAACACAAACACCCCCAAAGCCCCCTGACAGTTTTCAGAAAGCTCCTCATTCTTTAAAGGTAAAGCATTGCATTTTTAATACTGCAACATATAAAAGCATGTCTTTTAAAACACTTCAAAGCAACCTTGTCTCCAAACTAACATGAAAGCAAGCACAGAGGTAATTTAGTATGTGTGAGGATATTTGATGGTTAAAAGGTATCACTTAGAAGAGCACATCAGCATTTTTCAGGAACACTCAGCATCAACATTCATAGGGCATAGATTGTTTCTCCTTTTTTTAAAAAAAATTATGAATTCAACATTCCTGACATTAAGAACAGCAGACAAGACATTCAGTAGAGGGTGAAAGGACAAAGTGTGCATAGTGTTTTGTTGAAGCAGTAAAAACATGGATCACACAGAGGGCTAATAGGAGTCTGAATAACATGGTAAAAGTCATGTTGATAACTGAAAGCCGTGGCACAAATTACCTTGATTAAGAGATCATCAACGGCTTCAGTAGGGACATAAAGAGGAAGGAAATCCTTGTGATGATATTAAGCATCTCAACTGTTTGTGGAAGTAGACGATTGTGGAAAAATAGTGCTTAATCTAGGAAAGAAGAAAAGTCTTTTATGCCAAACTACAGTTGTGCCCTTTCATGATGAGGAACTGGAGGAAGAGAGTGGAGAAAATGTATGGTGGATGAACGTCTTCTGGGTGATGCAGTAGGTTGGAGATGCCCAGAGACTTGCTGAGGGAAGGGTGTGTAAGGGATGAAAAGGCCTGAAGGAAAAGACAGGCTAGCACAAGTTGCTCTGCCTTTAATGATATGGTGGTCCCAGAATAGACACAGAAAACATTTCTTGTTTGTACATGCATCTGTAGGATGGGCTAGAGGAGCTAGCAGGACCTGGAACTGGTAGTTGTTAATCTTTTCTCTAGAGAGCTGATGGTTTTGGTCACTTCAGTTTCCAAGACTTCCCTTCACTCCCCTGGTGCTGAAGGAGACCTTTTGCCAACCGAGCCTCCACAAGCCATATAATCTGTTGAGAGCCACCACAGTGGCAAACTCTGCTTTTGGACCACATAGAAAAAGTTTGGGCTGTTACCTGTTTCTAGAGTTGAGTAGCATGAGTTTTAAAAGACCTTTAAATAACCTGTAGATAGCTCATAACTATGCTGAATGCAAAGAAAGCACTAAGGGAAGAATTTTTGCTGTGGTTTAGTTGCCAGTTGTAGAGATGAAGAATTAAGGGGAAGGAGAAAACTTTCTTCAGAAAAATATTTTTTTTCCCCCCTGTCATTTTGAAGTTAGTATTTTAAAATAAGTAGATATATTTTTTTTTTCCCTAGGAGGACAGTGAGCAAAAGAAGGGACTAGCACTAATCATCCATATGTCTATTTCTACTGAAAAGCCATTTTTCTTTGGAAAAGCCATAATCCCAGAAGGATTCATGTGACAGAGAAATAGTGAAAAGTAATGGAGAGCGTCTATACATTTGGATTTCTTCACACAGGGACCTCATTTGGTGAATATTAAGGAGGCTAAATGAAACTTAAGGTATCTATGAATTAAGACTCTTGCATGCCTTGCAACATGAATTACAATATCATAAAGGCTTTAAAGACATGAAATAATTTCTAATTCAGTGATAATAAGATACTGATATAAAAGCCCTAAAAAGAAAGGCAGGAAGCAAAAAGTAAGCAGATGACTTTTTTTTCTCTGATAATAGCAATATAAATACCAGTCTTCAGAATAAAAGTTGAAAATTTTCTTTGTATTTTTAAAATTCTTTCCAAAGCACACAGGAAGCCTTTGAATTTTGAAATATACTTGTGTTTTGAAGCTATAAACTCAGTGGAGTTGATCATGGCATGTACTACCTACCATATAAAGAGATCCCTGATGGTATTTGGCTCTCGATAGCAAATGACCTAGTTGAAATCCGCAGCTGAAGAAATTCAGATTCAAAAGAAGGTGCAGGTTGTCAATGGTAACATTATTTTGTTTATCATCTAACCTAGAAAAGTGTTGTTCTATCAATAATATCTTGGATCAGTGGAGTAAAAGAGTACAACTCAGGAGTGGTATAACTCAAAACAGTATTCAAGAGTGTAGATCTCATTTAATTATTGTTTGCTGTATGGCATGTGACCTGTAGGTTAGATGAGATGGTTTTCATTCTCCCCTTTAGCTTTAACATTTCTGACTTTATAAAAGGTGGCCAGATTGGCAGCCCTGGAGCATGAGCATTTCCTTTTGTTTGCACAACAGGGACCACACAATGAGCTCCAGTGCACACATCCTTCATAATAACCCTGGATACTTCCTGTAGGGTTCACTTCTGTGAAAAAGAGGGTGATTTCTTGAGATGTGTCCATCCTGCAGGGGGACAAAAAGATGGAGGCATGCTAAACAAATCTGGAATACTGTCTATGTGTGAAAGGGAATAATTTTACTAGGATTTAGACAAAAGACTAATTCATATAGCCACTAATAGTCAACAGATGGTAATTACTACTGCCTACTAAAAGCTAGGTCAGATTTGAGCCCAATGACCCAGAACTAAAATGCTCCATATGCCATCACTGTGCTGTCTGGTATGCTCACTAGTTGTGACCCTCCCACTGAAATAAGGCCTTTCCCTTCAAAGCAGGAAGCTTTAATGTTCTCAGTTAGATGAATCAACTGCCTTGACATTTCTGCTCTGCTGTTGGTTGTAGGTCTTGCTACATGCTGTTTATAACACTTTAGTTTTAACCCTGGGATGACCAGGGAAAACAAGACACTGTGAAAGAGAGGAAGTCAGATCCTCTTAGAAGACATCTCTCTAAATCCCAGTCAGCCCATGAACTAGAAATTAGGTTAGAGTTTTTCCTTCTCACTGTGCCCTTCAAGGTCTTTTCCAAGGCCCCGGGTGTTAACCAATTGTTAGCTGATATCAGTCATCTCGGGTGGTGCATTTAATTACATATCTTTCAGTTAATTTAGACTGAAACTGTCTGGATTTAATCAGTTAGGTATAGCCTGATCAAAATCTAGCTGGGAGTTGTTCATCAGCCACATAGCGATGAGCAAAACAGCTTGCTGTGTCTGGAGAAATATGAGTATTGCTTACTATTAGGACATGCAGGACACATAGCAAATTTATATGTTCTTCATCACTACAGCATCTTGTGTTTTATATGCATACATAAAAATTCAGTGTTCTCAGGCATTAATTTTCTGCAGATTAAGAGTTAGAAGAAATTGCTGTGTAGTAAGGATTTAAATGTTGCTACTTTGAGTGACGATAGGAAAATGCTGTGTGTAGGAGATGAACCATGCCTCCTCTGTTTCTAAGTTTCCTGTCTAACAAAACACAGTCTCTGCTCCCTGCTGTAACAGCCACAAGGATTTTAGAAGTCCTGACCTAGGCTTAACAGTCACTATTAATTACACTACAGTACCAAAGTCATACATTTATTAGTGCATGGGTTCTTTCCAGTCTTCTCAGGAAATGGCCCTGAACTGTTATTGTATTTATGACATGCCATATACATGATTAAGAATTTCCCTGGTAGGAAACCACATGTCTTCAGCTGCAGATACAGGATTTACTTGGAATCAGATCTGTTGAATGCAGGCTTTCTGAAAAACATGTATTGAACCTTTTATATAATTTTTTTTCTTCTAGCTATTATTGTTAAGGAAATACCTGAAAATGCATAAGGTGGCTTCAGGACATTGCTTCTTTCTTCAACTGCTGCAGGGTAAGCAGTTCCATTTTCATTATTATGGCCTATTACATTATGGTATAAACCCCAACGTCTTGAAGAAAAACTTGTTAGCAATTATATAATGACAGTGATGCTGTGTTTTATTTTTCTAATTTATTATATGTAAAGTCCTGTAGCTATGTATTAATGCTTTCTTGTGTCTGTGTGGTAGCTAAATAGATAATGCGAAACTTCTTTTTTCTTTTTTCCTTATGAATCCCATAAAATATCAACTAAAAGGCCAATATATGCATTAATAGTAAAACAGCATGATGCTGTATCAGCAGGTCTTATTTTAAAAATTAAAACAAAGGAAACAGTCCAAACAAAGCTCTTGTAATATCAAATCATTTTTAGATAATGCTAACACATGAGATAGAGCAAGCAAAGTGCAAAATCTGCAGTTTTATAAATGAGGAAGTCAGCAATAGGAAAATAAGCCACAGAAATATTAAAAAAAAGAGGAAGAAAAAAAGAAAACAATGAAAAAACCCCAAACCATTTTTATAAGTATATAACTCTAATTGCAAGAAGATGCTTAAGTATTTAAAGTTTCCAGAAAAGTGCCATAAAGACATAATGGATGATACACAAACCAGAAAACTCAAAGGTATTTGTGACTGTCAAACTAAAGTGTTGAAATTCCATCTCCTCTTGAGTACCTCTGTAAGGCATGTGCTACATTAATTTCCCTTATTTTTTTCCACAAAAAACCAAAAACATTACCAACCTCTGCTCATTAGCAAAACAAATTAGAATTTGTAGCTAAAGGATGCACAATTAAATGTTTCTTGGCTGAACAGTTTAAGTATTTTCAAGTGGCTTTAGTTGATACCTATAACTATGGAGAAGGTCTATGCTGCCACACTGCTATGACATTTTGTCCACCTGCTCAGTGGTAAGATATCTAGGATAAAACCCTGGTCCCACTGGCATCAAGTAGATACACTTTTGAGGATACAACTAAGGTTTGCTTCTCCTTTGAAAACTCCCTTTGTTTTATAATTTTAGGTACTTAGGAAGCTAGAGCAGTCTGTATTTAGCATGAAAATATCTTGCTGGGTTTTCTTTTGTTGAAGAAAGTAAACTCTTGAATAAGACTGATTCGTATGTCTGATTATAATTCTTCATTGTGGCTTATCACAAGTACTCTGAATACACCATCCCAGAAACTGCTCAGGGAATATAATAATTGCATATGTTTTTGTGTGAGGTTGGAGGCTGTTGAAATGTAGCTCACTTTTTTAGCAGAGCTATTTCTTTCTGTTAGAATATATAAGTATTATTCCCATCAATCATTAACCAGCTTCAGTTTTCACAGCAGTAAGTGTTCCTCCTGCTATCTGTGGCATCACTAAGTATCTTGTTATAAAGTATCTTGGGGCTGATGTCTCAAGCAAGGCAATTGTCAACAGTTACCACGAGCCAGAAAAAATTAAGAGCAGTAAAATAAAGGGTTTGATTCTTTGAAGGAAATTGAGACATGCAGTCACTCAGGAAAGAAGAGAGTAATTAGAAAATGTTAAAAAACCCCTCAACCACCCAACCCCACACATATGCCACTTTGAATGACACACAAAAGATTTTACTAAGACTTTGCCTTTTCTGCCTTTTTTTGGCCTTTCTTTTATTTTTTTACAAACCAACATTTTAAATAACATTAAATCAATTAATTAAAATGTCAAAATAATAATTTTCTATCTGTGCATACCAAATACCAGTTGAATCACAAAAGACTTGGCTGACAATCAGTACAACTAAAACACTAATGTATATCGTAATGCATAACATAATCTTCATGTGCTACAGCTGGGTCTTGTGCATGGGCACAGATTGATGGTTAAGTTAATGCTAGATTTCCAGTCTTCCACTTATGTCTTAATTCCTCATGCAGACTGAGGGATAATTACTGTTTTGCATGTCAGCTCATTCCAAAGCTGCCCTGAATTCTGGGACTGGACGAAACAGAGGGAGAAAAAGGAGAGGGGGTGGTGTGTGCTGTGGCTTCTCTAAAACTGCAAAGGTGCTGAGTTGAAATTGGGCATCCACAATGGAAAAAATATGAACAGAGAATAATTAAGGATGGCATTTTGGGGTTACAACTGTAGAGTGTCTGTTCTAACCAAAATAAAATTAAATTAAAGCTGAAAGAAACAGCTGCACATTAAGCCCTATTTAATATTGATGCTAACTGAAGTATGGATTTGAGTGGGTCCTTCCTCAAGGTCCTTGCCTTGTATCACTGCTTTATTGTATAATAAAAAGGATTTCTACTTAAAAAACCATAGTGATCACTCATGTATATATCTTCACTGTACTTCGAGAAGGAAAAAATCTTTTTCCCATTGTAAGGCTCGTTCAATGGTGCCAAAATAGTTAGAAGGGCTCCGTTAAAAATTAAAGTGTAGTCCCCATAAGCAAAATACCCTCTGTTTTTAAGAGGGGGAATGAATCTCTGTAGTTTACTTAGATCTGATACTTTAAAAGTAAAGAATAATGTTGAAAATCCTTTTAACCAAAGCTGTTTTCTCAGACATATTAATTTGCTCCACATATATTAGGTTGTTTATAGAGACACTGTTCTTTTTCATTTAGTCAGTAAATTCACTTAGATTGTGAAGGATCTTGTCCTGACAGCTTTTCTTGTTGAAAATCTGATATCCAGGTTGTTAACAAGAAGTATCTTGTCCAGTAGTTACTTGGTACTAAGTGGTATGTATATAAATCAGAAGCCATTGCTTTGCAGAGATCTGCATGTACTCCCTAAAAGAAATAAAGCAGAAAACACATTGTGCTGAAAATAATAAGAGAACCTGCCTCCTTTCAGCAACAATAGGAGAAGAACTTTTTATTTAGATTTATTGATATTGGTGTTTTAGTTGGTATTTTCTATAGCTTTCCTATCCTCCCCGTGTTGGTCATCTAGTAAGACAGTACTTTTCACAGCACAGTTTCAGGCCTGACTTGGATTACTCTTTTACTAGATTAGTTATCTTTGTAATGATGATGAAGAAACACTTAATTTTACCTGCTGTAGCAGTAGTGCTTACATTAGCATTGTGTTTTCAAACCTAGTCTCTTGATCAGCCACACAACCCATGGTTTGCTGTTACATCAGGGAAAGGTGATTGACTGCATAAATCAGATCCCTTCTGAGGGAAATGTGCTTAAAGTCCTGTAGGGCAAACCCAGCACACTAAAATGACCAACTATTCAATCTGCAACACCAGCCACAGCCCAAAGGTGCATAGCTGAAATGGCCATTAGCACCATCTCTGTTGCTCTTCAGATCCAGTCCTGATGACCTGCAGCTCCTGTTAACGTGACGTGACCATTGCTGGCATGTCAGCAGCCTATGCAGACCAGATAGTTACCAAGTGAGAGACAGAAAGATGCCCTTGATCAGTGAACTGCTGATGAACTATCTGGTATCACAAGGTGGGTGAAAAAGTCATGGCAACATGCACGTTTTTTCTCACACTATTAAAAGTATCAATAGCAAACAATTATTTCAAATTTAGCTTAAGCATTATGAGATTAAGTTAGTGGATATCATAATGGCAATGGTTTTGGTTGGCATTAATGACAGAGTGTGGCCTTTGGATATTTTCAGGAAAGTCAAGTAGACTTTGGACTAAGGTTAAGAAATATTGCCCTTGAAAGTGCTTCTGTACAACTGTCAGTCACATCCTTCCCTGTTCAACATGACTGTGAAATCACTTTGATCATTATTAAGGATGCCATTGGCTGAACTTACTGGGAGAGTAAGACAGTATTTGTATTAAAATAAACTCTGAGGGTTAACCACCCTAAGCTCTATCCAAAGTACATTTCAGTACATTTGGTACATTGGAAAATGGAAAATCAGAACAGATTTGTATTAGTTCCTATGATTAAGAAAATGAACATTATGGTGGTACAGGTTCAGAGCATACACATCATCACATGCCTGGCTACAGCTAGTGTAGGATATGAGTATATTTTACCATTCACAGCTGGTGAAAACAGTACAAGTTTCCTATACTAATTAGTTTTGTGGCAAATATTTCTGTCCTGGTAACTTCAGCAGAAGAATATATCTACTTTCAGAGAGAATATCCTGTCTCTAAGGTTCACTGACAAATTTTTCTACATAATCCTTCTGCCTCCTATACCTGTGCCATGCCAGGACTAACAATTAATGATTTTTTTTTAAGAAAGGAAATGTCATTAATGGATGTTAAAGTATTCAGTGCTACTGTGTCACCAAATACATTGTTTTAACAATTTTCTGAAATTTTCTAGCTTTGAGGGAAATTAACTTCTGCTTTGTGCATTATTTTCCAAGATAGCTAGGTTTACATATATTTAAACACCTACTGAAGCTAAGAAAGAAATGAAGTAATGCCAGGTATTATTTTTTCTGTTTTGCCTTTTACTGTCTTTGAATTCCATTATTCCATTTTCTAGCAGTGTTCTGGATTTTTTTGGCACTCTTATCAAAATTCTATAAATCAAATAAATAACACAATGAAACAATGAAAATTCTCAGTTATGGAACTAAGAGTAGTCTCCTGACAATAGAGGCTGGTAGGCTAGCACCTACTTTCACTGTAAAAATTAATTTATTTTTCAGAATAAATGGAATCTTGGTCCTCTCTGCTTGTCTGACTGTCTCATATTGAGTGTAAAGGAGTGTTTATAAGCATTTCCTCAAACATTTTAGGGAAAATAATCTGGGTTAATATAAAATACTTATTTAAATTGTGAAGACTAGCCCAGCCAATTTTGACCGAGGAAATACAAAACTATTCAAGTGTAGGGATGGAATCTTCAACAGCAGACTGGTGGACAACCACTAGAGAGGAATGCCAGTAATTATACACTGGGAATCATGGGGGATTTATATAGTAAGTAAAAACGTCAATATTAGTGTGAAATATTTAGCATAAGCTTTGGTTTCTGTCATACCACTATTCTTTTATTGTTTGTATTTTATCACTTTCTAACTAAACTCTGAGATCGATTAGACTTAGGGGATATTTATTTTCATTGAAGATGATGGGAATGTCCCAGTCCTCATGTTTCCTTTTCAGTCATCTTCCATTGGAAAAATGATTTTTCTAAAGCATGTGTTTGCTGTTTGTAAAGCCTTTTAGAACCCTTCAGACATCTGGTGTGTTACAGAGCTCTCCATTCACACACATGTTAAAAGAGGTGTTGTGGTTTAGGTTTATCCATTCATGGGATACACAGGAGAAATGTGTTACTGAAAGGAATCCAGGAGGATTTCTGCACTTTAATGAGAGAAAGAGGGCTTTGCTATATAGGAAACTTAAGACCCTTAGAAATATATTATAAGACCTTTCAACTTCCTCAGCCTCAAGCTGCCATTTTACAGGTAAATGTACTTCAAAGGGACAATGAGGTCAAACAAGTGCTAGAAGCTAAAAGTCCCTGAGATGTGATTCTGCTGCTACTTGCAATTTGCTGCGTGAAATTCAGTGAGTTGTTCGTCTGTGCTTGAAATTATTCATCCTTACAACAGAGATAAGAAAACATACAACTTCCAGCTGATGGAAATATTCCAAGATTTAATTAATTGTGCAGTCCTTTCATGAGAAAAATTGCCTTTGCATAAAACTCCAAGACCCTATCCCCACCTGGAAATAGTCAGAGACGCCTACAGGGATACTTTCAAGGTAAATCAAATTAAGAGTAAGATGCTTCCATTCCAAATAACTAAGCTTTGGGCTATTTTTATGTACAGACAAGCAATATAAACATCAGTGTCCCATGTTCTATTATTATCAAATGAGCTGCAATCAGCTATTTATATTCAGAAATATATATATGCTTGAGAAACATGCATATTGTAAAATCATATTAAAGGTGTGCAATGAGATTCCTGGAATTATACATGTGTAAGGTAAGCAGAATTCAGTCTTTTTTCAAAAATGTTACTAAGCAGCAACCGAAGGGTCTTCTGGACATTTGTGTGTGTAACATACTTGTATACACTATGCTTTGATTACTAAATATTTTAAACAAAAAAATTGTTAGTCTGTCTTTAGGTATCTCTTTCAAAGTCCTTTCCTGAGAAAGAGGTGCCGGCAGACTAACCACAACATTGTCCTCATTAAATAATCCAAACCAAAGTCAGTCGTTACATAGGATTCAGATTTCCTTCCTCTCCCTGCATTTTAGAATAGTAATAAATTTTGGTAAGTCGTACAATATCTAAGGTATGGTCTGCCACTGTTGGTCTCCTGAAAGCCCTTTCTGTGATAAATTGAACATTGTTTCATATATCAGCACAGTCAATCTGTTTCACAATCAGCAATGTTCCAGTTTATCATTTATCTATTTTTTACCAACCATGGTGCTTTAGGTCGTAAGATATTCTGTGATTCTTTGTTAACATTAGCAAAGAGTATATTGAGCATTAATTCAATTGAACTCTCTCCTGTATGCATGTTTTGAGACATTGCAGTTTCAAACTTGGAAGTTCCCAGAATATGTCACACATTTTCTGCTCCTGCTCCCTCCACCTTTTCGAAAACCTCTTGTAGAAAGCAGCTGTTTACCTGGAGTTTTAAATATATGAAAAAAAGTCTTGCAAGGCCTTTTTTCTAGCTGCAAGATTAATTTATTTTAAAAGTAGTATTTTTCTGGGACAATGTTTTGAAATAGTTTTGGAATGGGGAGAAGTACTTTTCTTTTCCCTGACTGATTTGAACCCTGAGCTTTGAAAGGCAAATCTGATTTTATATTTTAGGTGGTAGAGGCAAATCTGGGTTGCTTACAGTTTTTCTTGCTTGTGGGAACTCTATCATGACAAGCCAGCATAATGATCATATTTGGATGTAGTAGCACAGCACAGATGAAACTGGGCTCCAGGGCAGGGAATGAAACGTAATCTGTTCAAGAGAGCTTGATGCTGATCTTCTGCCATCTTCATAATCTAGCAGCTGGCTCTGGTCTGTAAGCCCTCAGAGAGGAGTTGTACCACATATGAGAGGACTCATTTTTGTAGGTTAGTGTGAAGGGGAGGGAAAGGTATAAGATGCATATGAGCATGTTTTTCCCTCTAAAAGATTTTCCTTAAAATTTAAGAGGCAGGAGAAGGAAATCTTTAACTGGTATGAATTATTATGGCTATAATGGCTGTTCTTCTCTGGTAAGAGTTTAGTGGTTGCAGCAAACACTGGGTTGCCACAGAACAAAGAACAAGAGTGGTGCAAGACCACAAATGGCAGGGAGAAAACATAAAATCCTTTTCAGAAAATACTTGCAGATTCCTTTGTGACACAATGTATATACTCAGATCAGTTTTATGAACTGTATTTTTGAGTCACGTATAATTTTTCTCAGCATGAACCTAGACTCAGCTCCTTGGTGCTGTTAGCAATTATGGTTTCTTTTACAGCAACAACAAGAATTTGTAATTGCTATCAGATGAAATGTTAGCATTCTCTTCCTCAGAGAGTTTATATTTGCTTTTGATGTCAAGACAAAGACTATCACTGATCCATGATATCTTTACAAAGACTCTGGTGGAGACTTGGGCAGTCAGTAGACTACAATGGGAGGGGCTATAAAGAATGCACAACGCAGAGCCTTGATTGTTTTAGTTAATCTAAGGATGAACAGATAGTAATATGTTGCAGCAACACTGTATGTTTTTTCCTTCCTATCATTGTTGTGTGGAAAAAGTGGGACTCAATATCTCCTAAATATGTAAAAGTACAGCAAGGTTCAATCTCAGCAACAAAGTTGAATTGTCCAATTTCAGCACTTGCAAATGAAGGTGTCTGCTGTATATCATAAAGAGGACTGTCCTTTCAGGAATGTGAGCAGAAAGCAGTAGCTCTGACAGTTTTCTTCATTAGCATTTGCCTGTGGGTAGTGATCAAAAGTGACTAACATGCCAGAATGGATATTTTCTGCACCAGCTTTTTGGTTTTTAGCACTTCAGGCATTTTGGAATATTTCTTCAAATGTCCTGAAAACTGGATTTTCTGTTGCACTAAAGGGAACTCAGCTGTGCAGATGCTAAGGGGGTAAATATATATACTTCATGGTTGCTCTGAAGCTGATGATAACATGCTATAAAGTTGAAGATAACAGATAATATTTCCAAGGGACTGTCAGCCTTGAATAAGCCGAACAAGGTATGCCCCAATCTCCTTACCTTCTAGCTAACATTTCTGCAGTCAAGAACTTTGCCACACAGAAATTGCTGCCTGGGAAATTTGGATCTATGAGGTGTCTGATTCTGTATCAGGGAAAGGAAGTAAAAATTCTTCATTATCTCTTCTTTTCCTCTTTCTACACCAGCAAACACAAGCAAAGCTCAAAAAAAGAAAGAAAGAAAAAGAGAAAGAAAAAAAGAAAGAGAATCACCACTCATTTCCTGTGTTTTCTTTGGATTTCTTCTTTTCCCACTCTCTGGTCAGGTGTACAGTAAAAAAAACAATATAAGGGTGTAGTGAAAATTAGGTTAGGAGTTCCTGTCCTGACATTAATCATTATAGGGCGCAATCTAATTTCTCATTTCCTGGTCATAGTGATGCTGCCTGCTCAGCTGATGTGGTGTAACAGTTACTCTCTTCTGCTTGGCTGTGGAGACCTTGCTGCAGAAAGCTGGCCACCCAAACTGTGCTTTAAGGTGGTGACATCTGTCTCTTTGTGCCAATTCTGCATATGAAAAGACATCTGCAGTGCCTGTTTCAGAAATATGTCTTTCCTCCTAACAAATCCAGCTGTATTTGTCATCATTTTGACAGAAAAGCTGAAATATTTGTCAAATGACAACTCAACATTGATGCTAATTAAAGGATGTTGAGAATATGATTGCAAATTCCCATTACTGTTTTGTCTTATAACATCAAATCTTTACATTAAGTTACCAAGGACAAATTTTGTCAAGGAAATAAAACTTTTTGAAATTCAGGCATAATAATGCTAGGGTTTTTACTATCATCCAGGGAGGCACCTGTGTAGACTAAAACAGCACAACACATAGTAGAGAAAAAGCTTTTCCCTGATAACCTCACTTGACCACTGCATCTTCAGAATTGATCTTCAGTCTGACTCTTGTGGATTGATTAGAAGGGGCCATTTCTCAGTTTTACATTGATTTATTCTGTCAGGAAAGACAAAAGTCTTTTGTCCCAGGAACGTGAAATGAAACTTGGAGTATTTTGATGTTCCCTTATATTATAAAATGTGAATCATCATAATTTTGCTCAGCTATATTTTCTTTCTGAGCAATTTGTTGTTTTTTTTCTGTTCCAGAGTTTTGAAAACTCCTTTCATACCTAGGATATGAAGGATCATAGTAAAAACTTTACCAAGGTTTTTCTCTCTAGTGGTATAAAGAAAATTCTTGCTGCATTCTTTGTTGAATAGTATTTAAGAGTTATAAATGTAGACAGAACTATCTGTTTGAAAAATTAGACAAATAGTCATGAGGTTTTATAATGAGTAATATTAATAGTAGAAGTGAGTTTCTTTGTTATTCACAGAAAACAGAAATACTACGTATTTGTCTGGTCAACCATGTTATGTTAGTTCCAGACAGCAAGTGTGCAGTTGGCTTCTCTTTTGCATTTCCATTGATATGTAGGACATTGATTGTGTGAATATTAATGAGTGGAGGCTTTTTATTTTATATCTGCCATGACTTCTTTGGAGACACCGAGAATCATGGAATATAAGATTAAGCTTATCAGAAGAAAATAATTAAATGAATAATATTAATTATAAAATTAATATTTTTATAATGCCTATAATTTACCAAGATAGACCATCTGTGTTCACAAAATGAAACTCAGCACAGCATTTAATTCATGACCGACACAGATGCTATTACAAAGACCTATTGAATACATTGTTATAGGGAGATGCAGTTAATGAGTATAAATTACTTGTTTGCTAAAATAAAATAAAGAGTATTTTCAGAAGGATTAATTTCTCAATCTCAGTGAAAATTTTGGTAAATCACTTAACTAGAGAACAGCAGTTTCAATCTATGAGTGTTCTGGAAATAATCTGTAACTGTGATAAACTCTTTGTCTAGACATAGGGAGATTCTTAGTGAGAAAATTTTACTATAGATATTCTGGATATTAGATACCAATTTTCTATTATTAAGGCGGTAATTTAATATCTGTCTTAAAATTTCATTTCTGTATTGGTCTTCAGATATAAATGCATACAAGAATTTTATGAAAGTAATACATCTGTGACAGAAAACTTCTCTGAAAAGTGCTTCAAAGGTCTTTCACAGACTATATCATCCTGGCATTTTTGTTGAGCATTTCATCACATCTCCTCTCTTTCAAACAAAGAATTCTGTTTTCAGTTTGTAACAGTAACCAATCAGTAAATAATGAAAAAATAGAAAAGAAAGGAAACTTTGATGAAGAAAGGGTTGTTGAGGGGTAAATTTGTTTTCAAATAGTATTTGTTGTTCTGTGAAAAAGGAAGGGAAGTTTTCAGCACTTCATTTACCAGATTCCTCTTATTGCTCAAACTATGATCTGGTGTTCCCGATTTTTCCTGGGAGGCCAATGTGAGTGTGGTGATTAAAGATGCACAATTACTTATTATTCCCCTAAGCAACAGGTTCCACACACAGAATATTGGTACTTTAAAAAAATCTTCTCTTCCCAGGCTTCTCTACCTTTCTGATGACTTTAGTACTAAGACTTCTTCCAGTGCTATCAGTGAATATTTAGAACCAGATCTCAGATGTTTAGCAAGCTGCATTCTACCACTTTGTCCAGGTACATTTTGGGTGTAATGACAAGCCAGAGTTCCTGTTGTGAAAAAAGGTGGCATAATAAAATAAATGAGTGAAAGTCCATAATATCTCACTATAAAATTAAACACATTTTATCATGATAGTTCAGATACAGATTAACTAATATTTGGCATAAATTTTCAAGTCACTACCAAATAGCATGCTAACCACCATTAACCAGCAGTATACTTCAACCTTTTTTTCATGATCAGACATAAATCTGCAGTTTTGTACCTACATCAATATTTGTTTTTCTTGTTTCTATCATTTGAAACATTGCTTTGCACATTTTTCTATTCCTCATTTTGCACATGGGTATGTTAAAAAATGACCAACTGTTCAGTTTTTTAAAGTACTCATCATTTTTCTCACCGAAACATCAAGATGACATTGAATTCTGGCTTTTCTGTTGTTAACTATTTTGACAAAGAAAATGCAGTTCCTACCTTAGAAAATAAGTGATGATCCTTTATTTCAGTATTTGTGCTAGCCCTTTGCATCTTACTTTAAACCAGACCAGCTGTAAATTATTAGATCATATAATTTTAGTTGAAATACAGTACGGGAAAATGAACATATTTACATGCCCTTTTTCAGATGAATATCTCAGCAATATACTCTATTTAGATAGTAATTGTGATGAGAGTAGCATGTTCTGAGTTCCATGTACTGCTAAACCAAATTCTTCAAGGAAAAATTGAAGTGAGCATTCTTTCAGAAGTCAATTATACAACCACTAAACTTAGTTATGGTTGTTTGAAATACCAATACATCTTAATTTTCAATTACAGTGAAATTATGTTAGTGGAAAATAGGGCTAGAGTTGTACTCACTATTGACCATTACACCGAACCTGGACATGTATTTTTCAACAAAGGGCATATATTTTTTTTTTCTCTAATTAGTAAAACCACCAAGCAGTCCAGAAATTCATGCTTCAAGTTTTAGAAAGCTCAGACAAAAGGAAAGAGCCCAGTGACCAAAATCTACCAAGCACAAAAACTGTGGTGTTAGAAAACAGTTACACAATTATTTTCATTTGCTTCTGAATTTCCTATCACTTGGGAAATCTTCTAGAAGCTGACTTCTTTCAGCTTCTATTACAGCTTATAAATTAGGGTAAGAAGACTACCATTAATTCCTTGCAAGCTGGATCATGTCCCTACTGTGTTCCTGTAAATAATAGTAGGTTTTCAGATTAATCCTGTTGAGACTGGGAGGGGCATTCCAATAATGTGTGAGAGTTATTATTTTGTGCTGGCCATCATCCAGATTACTGGGGGTGGAGGGAGGCAGGAGAGGGAAAGGCAGTGATGGGGGGACCAGGAAAGGGGTAATTTGCTAAATGCATATTTATGCCATTATAGGAAAGGTCAAATAAATTGGGATGGGTGCGCTGATATGTATTGCAGAGAATAAACAAAATTATGGATGCTTAAGTTATGAGTAATGGTGAGTAAATCATACAGTGTATATACATTTAGAAGTTGAACCTAAAAGAAATATCAGAAAATATGGGAGCTGTCTTTAAGAAACCCTTTTCTAATGACTTGACTTTGTAGTCACATGGCCCTTATAAAATAATTACAATATTTTCAGCAAGTTTTAGCAGCTGGAACTAAGTTGCAGTCAACATTCGGAATGTGTTTTTTCTACAACTTGGTACTTTATATTTTGGAACTTTTAATTTAAACCAGAGAACACAGAAGAAGCTGTATATAAACTTGTGTATGTTACGTACTTAACGTGGAACAGACTTTCTGAATTGCATTCTTATGTTTGATGCTTATTTAATGTTTATTTAATGCCTAAGCATGAGGTCTCTCTCAGACTCATAAAATCTTTTAGAGCACAAGATGAAAAAACATGTTTCTAGTTTTTCAGTAGCCATCATGACCTATGTGATCAAATGCAAGTAACTTGAAAGGCTGTACAAGAGAATAAAGGTGAGGCTGATACTTAATGTGATATGACTCTTTTCTTTAAGATTCTGCATGAGTTATCAGACAGTTGAAGCAGAGAAAGCAGCAGTAACATTTCAATTTGAACAGTTAGTTTTTAATTTCCAATTTTGTTCCATGAAGTAGGATTCCATTATTGATATTAAAGATATCAAATCATTGTATTAAGGAACAGTTTAATTACACACTGAGAAAGAACTTGAGAAAATATTTCACATGTTCTCTCTTTCTGTATGGCAAGTTAAATTCTGTATGTTTCAGAAATCCAACTTTATCTGATGGAAGGTTCTCTAAATAGAGAATATTAAGGAGTAAACCCACTAATAAAGCAGTTGAACTTTGATGGGAAACCTATCTGAGATTTAGTACTGTACCTCAGAATGCTGGTATTCTGGTACTCTGATGTTTAGCTTAAAAAGTGAATAGGCTTTTCAGAAATACCTGTGGAAAAGGCCAAATCTTGATTTTAGTGATACTGACATAGGTCATGATAGTCTTATGGCCAGAGAAATATGCAGGTCTCAGAATCGTCCAGAATATTTTTATAAAACTCACAGGATTTGGAAAAGAGAAGTATCAATTGACTACCTTATATTTTGCTTGATACCCCTTTCCTAAAAGATTCTTTCCTCTGGTTTAGGATAAAATCTTTAATGCACAGTATTTGATTATCTCCTCTGTTTCTAGACAGATAAAAATATCTTAGTAGATCTGTTCTCATTATTGCTTGATCTCAGACACATTTGATAGACAGCACCAGTGCTCGTTCTTTGCTCACTTTTTACAAGCTTGCAATGTAGAGAGTTTACAGTGTAAGTTCTGATGCTTAGATTTAACACCATTTTACTTCAGTGAAGCCCCCTAGCAATCTTTTGGTATTCTGGACTTTAGGTAGCTATTTCAAAATGTGCTGTAAAAACTGCAGAGATGTGGGTTTTTAAGCTATTTCTGGTCAGTCTTGAAAGAGTTGCCATTAAAAGAAATACCTGTGAGGAAATCACAGTCATTGTGTCATACAGTCTCTCATTAACAGCATATATGGAGTCATGGAGATATCCATGCATACGTATTTTATCACGTGGAAGAAACCAGACAATTCTTATATTAGTCATCCTTTTTTAATCATTCTTTATTGAAAATATTTAATAAAAATTACATACTTGATGAAGAGGTTCAATAACGTATGGCCAGACCAGACTTTCTGCAGGGTACTGCCTAAGCACCCTGAAATACTTGGGTGTGTTCACCACATGGACAAGCAGACTAAGAATATCTATATCCTTACACATTAATATTTATTATTTGTATGCACACACTCTTGTGATTTTTGTGTGATTTCTAGAATTACTTTTTCCAGCTAACTTCATTTTGTAGATAAGAAAAACCATAAAGTGATGGTAAATAGAATGTCATTGTCAAATATTTGTGTGAATTACATCTTCATGGGAGCCTAGCAGGAAGATTCAGGAGGGCAAACTGACACTGTGTATCGGTTCTAACCATTTCTAATTTTTATCATTTCCCTTAAATTTGCATTATAATTTACATTCACTTTCAACTCAGAGGTTCCTTTTCCTTTTGAATGGATATCACTAAAAGGTAATAAAGAATATGTAAATCTGCTGTGTTGTTTTGTCCTAGGTTCTTGGAGTGTAAAATAAATCTAATTGTTATTACTCTTATAGTTGTACTGGAAACATTTATAGTGTTTACTTTAGCTAAAGAAAGTTGACATGACTTATGTAAATTAATTAAGAGAATGTTCTGTACAGCTCCTCCATAACATCTGTATTGCTAGTTCCCCTTCTAGACCTCATTTTAAATGTATAAAATTTAATCAAAGTTCTGCAGATTAAAAATTAGGCATGGATGAATCTCTTCCAAATATAAGATTCTAAAAGTTTTTCTCAAAGTAATTATCAGTGAATTAAACCAATGTCCTTTTCTCATTTCTTTCTCTGGGAGTTTTTTGCATTCCTCTCTAAGTTGTCTTAATTGCCTTGAAATTATCTTGTGCTCATCACAAGCCTCTGAAATAAACAGGTAAAAGGGTCTGTAAATGCTGGTCTGTTCTCAGTTTTTGCAACTCCACTACTGCATCATTTAGAAAATATTGTGGCAAAGCTGCTAACAGGGATGTAGATCTGATGTTAAAAAGCGGTTCATGTCAATGCAACATATTAGATGGGCTCTAATTAAGATCAACTTTGGAGGCAAATTTCTGAAGGGGACTTGTTTATTAACCAGTTCTCTGCAGGTTTGCTTCCAACTTTCAGCTATTTCTGATGTTTGTATCCATTTAGCTGCTAAGTTTAATATTCAGATGCTGTTTCAGTGCTTAAGTTTCTGTCAGTAGATTCCTACTTGCCTTCTACCAGCTATGCATTTATATGCTAGGAAATATTTAACTTTACATGCTGTTGGGAATGTTGTACTACATCAAGTAAGTGTTTTAGGAGCTTTGGTTTTTGGACCCCAGACAGTAAACCAGAAGCCTGGTGTTCTGTTTGTCCAGATGCTTGAACTGGCATTTTTCCCTTCTGCCCTGGGTTGCCCCAACTTGATTTCTGTTCAGGATTGGCAAGCTAATGGCAATGCAGTATGTCCTTCAACGAAAATGCACTATCAGCAGGCTACAGTGTGGGACACCTACTGCAGATTCTCTTTGCAATAAAAGATGGGCGTGTTCCAATGTTCATTTCTCTTTCCCCTTCATTTGCCTTCCCTTTCCCCTTCTAGCTCTTGGAGGGATACCATACCCAGGCAAACCACTTTAGCTGTCTTCTGTGAAACCGTTTGCAGAAGAGTAGTGAATTCCTCCTCATTGCAAAATACAGATATGGAAATGGAGCCATGGTGACACTAACTAGCAAACTTTGGTCATGCCACTGCTCTAGAAAGCAGACAGGACTGTATTGCAGCACCTTTCCACTCCAGAAGTTTTCTGACAAGGTAATTAAACAGATGAGGGAAGCAGCTTTTTGCTGAACCAGGGGTGCAAGGAGCCCTTTGCAGAAATACCCCATAACAGTAGAAAGTTGATTAACTGTTTTTCAGTTTCTTCTATTCCAGTTTTCCTTTGCTGCTTTCCATCTGAAGTACATTAGTTACTATGGAATAGTTGCTATGGAACAGTTACAGTGTCATTTACATGGGTCTAAACATTCTGATGTCCACTGGTGCAGAAATAAGCCAATTTATTTAATGGTTAGGATTATATAATATATATTTGGGAAATGCAGAACTGGAGATGGTAGAATTAAATGCAAAGATTGCAAGGGTCCTACTTTTCATCTTGTAAAGGAAAACAAGTCATGATCAATTTATGTTAGAAAAATTGCCTGAAATTAAATATCAGGCGGAAATAAACAGGACAATATTGTCCTGTTTCCAAAGAAATAGTGCCAATAAGTTATTGACCTTGAGTTTTGATTTTCATAGTTCCCATAATTATAACTTAGAGCAACAACTTCCAATGAGGATATTTGCTCTGAGAAGAAGGTATTCTACTTTTGCAATCTTGCTGTGTCAAAATGCTTTGCTTTTGGTAAACTCTCACTGACATGTTTTTCCCAGGAGCTTGCCTCATGGTGTTAAAACTACTTCCACAGCCAGATCTACACTGGTGTGTTCCTTTCAGTTGGAGGCAGCCTTGGTATATTCTTAATGCTATTTGGAAATATCAGCGGTGGAAAAAAGAAAAGTTACTTCCCAAATCACCTGTACAAGGATTCTACAAAGAATTCTTACTGGATTTGACAGCATTATTTGCCAGTTTAATAATTTTCCTTTCTTTCATAAATCCTAACATTCTGTTTGTTGGTAAACTTATAGAAATGACACTGAAATATAAAGAATCACTGACCAGAATGTCATGGTGGGTCACATAATAACTCTACCAGATACGTGGTCCAAAATTGTAAATGTTTTGCAAGTGTCTGTAAATAGGGTGTCTCAGTTATATCTTAGGTATGTTTTTGCATGTATTCTCTTAATTTTAAAATGTAGGCTGTTCAGGTGTATTTCTGCATACAGTTTATTGTCCACATTTTTTGTTTCTACTCTCTTTTAACAATGAGATGGTTAATTTTAATGAATCTTGAATTGTCTAAAAGGTCATGTAAGTAAAAGTTATGATTTAATTTCCACCTTGAAATGGGTAAGAATTAGAGGATAATACATTTTCATTACAATAAATTATTAAAAATATATTAAATATGATTGTAAATACAGTTTTAGAATCTGTGTGCAAATCATTCAATATAAATAGGCCAAGTAGATTATAGCACAAAGTTCCACTGAAAAATTAATTTTTGGAGGAATTAATTGTAGATTCATTGGACATAAAATACCTTAGTATTAGGGATGTAGGATGAGGTTTCTATTTGTGAAGGAACCTCCAGATGTAAACTCATTATGTCCTATTAAGGAAAAATTGCAGGCCTTGTCATTTATATGATGAACTTTGACTTCATAACTGTTTTCAGAATTTGAGCAATTAACACAGTGAACTTTAGTCTTTGCTTCAGGTGGATAAAATGCATTTGAAATAGCAACTTATTTGCATTTCATTTGAAGGGTAACCATTTGATGACCCAGTAAATAACACAGGACTGCTTTCCAAACTGTTGATCTCTTTCAACTACATTAGCTTCAGATGTTCATCCATCTGTATATTGTATTCAACTTATTGACATTGCTGGTTTTATATGAGGGAGGGTAAAGATATATGCAGTGCTATGCCATATGAATTAGAGAGAATGCTAAAATAAAGAATGTTTTTAAAGAATTATTAAGTTTGATAACCCTATGGAATATTAAAACAAATATAAACCCATAGATTTCATTTTAGACTATGTATTTAATACAATTATATGCATACTTTGATCTGAAGTCACATTAAGCTTTTGATTTCATTTAGTCCTCCATTTAGTGTACTGTAAGCTCTTTCTCTCTAAGTACATGTATCTAAAAAATTATTTTTCACTTTACTGGCTGTGTCTCTGTCAGTTTTTTCTCTGTTTTTGTCAGTTGACTTCATCACAGCTACTACTGTTTCCTCTGTCACCTCTCAACATCTCACCTTTTCCATATGCCTTAAATGGGATTTCCAGTACCTTGTTTCTACTGTGCCCGATTATATTCTGTATTATGAATGAAGCCCAAGGCTGTTAATCCTGTCTCTCTGGGAGAACACCTTTAAGCAGAAAGACCAGTGTCAACTGTAAACTTCTGATTAGATGGCCTACAATTAACAATATTTTCTGTAGAATACCTAAGGCTTATCAAACAGTTGGTAGTCCCTGTCAGGCTGTTGCATTATTTAGAGAATAATTTTCCATTGGGACTGCATTAACAATTTTAGACTAAAAGTATTCACATTAGGACAATTTCCATTTACGTCTTCTGTGGTACTGGACAGGTGGTCATTTAATAAATTATAAGGGTGCATGAGAAAACAACAAACTTTTGCTGTAACCCAAGCTGAGTACAGCTCCATATGAAAAGTAGCTCCTCTGACTGCAGCAGGAAAAGAACATAAGATGCCCTTCAGTGCTCAAAGATCAACTACAAAAATCACTTCAAATCTTACCACTGGAAGCCCAGGTAAGCAAATTCCAAGCAGAACAAGGATATTCTGTGACAGAACCCTGGATTCAGACTGAATGAAAGGAAGGAAAAACCCAGTTTCTGCAACATGTTGAATCACTCAGTAGGTGTTTGAGATAATTACTTTTATACAGCTCTTTAATTGGACTATTAAATGTTTCCCTTTTGTATCCAGTTTTCCAAATTTCTTGGATGCATGTCATTTTATTAATGGGTGCTGAAAAGCATTAGTCTTTTTTTTTTTACAGTACCTAGTATGGTTGCTAAAAATACATTTTATATTTTAAAGAAATTACCTTTCATGACAGATTTTTTTTTTTGAGGGAGGGGAAAAGGTAAATTTACAGGTGGTATCATTTCATGTTTAGGTGGAGTTTGAGTGACTTTAGTCTTTAACATATGTAGGGACATGAAAAGTAATATGTATTTTCAAGTTAGTGAAACAAAGTTCAGGTTTCAATTACCATCTGGATCATTCCTTTGTTTCATGTCTCCCTTAGAAAATAAACCAAGCTCCCTCAGCATTCCTGCCCCTAAGATGTGCAGTTTTTCCCTAGTGAACTATATTCAGTGCATGAACTCCTTGTATAGCAAAAGTTATTCTTCTAGTATTTTGCATTTATTTTTTATCATGCCAGATATTCTGCTACTATTTTTATCAAGTGCTCAGATATCAGCTACTGAGAGAGATTGTGCTAAAGGTTACAAAGCAATTGAAAAGCTGACAGTTGATTAGGACATCTTGTAAAATCAACTATTCTGCTGTTTGCTGTGGTATACTGATATCAGTCAGAATTTTATATTGTTAGACTAGGATATCATTAGATAAGTCTTAAACTAATTTGTTGATACTGAAGATTTCATGTCTGCTACAGAATATTGCACCATCAATAGAGCACATTCTTGCAACTATTAGCAGTAAAAAACTCTACTGTGTTCCTTATGTGGCAGCTCTTATCTGTGCCATGTCACAGATAACATGACTTGTAATTCACTTTTATCATGTGGCTCAGCAGTGGTTTACTGGAATCTCCTATGGTCTTCTGCAGAGCTTGAATTGCTTTTCAAATGTCAAGCACAGTGCAAATAAATATACATGTACAGATAATGTGTAGAAGTACTGCAAGTGACTAGTAACTACGGCATATTAATTTATAGCTGTCAATGTTTTCCTGTGTGAATTTCTTAGTTTTACTGAATCAAGAGAAAGAAAATTCTTTTTAGCTGTAAAATCTGTACTCTACCAGGGACTCCATGTAGGAGGCTTTTATGTGTAATGCGTTGACAGGGAACAATCTGCTGCAAAACACAGCTGTGCTCATTAGTGATAATGTTTTCAAAACAATGTTCCAAATAACAAAGTTGCTCAACAGATCTGAGTTACAGTTTACCAGAAACTCTACATTTAGCTTTAGCGTCCTTTCTTTCCCAGATCATTATTTTCTGCAGCGATTATGAGATCCAATCTCAAAGAAAGCTCTTCACTCCATGTTTAATTACCCCAGTCTGTAGTCTGATATTTAAGGCAATAGGCCTCAGCAACCCTTCTAGGAATAAAGTATTGATCTAGATATAAAACCCAAGGCGTAAGTTCTTTGGTTCCTAGGTTATTGCTAGAGTGTTTCCATCTTCATCTGAAGCAAGAATCTGTTTCAAAGAGGTTAATACACTACTCTTAAGGTCTTGATATCCATTTGTATTTTATATATCTAGAAAAACATATATATCAAAAGAGCAAGATTGGGTACTAGTGCATTCCTGGTAAATCTAAAAGTGAATGAGGAAGGATGGTAAAAATGGGAAGAAAATGTGAATAAAGGTACTCTGAAAATGTTCCTTTTGCTTGGATCCAAGACTTTTCTCTAAATGATAGTAGTTTTATTCAGTTTCCTTCTAGAAGGATAGATGAGAGAACAGCATATATTATAATAATTGTCAGCATGGTCAAATAGTACCAGTAAGCCCTATATTAATAGTCACAAGCATATACCATAATGCTGGAATGACCAAGTTGGGAAAGAAAATGAAGAGATTGTTAAAATAGCTCATGATTCACAAAGTAAAAATTAATTTTAACAATACATTAACTCCCTTTTGAATAAATATTTCTTTTTCTGTGTTTGTGTGTAATATGTCTTTAAATGGAACAGAAACCAGGGTTGTTGCAGAAGAACAATTTAGAGACTCAGACTTGTACATTCCATTTAATATTGAATTCTAGAATTTCAAAGGTATTTATACCTCAAAGATAGTATCTCTTCCTATTTCACCCTTTGGTCCTATCAAAAGTAATAAAAATGTAAATAAGTGCACAGTATTATCATCATTTTCAGTTAGGTGCTTTGTAAGTCAAGAAAATCAACATTAGGTTGAATAACTTGTTGAAATCTTTGAATCTTTCTGTCTCAACCACAAGAAAAAAAACCCAAAATATTAAGATAGTTCCCACTTGTGTTTTGTGCTCATGAGTTTTTCCTTTTTAGTATTAAATGAGTATGTAAAACCAAATGCATTCCTCAACATTTATTTGCTATATAAAGCTTCCGCAATAATGTGTTTTCCTCTTTCATTCTACTTGAGTTGATTGAAAAGTTTTACATATTTACCAAGCTCACACTTTGCCTGAGTTAATGAATTATGCAATTAACCATGAATGCCATTTCCTGCATTTTACAGTAATAGCTTTAATTGTGAAGTGTGATGCTATATAGGGAGAGCTCATTCATAAACTATGGAACACATTAGAACAATTTCTTGTGTGCGTGGGTATTCTCGGGCAAACATCTCAGATGAATATGGTAATTTGTCTAATAAACAATTTCTGGGCAATTTTTATGCAAGGGTAGCCTTCCTCAGCTACCATATTTTCAGAAGCATTTTCATCAGGTTAAGTATGAGTAGGAAACCAATGCTATCTTCATATGTATATTGGAAATATTATAGTAAATTCATTTTTTCTTCCTTATGGTAGGTTTATAAATACACATGGACACGAAAGTGGCAGAGTATGATATCAGTAGGTGTTTAGCCCTTATAATTCTACTGTGAATCATTTGGTGTAGTTATCCTCAATAATGCTCAGATTATTACACCTACAGTACTAAATTCTAAATACTAAACTGTTTTAAACTAAGAACTTAATGAGAAGGAGGTCACAAAATTTTTTGTTACTGAACAGTTCTAATGCAGTAGTACAGTTACAAATCATTAGTATTTTACTTCATATTACATTTAATTTGAAACAAATCTGTGATTATTATTATTATTATTAAAAATTAAGAGCTCTGAGCACACTGTTTACACCAAGGAAACAGAAAGACATGCAGAATTCAAGAGAGCGGGGAGCTAGGCCATCATGCAGCACTAGGGAAAATCTTATATTTCATGTTTCTTTTTTTTCTTTTTGCAGCCTTTATAACAAAATGCTCTTGTATTAATTTTGGCCAGCCAACTTTCTTACCTGGCTTCCATTTACTCAGAGTCAGTGTATAATTTACAGTTTAGACTTCAATGGTTTACCTAATTTGCAAAGTTGCACTTGAGATTACTATCTGCAGCAGGCTTCTCTTTGTATAAAAGTGCCCATATGCTCACCTCTTAGATTGTATTTTGACTGATCTAGTAGGTCTTTGTATATTTTCTGTGATTAAGAATATTTGATTAGAAGTGGTTATAATAAATTTAGAAAGATGGACACACTTGTGTTGTGCTTGGAATGGTCAAACAGCCATTTCAAAAGTGCTCCTGAGATTGGCTGTAATGTTGGGAACAGTCATCTCAAAGCATCTTGTCTTTCATCACCCGGTGTCAGTACAGTCTCTTGCCTCACTGAGGAGCTGGGGACTGGACACCCTTGGCACAGTTCAGAGGCCTAAACAGAGAGTTTGCTGTCGTTCAGGATACTCAGGGCAGCCAAGAAATCTGCACAGTAGTCAGGCAGATGAGCAGTGGAGACCTGCACGCTCCCAGGTGTCTCAGATGACCTTGCTTATGTATCAGGTGACAGCTGAGTCCAAAAATCATCTCTTTGTGAAATACAAAATATTGTTAAAATAGCTCATGATTCACAAGGTAAAAATTCACTGTGTCACAAATTCACAGTGGGAATTTGTGACACAGTGAATTAAAGGGCAGTTAAAGGGACGAATTGGAAAGGGACTCTGTAAGATGGTACTTTGCTAAGACCTAGCAATCTTGGATGTCCATTTGCAGGCTGCCCACTGTTTACTTATCCATATTAAAATCCCTGGTTATTTAGAAAGCTTCTTCCAACTGACATTTTTTTTTTCCCAGGCTTCAAAACTCATTTTGATATTGCCCATTATGTTATTTTGCTTTTATAGCATATGAATTGAGCTGCAAGTACAAAATTTGCATTGGAAAGAAATAAACTTTTTGTTTATTGTTTTTATGCAAGTAATTTCTGAAAATTCCACCTTTTTTGTTTATTTGTTTGCTTTTAACAATATCCTGCTTTAATAATGAAGCAACAGTTTCCAGTGAATTTTCTGGTAATTTTTGGTTTATTATTTAATGGCCTAAGGCAAGACTGAAAGTAGTAGACATTACTGTTACTCCCAAACCAGGGAGGAGCTGCAGTAATGATAAATCTCTTTGGTGTTATTGCTGTTATGAACCATTTTCAAAAGTTTATGATGCAGACATGCAAGCATGAAAGCATCCAGATATTTAAATATATTTTTATATATATAT